>SNQJ01S0003219.1:109673-131820 GCA_010110895.2 Picea sitchensis
ATAGAAGAATAATTGTCTCTGATTGCTGAACCTGGACCATTCAACCTAACTGGGCCATTCTTTCGACACGATTCACAGTGCAACCTGGAGAGAATGAGTCTGTCCTAGGGAATGATTGTCCCTGATTGCTGAACCTGGACCATTCAACCTAACTGGGCCATTCTTTCGGCACGATTCACAGTGCAACCTGGAGAGAATGAGTTTGCCCTAGGGAGTGATTGTCCGGACCATTTCCTACGAAAATGACTGTCCTGCACCAACCTCCTACATCGGACCATTCTTCGAAACTGCTCACAACTGTGAACTTCGAAAGAATGACTGCCCGGAGAGGCAGACCATTCTACTTGACCACTTCTCAGAGTGACTGCCAAGGAGAATCACTGTCCTAGACCATTCCCTCACACTGGCCACACGTGAAATCGTTGTCTATGGTACATCAACAATCTGTTGGAGCATGACTGTCCGTTCTGGACCATTTTCCGAACTGGAAAATGATTGTCCATCAAAAAATCTTGGACCACTTTTCGAACTGGAAAGTGACTGCCCAACTTGGACCATTTTTGAAACTGGAAAATGACTGTCCATATATCAATAACATATCAGTGCTCCGTCCTAACCTGGGGAGTAATCACTTCCCTTTCCAATAAGGAAGTCATCTCCACGAGTCCCAGCGTATGCCTTAAGTATACACACTTTTCATTTTGGATAAAGGCTTTACCAAAATATTTGCTATCTGCTCATCAGTGGAGATATACTGGAGAACTACTTCTCCCCTCTGGACTTTATCACGGAGAAAATAATACTTGATCTCAATGTGCTTCGACTTGTCATGGAACATTGGGTTCTCTGAGAGCTTCACACAACTCTGGTTATCACAATATATCAGGGTCGAGTCCAACACCTGATCAAACAGTCCAGAAACCAGCTTATGGAGCCACAATGCTTCCATACAAGCATCACAAGCTGCAATATACATTGCTTTTGCAGTGCTGAGTGCAACAAACTTCTGTTTCCTGCTAGCCCATGATATCATGGCACAACTCAAACTGAAACATATCTAAGAAGCACTTCTTCTGTTATTTGCACTCCTTGCCCAATCAAAATCGATAATTCCATGCAACAGTATATAATAACTCAAACATCCCACGAAGATATTTCAAGGCATGCTTTGCAATTATTCAATTCTCATGGCTAGGTTCCACCTGGAACTATTTTCACAGCAAAGCAAATATCCGGTTGAATATTCTCCAAATACATCAATGAGCCATTCAATTGTCGATACAAGGACGGGTCTACCGGATTAGAGTCTCTCAACTTCTTCAGATTTTTCATCATGGGTGTTTGCCATGGATTTGCAATCCATTATCCCATACTTCTGAAGAACCGTTTCGATACAATTCCTCTGTCATAGGAAGTTTTCACCACGCTTATATTGTACACGAGAGGCTCTGCACCAAGTTGCTTGAATCCATACAAGATCTTCCATTTGCATGCATGGGTCTCTTTCTAGTATACCTCAAAATCTTGAGGTTGCTCTACATGTGCTTCTTCTTCAATTACTCTGTTGAGAAGAACAATCTTTACATCCATCTCCAACCCATCGATACTGCAAGAGATATAATGACTCAGGTAGAGATATATCTGGTTACTGGAACAAGCTGTCATCATAGTCTTCTCCCTCCTTTTGGGAGAACCCTCTAGCCCTGAATCTTGTTTTGTATCTATGAAGGTTTCCATTTATAAGTCTTCACGGTTTCTTCAATGGATTATAGCATTGGGGATTAGCTCCATCCTAATCCTGCCTTCATGCCTGAATGAACAATATCTAGAACTTCCTTGGTTTTATTCCGAGATTGCATGTTTATGGAATTCTGCAATCAATTCCCTCTATTTGAGAGAGTCCATGCTTTTGTCTGCTGCATCTCTCTTTGCTTTCTGCGAAGTGTCATCCTTATAAACTTCTTCTATGACAGCTTCCGCAAAGATTGTTCATCAAGGGTTTGTCAACATATTTCACAAGGATACCTGCCTGAAACAAGACAAGAAACAAAAGAAAGATCCAAGACAGTATGTTTATGATAGTAAATCAAAACAAGAATAAAGACAAGGATAGAGGCAATTGCTACAAGCTTGGAAAGACATTTTCATGATAGCCTTCATGAAATAACCTGCCTGAGACAACAAGAACAATAGTGTTTTCGATACACCATCTTTTATATGAAGGATAGTTTCTTGGTAGCAATACTAAGATCATAGATGATCTAGTCTGAGAACAAGAACAAGAAATATCTCCTAGAGGAGGTGTTAGTTCATATTTGCAAATAAGTACACTGAGTAGTATAAGCTACTAAGTACTTATCAGTACTCACTTAAGTGACAATAATAAAGATGTCAAACTTGATATGCAAACCTGGAGTCTTGCTATTGTTCCACTAGGATTGTTTTTCTTTTGAGACAAGTATCCTTTCCGATCTGTCCCTTATACTTAAAACAAAATGCTTTCTTGACAAAAAACTGAGTTAGAGAATACGATCTCAACCATATAAGATCTTGACTAAAGTCAACTTATAATGCCGTAACAGTCAGAGACATATCAAGTCAAACTTGGAGAGTGTGTTGATCTTCTGAATGCACGGAATCCAAGATCACTGCTTTGGACAAGATCCCTTGTACATTCCCTACAAACACACACATGCTAATGATACAAATTAAAAGAACATGTATAGGTACATACCTTTGTTACCCAACTGTGACAGTAAACCTTAGAATGAATTTGTTGGACCAGAGGTTTAGCTGCTAGAGGATTGGTAAACCTCATAATGTTCCTTTTAGTATATCTCTCTTGGGCACAACATACACTTTCTTCATGCTAGGTCTTCTGTCTTCATGACTGCCATGTCCTGAGGTTCCTTCTCTTTTCCTGCATCAAATTGTGGTTCCATGATATTGCCTTTCACGATATCCAACACATTATTCTTGGCAAGGATGAGGTCAATCCTTGTCTTCCATATGCTCTGAAGTTAGAAACCCCTTCTAACTTGTTTTCTGACTTCATAGAGTAAGTCATGATTGCTTTGACTTGGTCAACCTTTGACTTTGATTTGGTCAACCTTTGACTTTGACCAATAACTCAAACTTGACGTCTTGGCTTGCTGAGAGTACTAGGAGGTGCACTAGGCTAGGTCACACTAGGTTATCCAGGAATTAGGTCAAGCGCTTCGCTTAAGGTGCCTCAACACGAGGGTTAGGGCTTTGTTGCTGCAACAACACTTTGACTGCAACTGCAACTGAGAAAATCCTTCCAATCTACCTTCTAGTGGTTAGACTGTTTGAAGATAGTGCAGGCCTATAACATGTTAGAAATAACAGGTGTGCTCGTTTTACCGTAGACAATATCTCAATATTGTCACCCAACCATAGGCATAAAGGCCACCCCCAAGCACCTTAACCTTGATAGATAGAATAATTCTAGAAGCAAACCCTAGAACCAATAGCCAACCAAGGTAGCGTACCTCTCTCCAAAGCTAGCGTACCAAGCAGAGAGTCCAAACCATAACCAAGGCAAAATGTCCAAACCATAACCAAAGACCAAGTCACTACTGCAGCAGTTGCAGCTCTCGAGTCATGCGCACCACTTGTCCTTATGCAGTTGTGAGAGTGAGTGAGTCCAATTGAGCTCTAGCGCCCTCTATTTATACTGCTCCAACTCACTTGACTGGGCCAACTTCTCTTCCTGGAGGTTAATAACTCAATATTAATTATTCTCTTGAGCCGACTTGTCTTCTAGGGTTATTATCCAACGTTTTAGGGTTTCTCTTGCTTCTCGGAATATTCTAGTCTCGTCAAAGGTTACACGTAGAGGTTAATACCTCCCGCATCTACCATAATATCAACATACACTTCTGTCAAAATTGTCTAGGACTTGCACCTAGCCCCAAATGCTTATTCATAGTTTTGGGGGAATTGAACCTTGGTGGGTGGTTTGACATGCCACCGTCTTTATTGCTGAACCAAGACCACATTGGCAAAATGAAAAAAAAATGAATTAGAAAAGATTTGCCTAAATTTCAAACGATTTTTGTTCTTTGATAAAAAGTTGGATGGCATTGAGAAACATACAATGCTGTGTGCAATGAAACTTGCCTATCTCAACCAAGGGTATGTAGGTTGAGTAATAAGATACTAGTTACAAGCTAAGTCACATGGTTCGGGTTCGAGTTTGGGTTCGGCAACAATTAGGTTCGATTCAAGTTTGAAATTTTTAGTAAGGTTTGGATGAGGTTCGACAACAATTAGGTTCGATTCGGGTTTGAATTTTTCAATAAGGTTTGGATGAGGTTCGACTATATATATTGAACCCTAATGAAACCTCATCCCAAACCTCAATAAAATTCTCCTTCAAATTCGTTCTAAGGTTTGAATTTGGGCACGCATTCAAGTTCGTTTAGGTTCGGCATTAGGTTCGGCTAACCTCGAGGTTCGCCGAATTTCGAACCTCAAGCTTTAGGTTTGGCGAACACTGTGACTAAGGTTACAAGCATAGCTGACATACAGTAACAACTAATGCTGTTGAGGCTTAATGCAATACTTTTTCTAGTCCATATAAACATGCTCTATTTTGGAGGTGGGCAATTGAAATGTAAATAAATTTTTTAAGCTATTCCTCATCTTTTCTAAGCAGAGCTTTCCCACTCAGGAACCTAGAGGTTGCAAAATGATTCACGTGCCCTAATTGCATGGAACAAAACTAAACTTTGTACGTTTGCCCAAACCAACTTAAAAGTAAACCATCTGGGTAATAGGGTTGACATTTGCTCTCTTTGATTGCTCATTTTGTGCTAAAACTTGAGTCAAGAAAATTTGAACTTAGTTTCTCAAGACAGTGTAGTGGGCATATAGAAAATGTAAGCTACACCTGTTCCTTGTTACAGATGATTGGTGCTCAAATTAAGCTAATAAGCCCTGGTTTACTTGCTTAAAGCTTTTGGATATTTATGCTAGGAAGGACATGAGTCGTGTCTCTTCATTACAATGGTAACCGTTTTTCATGATTTCAGTTTGGAACACGTGTGGAAGATAATCTTTTATGTATAGGAGCAAAGCTTGTGAGCTATGGTTCAAACTTGTGAGTCATACCCAATTTGGTGCCAGGAATTGGCTGGACAAAAACTTGCCGACAACAAAAACTGGGGAAAATCTCACGAGTGTTTGACATGGGAAAACTCGACAAAATCTAGGCTAACTGCTTTTTATTTGATAAGTTTTTTGGTATTAATTCTCTATCCCCAAGTCCATGTTGTAATCATACTTTCCAGACTCATCAAATTATTCACTATACTAAGTCGTGCTATTCTTATGCAAAGACAGCTATAAAGCAAACCTTTTCAAAGAACATAAAATCACCACATGCTCATCAAGCACTTGAAAGTTTATAATGTTTTGACCAGTGCAGAAAAAATGGGCAATTTATCAGAGAAATCGATGATTTTTTCTTTACAATACTGCCATAAAAACGTATTGGGAAAAAATAGGCAGTGACTCGACAAAGATCGGCAAGCATTACAAAATGGAATATATATATGTATGTATGTATTTATGTATGTATGTCATGGGGTCAAGTCCCCGGGATGGCTGCCTCTGTGGATATTATGGGCCTCACTCGATGTCCCTGCCGGGTTAGGTTGCCAAAACTGCAATTGGCCAGTTTACCCTGGGTATCATTCTTGGAATGAGTGGAAGTGCCTGGTGGGTTTCCCCGGGATGTGCATTTCATTGTGTATGTGTGTATGAAAAAAAGAAATATGTTGCTTTGTTAATGCTTCCCAAATATTTTTCTGGTCTATCAAAGGGGAACAATCCTTTGAATTGTCCATGTGGATAAACTGAGTACTCCTATATTTCTAAATGTTTGGATGAACCTTGTCTAAAGTTTGAAATAAAACAAGTGGAGACATCAGGATGGAAGAGAAATCAATCCATCGGTTTCATGTTTGTGACAATGATAATAATTGACTTTTAAAACAAGGCATTTTTTATTTGAACAAGATGCATTATGTTTCCCAATTGTGGCAACAACTCTCCTCAATTTGATGTTCTTTATACAAAGTCTACTAGAGTTGAGGTTTAATTGGCCATTTTCTAACCTTTTGACTTTGGTTGGCCTAAATTTAGACAACATTTACAATGGGATTAAGTCATGAATTTTAATATACCAGATTTAGAAATAAGTTGAAGGGTCAAGTAAGATACTATTGATAATTTTATAGCATAAGGTGTGATTGATAACAATTATAATCTTAGAGTCTTAGACCGTATAATGACTCTAGCCTATTGTGATGTTATAAGCTTCATTTTCTAGCCTTTTTTTCCACCATCTGTTTATGGTGTTGGTAGACTTCTTACAGTCTGAATTATAGCCTATTGTGATGTTATAAGCTTCATTTTCTAGCCTTTTTTTCAACCATCTGTTTATGGTGTTGGTAGACTTGTTACAGTCTGAATTATTTCTTTATTTTCAGTGATGATTTCTAGTATTTGTTGTCATGCTGGTTACAAGAAAGTGTCAAGCAAGGCCTTATTTTTAGGCCTTTTTGTTATTTTAGTTACTGTAACAAAATGGTCTTCTGAATGATTGTTTTATAATCATCTACCTGAGTAGAAGCTGGCTCACTTTGTCATCTAGCCCTGATTTTTACACTCAACTTCCAGAGAATCTATCCGCTGCTTCTGGAGAAGGATAAGATTCATGATGTTTGCATTATGCCTGGTGCTGGTCTGTTCTAATTCTGTGATTTTAGAGGAAATTAGCATTAGAGCACTACTGTTGGCTTGAGTGATTTCTTCATGCCTGTGGAGGATTTTGCGAACCTCTTTCAAATCAGAATTGTCCATGACTGTTTTTAAAATGCTTTTCACAATGAAATTAGAATGGAAAGTTCTAGACCAGACAAACCACAAACTAAAGTTCCTATTGCCAATCTTTTTTAAAACTAGAAGGACCGAAAGAGCTCTGTTCTGACTATTCCCTACTAAGCCATGAAAAATACCAGAAGAAACAGGCACCAAGAAGATGGACTGAGGGACCAGGGCTTGCCTTGCCAAAACAAGAGGAGTTACCCGCATTGAAGATCAATGCGACCTGAAGCCACCTCCCACGGACACCTCAGCACAGTCTCATGAAGGGATATGCTCTTCCCACACTAGAGTTCCTCAGAAACCGCTAAATCTTAACCAGGCTCGCTTCGAGATATCGCATTTCTCAAATTGCAGGCCAAATCAACCAAAGAGAAAACTCAGGTGAGCCGCATGGTCAGCAATATCCCATATTTCAAGAGTGAATGCATTCTTATGCATTGAATTAGCGTGAGTGAAACTTGTTGATCCAAGTGTGGGAGTTGTGGAGGCCACATGTCGTCTTTCCTGAAACCGCTTCCAGCTGTTGATGTGTATTGAATGCATATTGATAGAGGTGCCATTTAATGTTGTCAAGGGATTGAGCTAAGGTTTAGAACCCCGTTTTTGATTAGTGTACCAGGACCTATGGATGAGGCCACCTTGGCCCAACTGTCTGCTTCACCATTCAACTATCTTTTTATGTGATAAAACCAGATCTTATCGAAATGGGAGAGGATTCTTTTGATTCTATAGATGAGAGAGCTCAGTTTGTTCCCCCCTGGGCTAGCTTGATCCATCACTGCTTTAATAACCCACATAGAGTCTCCAAGTGCTATCAGGGTTCTAATACCTTTTTCCTTTGCAATGATGAGATCTCGCTACAACGAGTAAGCCTAAGTGAGATTGTTTGAGACATTTTCAAGCCCCCAGGCATAGTGGACAACCTTGTTTCCTCCGGAATCATGGATACTCCCCCCCATACCTGAAAATTCTTTTCTTTTCGATAGCTACAGTGAAGGAGATATTTTCTTGTTCTATGTTTGAAGATTTCAATTATTTGACTCTGGAACTGGATTTCGGGGAAAAGAGCTACGAGGCTAATGTTGTGTAGGAAAAAAGGCTTATCACTTTGATGTCCATTGTTGTAGTTAGGTTTACTTGTTTGTTTTTTCCTATGTTTCACAACGATTTGGGGATAAACGATCTTTGTGAATGGCTGGATAGACCTTAAATTTCAGGAAATGCCACAGGGGAATGACAAGGTGCTGGACAAAAGGGATCCTTCTTCCCAGCTACAGAGAAAAATAAAGAAATATAAAAAATAGTCATTTTATTATTAATGATTCATGATTAATCACTTACACAACATCTGTTTACAGTGTACACAACTTGAAGTACAAATAGGTGAATCCATCCAACCTATATTGTACAACACTACATCCATACTTCATTGTCTAGCATGATCATTAATATCAAAGTTTTTAAAGTATATATGAGATGATATAATTTATATGATTTATAATTTATAAGACATGATGGATGTTGGGAGTCGGGACATACCATATCCAACAGAGTCGACCATACATTGTGTGTTTTGGAATTATGGACTTTTTTTTACATGTAACCAAGCACCCCACCCTCCAGCCAGTAAACAAGGGTAAAATATTCCTCAGGGCTTACAGCCTCAGCAACAATTGGCTCATGAAGAGTGAGACATGTCACAAATGGGATTTGAACCCAGATGGGGATCATAGCATTTCTCTTCGCTAACTGCCTGAGCTAGACCCAATTGAAATTGGCATTCCAGACTTTGCACCATGTTTGGTGCTATGTTTTTTGGTATATATCCCCTTTTATTAATACTGAGATCTTTGAGATCTCCTTCACTATCTGATAGAATTCATGCTATTCAGGTCCTATTTGCTAGCTATTGTTTAATGAATATCTGATAAGGTACAGTTAAAATGAATTTTGTTCATCTAGTAATCGTTATAATATTTTGTAAACTGATGTTGTACTGAGAAGTGTGTGGTAATTGACATGGTGAGAAGTTTGTGTAAGCTGACATTGAATTGAGAAGTAAGGATATTGTTATTTGGGTTGTGTAAATCAATATTTTTTCTGTTTTCCAGTTTGACTATCACAAATCACAATGGCTGAGTCACCAGAAGAGAGAGATGATGAATTTTTCAAGGAAGTTTATGGCAAAGAGTACACTGGGCCACCCACATTAAACACTGAAAAGTCACTTGAAAATAGTAAATCGAATAAGAGATCACGTTCAAGTGGCAATGCTGGTGGTGAATCTGATGAGGAACAACAAGAACGCGATCCAAATGCTGTGCCCACTGACTTTACTAGTAGAGAAGCCAGAGCTTGGGAGGCAAAGTCAAAGGCAATAGAACGAAACTGGAAGCGAAAGAAAGAAGAGGAGTTTATTTGTAAGATTTGTGGAGAGTCTGGCCACTTTACTCAGGTGTATTTTTTTCTCTTTGATTTAACGTTTTTCTTAAACACTATTTTCTCATAGATTTCTAATTGCTATCATATTTATGTTATGGGAAATGGTTGGAACTTGGAATAAAACTGCTGTCAAGCAAAGTAGATTGTCAGTTGCTTATTTAGGCGACATTTTTTGTGTGTTTAGTTTTTTTTTCATGTTCGAATTAGTGAGTAAGATTCTAATGAAACAAGTGATTAAAATTGATATGATCTATCTAGAGATGTTAAAGTCTAGGTTAGTATATGCATTGATAGTTATATTACAACCCACATTAGACTTTTGTCATTGATAGTCAGTACATTCCCAGTTTTGTTTAACTTGGCACTTGACAAGATGTGTCTTGGATATTTAAATTTAACTCTCAAGCTGTCAGTTTTAGCGTTGGCATGAAACAGTGTAGCATTACTATGTACCATACACATATCCCTTCAAATTGCTCACATAAATGAAACAAAGTGCCCCCTCACCCCTGCAAACTAAAAGAAGGGAATAAAGAAACAGGGAAAAATGAAAAAAAGAAGCTTGAAAAGGTTGTGGGCTATGAAAGTTGAAACTAGAGTAGGTCAGGCCAGGGAAAATCTTAAAACCGTTAGTGTAACATTTTACTTATTTCAAACCCCATATCTTTTACCTATATGTTTACAGTTTAAGCCGGGGAAAATCTTAAAACCAGTAGTGTAAAACTCCATTTTACTTATTTCAAAACCCATATCTTTCACCTGTAGATTTACAGTTTAAGGACTGGAGATTAGTACCAGTTTTTTTGACTTCTACCATAATATGCTTATCCAATATGAGTATCTGATTTCAGGGCTATGGTTAATGATAAATCTTGTTAATCAGAGTTTAAAGACCTGTCTATGTGTATGTCAAACTGTCCTTATCTTTCCTTTGTAAGAATCTCTACGAGTATTTGTATATTTGCTCATCAAAGTTTATGATTTGGAACATATGCTTTTGAGTACGGAACAACAGATTCCAGAATACAATTTAGAAGAAAGTCATTATTATAACATAAGTTGAAATTAATAAGCAATGCTTACCTTTTCAGCTCTGTTGGCAGTATTAGGGATTTACTTAGTCATAATCTATTCCAGAATTCTCAAGTGCCTTAGACTTCTGTAATAGTGGGGCTGCTGTGGTCTGGATCTGGCAAACTGCATGGGTGCATTTTGATTGCTACATGTCTTTCAAGTTCATGGAGCTTCCAACAGGGGTGCATTCTGTTCTTCAACTTGTTTGAAATGTAATGATGGGAACTTTCTTCCGCAGCTCAAATGCCACTGTTCAGATTGGTCTCCTTAGCCTTGAAATATATTCTGAAATACAATATTGAAGAGAAGTTAGCAGTGCATGTCCTTAGTGTGGGCACGGTGTCAATCAAATCATACTACTGAACCTCTTGAGAGAAGAGAGATTTGAAATATTGCAATCAACAAGTCTTCCGTGCAGCTGAAACTAACATGGTTAACAGTATTTGACATTCATCGCATTCTATTGTTTGGATCTAGGCTCAGTAATCTGTGGCTGCACCAAGATACCATATATCTCCTTACCCAATAATTAAGAAAGGAGTACCTTAGTCAATCTATGTAACAATACAAAAGGATTCATGGAGGGAATACCTCATTAACAACATCCTATCTTATACCTCCAACCTTAGTCACAGCATTTGGTGATATTTAAAAAAAAATGTTAAAATTTGCTATATCTCAAGGATTCATGAATTTAATGGGGAATTTTAATTTTAATGACCAAGCACTTTTTGTCATGAAATTCATAAAAAATATTAAGACGTATTTTTTGTTTTTGTAAATTTAAAAAGATAAATTTGATCTACACACACGACGTTCTTCAACTTCTAACATGTTTTCAGGTTATTATGAAATTTTCTTAATTCTAATGGTGGTTTATCATATTTTTTTAGTGATGTATTTTTACAAAGTTCATTATATGACTTAGCTTCCCATGATACAACAGAAAGGGGATGAAAACCCTGAGATACAGAAGAAGGGAATGGAATTCTCGGGGATGAAACCCTGAAAGAAGAAATACTGGCATATATTCTGTCAGTCAAGGTTTAAGGTTCATGATTTATCCATAAATGGTTTAAAAAAAGTAAAATAAATAAATTATAGCTAATCTTTCTCATTGATAATTGCTGGAATAAGATTGTACAGTCTTCCAAAATATTGAGCAACTTGATCTCAATAACAATAAATCTTTCCTTTGTTGGTTTTGTTATAGCTCTGGATTGAATACCTATCTAAGATATGTATGGGATCAAAAGCTAAGTGGCTGTAGTGGTAGAGGAAGGTGGATTACTTTCAGAGGGAATAATTGATTAAAGATTGTAGATATGTGCAAAATTGTGGAATATTTCTTTGAATGCAGCCCTTCAAAATCTCTCTTATTATATGTTATCCAAGTAGTCCCAGTTAGCTGCGTTCACTGTAAAAAATGCAGCCTAATGCTTATATTTGATATGAAAATATGGTTCCACTATAGAATATTCGTCATCTTCTCAAGCAATTGCGAATCCATGATAAGAAGTTATGAGTTAACATCATGGCTGTGTAAGCTCACCCACTTTAGAAGTGTGACAATTCTGAGCTTATAGAAACTCAGGTTATGTAAGGAACTACAGATGGGCTCTGGCCTTAAATTCTCATAAATTTGAATTTTCATTATGACATTCTGGCTTGTGATGAGCAACATGGTTTTAATTTTACTGGGATGTGGTGGTCCTCCTAATACTGACTTCTAGAGCTTATGTTATTACATAATGATGTATGGCCATTTTTATTAGGGAGCTCAAGGGACACAGGTCTCTATCATGTAGTTTCTGCTCTAAGAAAAGCAAGGTGTACTCTACAACCCAATATGATGAGATGTGTAACCTAATATAATGCTAATAAAATAAAAATTGAAAGAAAATGAGGCGCACAATGTAAATGTGAAAAAACAAAAGCCGGCCATAATAATAAAAAAGAATATAAAAAGCCGACCATAATAATAAAAAAGAATATAAAAAGCCGACCATAATAAAAGATGACTATAATAATAAGAAAAAGAATATAATAATGAAATTAACCAACATAGATTCATCTTAACCCCAATCTCTCAAGCACAAAAAAATTTGCGCCTTGATTTCTTTTTGATCTGTCTTGGTGCTCAATAAATTTGGGGTTATTACAGATATATGCTGGTGAGACAATGACTTCAAAATAGTGCAAAACATGGTTAAAGCCTTCTTAATTTTGAAATATATGTTACACTTTGACTTGGAGCATGTTGATCCCTACACCTCTCTCCATCTTAGTTAATTTCCCACATTAACTATACACTTTGACCTTGAGTATGTTGATTCGTATACCTGCTGCCTCGCTTAGTTAATTCCCTAGATTAACCATTTGTCTTACTTGGCCACTGTTGAAGCTAAATATGACATTTTATCCATGGCCCTTTGGAAGGTTTCTCTTGACTCTTCCCTACATTGCTCACCACCCCACTTGTAGCCCTTGTCTGATGAATTGTTGCTATGATAAGGAGTATAAACTATTGCATAGGCATCTTTGATATGTCCTTCTCCTTACCCGTGACCCTATCTCTATCCCTTCAATGAGGAAAGAGTACAAATGCCTCTTTTGTTATAAGAAATGTAGTTTCCTGACCATAAGAAGATGTGATCTCCTATTGACCCTCTGTCACCACCCTAAAGCTTTTTGGAGCACTCCTCTTCTTAGGAAATGATCCATCTCTCCCATAGTGGTCCAAACACCTTGTTCCATCCTAGCACTTCGCTTCACGATGTCCTTGATCAATCCCCCAATACTATACCCTCCCTTCGCCCTACCATTTTTTCACCTAGTGATATCAAAAGAGCCATTCGCACCCTCAACTATATCAAAGCTGACTAGGAAGGTTTCCAAGTTGAATTTTGAAACATGGTATTCATTCCATTCTTTTACATATTGTTGATCTTTTTGACCATGTTGTTTGCATGAGTTTTCCTTCTTCGTTGTCTCAACATATTATCCACACTACTCTCAAGTCTGGGGATGCTTTAGATCCTAATAATTATAGTTCCATTATGATTGGGTATACCTTTTCCAAACTGTATGCCATTGTTCTTAACATATTGTTATTGTACTACTTAGAGAGCATAAAATTGTGGGTCATATATTCACTCTCTGAGCTACCATCAAGGAGGCGAGACATTGCTATTCAAAGGTTTTCTACTACTTTGTTGACTTCAAGAAGGCTTTTCACTTGATTTCAAGAGAGATGCTTTTTAAAAGGTTGCATGATAGACATTGGTGTATCTGAGACCCTTTTTGTTGCTATGATGCGACTCTACGAGTTGATCATTGGTAGACTGTTTACTTCCCACACTCAATTTGAGTTTATTTGGAGTACCATCGAGGTCAGACAAAGTTGCCTCCTTTCTCCGACCCCATTCGATTTTTATATTGATGAGCGTGAGACTTCTCTTAGAGAACATACCTAGGAGGGTGACATATGTCTACTACATTATGCGTTGATTGCCATTCTTCTTTTTGCCTACAGTGTAATTGTTTTGGCCTCCTCCCTCGAGGCACAATAGAGGTAGATTCTCATGCCTAAGTTATTTTTGTGACCTTATGTTAGACACTTGACAACGAACCTTAGCAAAATTAAGATTTTTCATTTTCAATTGTTTTAGTAGCTCCTTCGTTGATTATCACTTTTTCTTCAGAGGCAGTGGGATTTAGATTACCACTTCTTATACATACTAGTTCATGGGTTCAATGTTAAGTTTGAGACATGATTTCACACCCAAGTTCAAAAAAGGTCACGGTTTTCTTTCACTACTTGAGAGACAATGTTTTCAAGTACATTTTTAGGGTGTTTCTATTAGTTTACACCTTTTTGATGCAATTATCAAGTCTACAATACTTTATGGCTCTGAGATCTAGGGATCGATCCTTCTTCCATCTAATTGGGCAAAAGTTGAGAGGGTCCAATCATTTATGCTATAGTGCATGATTCTTTGTAAGCCTACAACTCCACATGATATCGTTCATGCTGAGTTTGGTGCACATTCAATGCCTTTTGAGATTATTTTTAGATTGGTTTACTTTCTCAATAGAGTACAATCTCTAAGTGACTTAGTTTTCGGACTAGAGCAATACCTAGCATTTACTCCTATTAGGAGATTGCTTTGTCTTTTGCAGGCCTCCCTTTGGAATGATGAGGATGTTGGTTCTCAGTGGTGTCTTTGCTTCTCCAATTTGTCCACATTTCTATTAATCACCTCCCCCTTCCAGGTACTCTTTTGATGGTTCAATTCTCCTCTTTTATTCCAAGTAGGAGTTGGACAAAGTGTTGAAAGAGGACATCTATAGATAGTACATACAGGGCACTTGGATTCCCCCTCCCAAGGACCTCGGTCCTAAGACGCTTTTGACTCGTTTCAAGAGCGATGCTTTTTAAAAGGTTGTAGGATAGACATTGGTGTATTTGAGACCCTTTATGTTGCCATGATGCGACTCTATGAGTTGATCATCGATAGAATCTACTTCCCATGCTTAATTTGAGTTTATTTGGAGTACCATTGAGGTCAATCAAAGTTGCCTCCTTTCTCTGATCCCGTTTGATTTTTATATTGATGAGCGCGAGACGTTTCTTAGAGAGAATACCTAGGAGGGTGATGGATGTCTACTACATCGTGTGTTGATTGTCGTTCTCCTTATTGCATATGATGTAATTCTTCTGGCATCCTCCCTCGAGGCACAATAGAGGTAGATGCACGCCTAAGTTATTTTTGTGACCCGGTGTTAGACACTTGACAACGATCCATAGAAAAACTAAGGTTTTTCATTTTCAATTGTTTTATTAGCTCCTTCGTTGATTGGTCTACTTTCTCAATAGAGTACAATCTTTGGGTGACTTAGTTTTCGGACTAGAGCAGTACCTGGCCTTTACTCCTCTTAGGAGATTGCTTTGTCTTTTGCAAGCCTCCCCTTAGATGATGACGATGTTGGTTCTCTTAGGTGTCTTTGCTTTCAATTTTTCCACATTTGAATTAATCACCTCCCCCTTCTAGGTACTCTTTTGATGCTTCAATTCTCCTCTTTTATTGCAAGTAGGAATTGGAAAAGGTGTTGAGAGAGGACATTTGTAGATAGTACATACATGGCACTTGGGTTGCCCCTTCCAAGGACTTCGGTCCTAAGATGAATTTCTATTTTGAGCATTTCATGCAATTGAATGATGGCCATATTATTAGACACAAGTATACTTGGAAGCACTGGATGCATAACCTCAATATTCCGTTAGGCCAACTCAGAGTTTGCTCACAATGGCTCTTGGTTTAGATTGATCATCATAGCTTGAGATTGTAGAGATTCTTTTAGGTTTGTCCCCTACAAGACATCTAGTCAAAAGAAGTCAAAATAACACCCATCTTTCATTACCCTTTATACTATGATATTCTATTGTCTCTACAAGGAGTCAGGAGGATCCTTGTACTTTTTTCTGATACTTGAAAGTTGAAACATAGGAGCCTAGCACTTTTGTAGAGGCAATTGCTGGGTTTTAGGAGTTGTATTCTACAAGGCCCACCAAGACAAACCCTACTAGGTTGACCACTTCTTTCCTTTGATCTCGATGATAGACGACTATAAGAGATGTGAAAAGCTCCATGTGACATCAACTTTTAGATTGGTGAGACTCTGCACCTCCTTTAGGCCTACAATGGGAAGTCCAGTTCCCACTAGGGCCTTGAGAAGGTTTTGCATACAACACAATTTAACTACTTGCCCCTCTACTGTCTCGAGTACTTTGATCTCCATCCCCAAATTCTTCCCAATGATGGCCTCGAGTGTTATGAAAATATCTGTACATGGTTGATATCTACCTAAAATCGTACAACTTGGTCCCCTTAATCTCGTTTTCTCTCTAGATGAGACATCATATTGGTCTCTTGGTGATTGATGACACGATGAGTGAATCCTCTTCTTCTTCCTCTAATTCTTCTTCTAGCTCTGATGTCACTTGATGCCTAGGTTTTTCTTTGTATTTGTATTATTTTTGAGTACTATTATGTAGCTTTTAGGATTTTTGCCTTTTGTAGATTAGGGTTAGAGTTTCCTTTGCATTCTCACTATGTACCTACAGTGGTTGTACTTCTAAGTCCCATTGACCTACTTTTGTGGTCATTTGTATTATTTTTAAGTACTATCGTGTAGTTTTTAGGATTTGCCTTTTGTAGATTAGGGTTAGAGTTGCCTTTGCACTCTCACTGTGTACGTACACTGGTTGTACTTCTTAGTCCCATTGACCTACTATTATGGTCATTTGTTGAACCTTAATAAAATTGTCTTATCTAACTTTCTAAACATTAAAAAATGTAGTTCGAACAAGTCCCTTTTGGACGGATAGCAATTGTTTTTGTGATGGTTGTGTAATTCCTTGGATCTTAAAAAAGTAGAGTGCAATGTGAAATTTGCCTTATTATGCAAATTAATTATGTGCAGGGTATAGCATCATGTATGTTTAGTAATGAGATCTTTACTGTGTTCGCTATAGATTTAAATCCTGACTAGCATGCATATGTGATGTAAGAAGAATGATGGTGGGGTGACAAACTCTTGCATTGCATTATGAAGTTGTTTTTATCTACTAATTATTAGGCCAAAGACTGTAAAAGGAAAATATCCACAACTCGTGAGCTGTATAAGAGTGAAAATAAATGGCACCGTAAATAGGTTTTTGAGAGAAGCTACCTACTTGAGGCTTCTACTTATACATTTTTTATAACTAGTATCATTCATGCCCCAATACGTTATGTTGGTGTGCACTGATAGTGAATAATGAGCTTTTGTTCTTAGAATTTTCCCTGCTGAATAGTTCATTTTACTTGTGCAGGGGTGTCCAACCACACTAGGAGGCAATCGAACTAAGGAGTTCATTGAGAAAATCCCTGTGAAGGATAAGCATCTAAAATCTCGTATTATTGGATCTGGTGGATCAGTTATTCAGAAGATTGAGAAAGACACAGGATGTAAAATTAGGGTTGAAGATAATGTTGCTTCTGGGGATGTGTCATTCTTTGTTCGTATTTCTGGCCCTGATAGATTATGTCTTAAAAAAGGAACAGATGCAGTGAGGAAGCTTGTTAATGAAGGAGAAGATGATGGGAAAAATCACAGCTCACGTCAGGGTCGGACAGAGCATACTGCCTCTCAAAGACAACATTCTAGGTCCAGAAGTCCTCGTTGGAGGCCCCGCAATTCTCATGAAGAAAAGCATGCAGCTGATCACCATTTTTCTCAGATTGAGGGTAGGCGGAAATCAGAGGGGGGTTCTTCTCATGGCAGGAGCAGCCCTAATTTTGCATCTTCATATTTGAGCAAAGCTGGTAAGATGGGATGTTTCAGCTTAAAAGTTCTTTTCTGTGAATTTTGAATAAACTTTATACAGAAGAATGAAAAACGGTGGCTTAATTTTTGTTTTGAGATGAAAAGTAAATATGTATTATTTCTCAACACTCTACAGCAATGGTGCATATCATTTTTTTCCAATTCGACAGCAGTGCGACCTATCATTTATGAATTTTCCAAATCTAGAACAGTAGTTTGTTATATACCATGGAAGCCCCTATGTTAAAAGGATGCATGCATCTCATTTATTTTATAAGTGAATATCAACTTTTGGTGGCACAACTGGAAGAAATTGCAGACACTTCTGAAGAAGGCAGAGGTGCTGTTCACAAAATTTCCCGAGTGTATTTTTCCCCTGGCTGAATGCTTTGATGTAGTTTTTTTCCGGATTGAATATTTTTTGCTGTTTACATCCTAAATAAACATTAATTGTGCCATGCCCTTAATCATTCCTTTAAGGTGATGGTAATGACAGTTGAAGGAAATCTAAAATTCATTGTTGTCCTCTTTCACAGATCGGGGTTCTTATCAACGTCATGGACAGGCATTGGAAAGAAGTATGTATGAAGGGGAAAAGTGGGTACCCGATGTACGAGGTAAAGAACTGGATCCTGGATTCAGGGGTGATCAGCGTGTTTTCCCACATACTTTGGAGGAGTTAGAGCAGGAGTTTTCAAAAGAGGCCCTTGAGTTATTCAGAATGAAATGCACTGATGAAGACGAAGAAAACATGAAGCATCGTGAGGTAAATTTCTTATCTTCTGATATCATTTATTTATTTCATGGATGCTAAGTGTAGTCAGTCAGCTGCAATGCTATCAGTAATTGTCCCTATCAATTTTGATCCTGCTTACTTCTGCACAAGCCTTTTGTTTTCTGTATTCTTTTTCTGTAGGATATGGGTTATATTATTTCTAGGACAGAAGGATTGATGAGATAAGATGATATTTATTGATGCCCAACAAATGACCACAATAGGTCAATGGGGACTGCTAACTACAAAACTATCCATACACTGGGAGCACAAGGGCCACTCCTACAAATATCAAAAGCAGATCTATTCTAAGATCTAAACTCTATAAACTAGGAAAGAAGTACCAGTGGGAAAGCTGGATAGATACAATCCCTGCGAAGGGTCCAATGTCAGAAATTTCCATGGATGGATGCCTCGGAGGAGGGTACCAGGTGGTCAGTTGCCCCCTGGACCTGTCACCAGAAGAAGAGGAAGCTGAACAAAAGAAACTCCTGATAGAAGATTGTTCAGAGCTGGAAAAAGAACTGGTCCAGTGAGGGGCTTGCTGCTTCAAATGAGGGGCTGCCTGCTTCAAATGAGGGGCTTGCTGCGGCTGCCTGGAAATGGAAGGTTGCCTGCTAGAGGAACAACTCCCATCCTAGGATATGAATCAGCAGCTCCTAGCCGGTCTCACTGAAAGGGGGCAGGAACCCCCTCGGGGTCTCCCGGATCTAGTCCCTGCTGGAATGGTGCTGCTGTCTGCCTGGGCATAGGTGTTCCTGTCCACTGGAAGCACTGTGAAAAAGGATGTGATTGTCCAATTAGTGTCTGGCCCAGAGGGAGGCCTGAGTTGTGGAAGATCCAAGAGCCAGAGCTTCCCTCATAAACAAGGTTAAGTACTGCTGATCCGAGTACTGAAAGAAGATGGAGAGGGAGTTCTGAGACTGTCTGAAGAGGCAGTAAAACTATCCCCGTATCTCATAATAGGTAGGGCATTAGAAAATAAAGGGCTTCTCTGTCTCATGCTCTTGCTTATGTCAGAGCTGGCAAATCCTGTCCTCCCATTTCGCTGCTGTAAATACAGTAATCAAATTTATCTCTCTGCATTGTAATAATATGGATATTTTTCTTTGCGTCTCTAAAATGCCTGGGTTTTTCAGGGCACAAATTACAAACTATTCGATGCATTCTAGCGGATATGTGTTGAGGATTTTCAGTGACTATGCTATCCCATGCATTATTATGTCTGCATGGTCATAATCACTAACTGAAATTAATTTAGCAAAGACCAACAGGGTCTGTGACTCCTTTTATATCATACAGGTTTTCTTGTGAATGCTTGTATTTTTCCCTACAACTTGGGAGAGGTAGAAAATTAGAAATTCATAGTCAGGGATTTGACAAATAGTAGAATAATGATGAAGCAATTTCAGAAAAAAATCGACTTAATATAAATTCTTTTAAGCCAATCCCTCCCTACAAGCTAACCTATTCACACCCCAAATGAATGCTATTTAACTCACCTCTCTCCAATGTTCCACTGCATCTTCATGCAAGAAACCAATTAAATCCTTTCCTTATACCCTATCTTCAACTATTTATATCCTCCCCTTTTTACAATGAGAAATGATTTGTGTTCCTAATGATCATCTTTATGCTACTCATCAATGCCTTTTCTGCTTTCTTTTATGCACCTCTTTTCTTTATGCGAAACGGTTAATTTATATTGAGCCAAAAGTGGCAGTCTTGCCCTTGCTGCGTTGAGTCATAGAGCCATACTAAATTCTCGTTTTTGTGGTAGACCTTAGCAGTTCAGTGTCTTGGTAGCGGAAACGTTTGGTATTTTACTTGATATATGGGATAAAATAATTTTTTGATTGATAGAATGAATAAGAATGATGTTTACAATGAATGGGCCTCGATTATAAATATAGTTTATGAGATGCCTCTTCGCCTCTTTATGAAGGTGTCTTTTTACTTATTTATTTATTAATTATTTATAAATGTTTACTATTTATTTTATTATCCCCATCTTATTTTTATATACATAACATTGCCTTCCTCTTCAAAATTGCTTTGTCCTCAAAGCAAGGATATTACTTTCAAAAGCTCCTCCAAGCCATTCGTCGAAATCATTGTGTTTTTTCACATCTGGTAGCGTTGTGTAGTCCAATACAAGAAAGAATAGAACTGCAAGCTTCAAATGATTGAAAAAGACTCTCAATGCACCTTTACTCTATGGAAAACCTTGTCCCTCAACTACCTGCGTGCTCATGCTGAGAGTTGATACCTTCTTTTCAGAATTATCATAATCGTCCCAATTGCCAGCAAAGCCGCTTGTCGATCTTTGGTCTCTTTTGCGGAAGTTGTTTGGTCCTTTTGGTATCTTTTTATATCCAAGGTATCAAGCATACTCATGCTATGGACCTAGGCTGAATGTGACTGTAATGTCTTGAGCAAAAACATGTTGCTCGTTGAAAACATGAGGGCCTTCCCTTAAGACTCTGTGTCTGTAAGCCATTGTGATTGTATCGAAGAATGCATATCCATACTTCCCAAGCATAAAAATTGTCCAGAGTGTGACATTACATTTGATTGACCTTGAATCGTTGGTCCAAGGACAGATGGTCTTCTCCATTACCAAACAACTCTAAGATATATTTTTTGAGATTTCCAAGATGAGGTTGCAATTTAATGGATGACTTCTTCTATTGCCCATGAATTTTAGCACCTTCTTCATGTTCTCCAAAATCGAGGAACTTTATCGAATTTCTTGTCAAGAAGTCTCTCAAGAGCGATCCTTCTTTCAAGGATCTCATCTTCTGCTTAGATGAAACAATAGCCATCTCTACAATATAACCATGTTAAAAAGATTTCAACAACTTTGTCGGACCATTGGATCTTCTTGTTATGAAGTTTCTTTGCTATGGTTAGGGTTGCAGGAGGACATATGAGAGGTATGTGATGTGTTAATATATGAGAGGTATGTGACGTGTTAATATTTTGGCCCATATTCCTATGGGCCAAAATCACAGTCTTCCCTAATCGAGACTCCAGTCTCCATACACGAAACTGTACATCCTCATCTCCAAAATTTTCCATTTCACTTATAGAGATGAGGTGCCTCTTCCATAGATAGTCCCTTGCAAACTTTGTTAAATTTTTAATTAAATAAAGTACCAAGGCAAGTGTTTCTCTTCCCTAGGCACCTAACGGGTGAGAAAGTGCCTAATGTGGGCCCTAGTCGTTTAATTT
This sequence comes from Picea sitchensis, assembly GCA_010110895.2. Classification (NCBI taxonomy): domain Eukaryota; kingdom Viridiplantae; phylum Streptophyta; class Pinopsida; order Pinales; family Pinaceae; genus Picea; species Picea sitchensis. Next base: position 131,485 of record SNQJ01S0003219.1, read on the forward strand.
GTGAGATGCAAATTAAAAGGTGACTTTATGACTAAAGTGAGGGGTGAGTGAAGAGACATCTAATCTCAGCCACTCATCTAATCTAATCTCAGCCATTGGATTAGAGAGACTCCTCACCTACCTCATGAGGTTGATTAGGGTAAAGGGGCGCACTCATTCTTGGGTTGTTGATTCATTTTTGAGAGAGCATTTTCGAGCAGCAAGAGAGCAACCATTTCTGAGAGCTAGGGCACACATCCCAAGGCAACAAACTAGCACAGAAATCGAGGCAGCAAGGACAGTATTGAAGGCAGGCTGTACTGTACGGATTGAGCAGGCCGTACAACAAGAAGAGCA
>SNQJ01S0003220.1:9141-45615 GCA_010110895.2 Picea sitchensis
TTTTTTACTTTTATGTTTTAGAAAAAAAATAAATAAAAGAAATTAAAAAAAAATAAAATTACTTCGCAAACTTATTGAAAATTTATGCGCAAATGGAACAATTGTAGACCAAAAATTTATTAGGCAATTTTTTTGTAATCGTCAACAATTAAAGTTCTTCCTGAAATCAATTTTAGTTATCCTATTTCTGATCCTTGCGATCGCACGAAAAGCGGAGGAGAGCATACTTATTCTAAAATTAAAAACTTGAAAATAACATCCTACCTACATTATGCTAATTAAAAATTAGAGATTTGTTATGTGTAATCAAACTTCCAATGTAACCAAAAATGCAACAGTGATAAGAATATGTTCATTGTGAATTTCACAAATGACAATTGAAGATAACCTTGCGAAATTAACTGTTGAAAGTGTAATTTAACAAAATAAAAAGAAAAACTAAACGGATCTAACTTCGTACCTGCTTGAAACCATTGTTCCATAATGCTTTTTAGGCATAGTTTTCACTCCTCAGATCGTGTTGCAACTCCTCATTATCCTCCTCGATCTCTTGTTCGCATAACTGTTCATCATTGAATATGCAGGCTTATTCATATGTTGATTCATCGTTTGTTGTTGGAGGAGTAATTAATCCCTCGGTCGCTGTCAAGATGTCCTCTTTGTGAGAAGAGGAGATCCCAACTTTTGCAAGGATCTGAGTGAGTTGTTCCAAGCTTACACTCATAGTTAAACCATATCGAAAAAGGAGATTGATTTATCATCAAAGATTTGAATTTTAAACTAAGAAATGAAAACTATTTGTAAAAATAAAACACGCAAACTTGAACTCCTTGCATTACTGGGACCTTGCTTCCACCAGGTTATCGGTTTGCACAAGTTATATCATCAAAAATAAAAACTAAATTTGCATAAATAAAACACTCTTTTTCATAAAATAAGGAGAAAGACACTTTTGCATAAAAGGAAGAGGACAACCTAACTTTGGAGCAACCCCACCAAAGTGGATGCGTGGGCTCTTCCCACATGTCTTACTATCTTCTCTCCACCCTTAGGTCATGCATAAAACCAATCCAAAACCATTAAAACAATCTAATTCAAATGCTACCTATTACCGTTTACAACTCCCCGACAATGACGCCAAAATGTTGGTGCAATTATTTGCATAATATATTACCAAACATAAATTATCAACCGAGATTCGTAATCAGTAGAGTTTATGCACTATATGCACCAATAACAGATAGGTTCCTATGTCTATTTAGTATATATAAGAAAACCATTTAGAAACCAACACACTTTTAAAAATGACAATCTTCAGACAATTCGAAAGCTAGAAAGAAAAACTCATAAACAAGCAAAATCTCTTGCTCAGGTGATGGACATGTTCATTGATGGCTCATGAAGAGAAAAGATGAACTTTGATTCTATCTCCTGGAGAAACTAAACGAACAAGTAGGATGCCCCATTAAAGCTCATGCATGGTGAAATATAGAGATCCAACTGTTCCTACATTACCACACTTTGCAACACATTCGAATAGTGAAATTAAACAAAATAACATGAAATCGAAATAACAAATACATGAAATGAAAATCTACACTAACAATTTACAATAAGCTTACCAAGATGGATCAGTGGCCCTTGTCGATGCCAACATGGAAGCTTTAGATCACCAGATGCTAACTTCTAGGCGAGACAAAATCACTGAATCCAAACTTGCATTAATCTTTAACAGGTAGGTTTACAAAAGGAGTCTCTTCATGAATCCAATCTACATCATAACAATTCTCCTCAAGAACCTATCTCATAACAATTCCCTTAATCTACATAATAATAATTCTTCTCTCAATCTACATAATAATGATTCTCTCCTCAATCTACATAATAATGATTCTCTCCCTCTCATGAAGAGAGGGCACTCTCTTTTATACATGAGAGCTTGAAAAAGAGATAAACATCTCATAATTATAGATCCACTTTTCTCTCAACCCATTTCCCTTTATTACAAAATATAATCTCTTCAAATCCTCACACATATCTCTCATATATCTTGCATAAGATATGACAACCAAATCTCCATGATCTTCTCCTTGGATTAGGATTGAATTATCTCCTCACATCTTGAAATGGTGGAGGAAGTATTCGAGAAGTCTTTTGAATTGATCCTTCACATATTCCTACACATGATAAAGCTCACACATTTTTGAGATATATATGAAAACATGTCAATTTTCTAATATTTAATCACAAATTCTCTTTTAATGCTAAAATAAATGATTTGGAAAATAATATGGTTTAACCCATATTTAATTATGAAAATGGTATTATGAAAGGTTAATGGGGCAATGAAATGTGAAGACTAATGAAGGGAAAGGTGGATGGAAATATAACATTTCTGAGTCCCAACAGAAACCCATCCCAGTTTCTCTTGACCTTTAATTATACATTACAATAGCTCACCGACAACCTTAAGTCGAAACCTAGGTGTCAAAACCCTAGATATTAAAACCCTAGGTGTCTAAAACCCTAGGTCAACTTGACTCATGTTTTTAGGGCTTTGCCATCCTGTCTTTCCTTCCTTCCCATGAGGTGATCTAAAGCATCCAGCGATGGATTTTTTTGCTTGTTGAGTTGTCCATGATCCATCTTCCTTGCTGATCTGTCTTCTTCGATCTCCTCCTCCAACGACTTTCTTTCTCAGACTTCGCTCCATCTTTTCTTCTTCTTTAACCACTTCGACCTTATCTCAGTCAACCTTCCTTCCGCGCAGTTCATGTTTCACATTTTCTTCCTTAATATTCGCTTCCTTCCATAACCAAGGTCTAGCAGGCCCCTAACACTCACCTCTGACTCGTCCCGAGGCACTGTGATCTGAACCTTTTGTTTTACTTCGACTTCAGATTGCACAACACAGTCTGTGCTTTCTGCCCTATTCCTCCCCGCTGTGTAGAGAATGTCTTTTATGTGTTTGGTACACAGTTTCAACTATACCTAATACCTAGACCCTTCTCCTTCTATTTTTACCAAGAGCTGCATGGCAACTGGTTGTCATAGTACAATTTCAATCAGCTCCCATTCACCAATCCTTCCTTCCATTCTCCATTCAAAGTCTTCAGTTGCGCAACTCCTCCTTCTGTAACATAGGAAACCTCATATGGCCCCAACCAATGTGTTCTAAACTTCCCTGGATGCATCGTGAACTTGTTGTCATAGACCAATACCAGATCTCCTTGCTTCAATGATTTTTTCTTGATATACCTGTCATGGTAGGCCTTTTCTCGTTCCTTCTAAATCTACTAATGAAATTCTGCAATAAATCTGTCTTCTTCTAGTTCAACTAATTGTGCGAGCCTCTCTTGAAAAATGCCAATGCCATCCATATATGTGAACGCTGCAATTCTTAGGCTAGGAACTAAGTATTCCATGGGCACAACTACTTCTAGACCATAGATAAACTTAAATGGAGTCTGCAATGTCAGCTTCTTACAAGTGGTTCTATAGGCCCATAACACTACTGGTACTCTCAAATCCCAGTCATCTCTGTTTACACTTCAAATCTTCATCAACGCAGTCTCCAAGATCTTATTGAATGCTTCAACTATCCCATTCGCTTGTGGATGGTAGGGTGTGCTCTTATGATGATGAACTTCAAATTCCTGAGTCAAGGATTCAATAGTCTTATTAATAAAATGTGTACCTTGATCACTCATAAGGATCTTTGGTCATCCAAACTTGGTTATGATATCATCAAATATGAAATGCGTAGCTGTAGTTGCACTACAATCCTTAATTGCTCTTGCTTCTACCCATATCGTCAAACAATCTATCGCAGTGATGATGTATCTGGCTCCTATGCGCTTCCCTGGTGGGTTGATAGGTCCCACGAAGTCAATGGCCAATTTCTCAAAGGCCTGTAAGGTTAGATAGGGTGCTAATGGCATGTTATCTCTTCTAGATAGTTTCCCAACTCTTTGGCATACATCGCAGGCTCTGTAGTAGTCTTTAGCATCTCTGTGTAAAGTAGGCAACGAGAGGCCAACTCTAAGAACCTTCTGCCCTGTTTCTTTTCCTGCGTACTGACCTCCTATGATGCCTTCATGAGCTTCTTATAGAATTAGTGGTCTTTCTGCTTCCATAACACATCTCCTCAGGATCTCATTAGGTCCCATCTTATATAGCTGTCCAACTATAAGAGAAAAATATGCAGCATGCACTACTAACTGTTTCTTTTGAGTGACTGTATATTCCGGAGGTGCCATTCCTGTTGATAGGAACTGGACTATCTCGACAAAGTGATCATTAATATTTCTAATGGACAACAACTATGCATCTGGCAATGTATCCTCCAAACTAGTAGGTTCCTCTCCATGTTCCAACCTCGACAAGTGGTTAGGTCCTTTGTTCATCCTTCCTAGTTTTACCACAATCTCAAAATAATATTCCTAAAACAACAGAAGCCATCTTCATATTCTTCCCCCCAACACTGGCTTGTTGACTAGGTATTTTAGTGCGGAGTGATTAGTGAACATCTTAAAATGTTCTCCTAACAAGTATTAACAAAGATTTTGCAGTGCATACACCATGGCTAACCCTTCTCTCTCAGTGGTGGTGTAATTGATTTCAGCTATAGATAGTTTCTTGCTAGAAAAGGATAACAGGTGGTCAATGTCTCATGCTCCCGGTTGTGCTAACATTGCTCCTAATGCAATAGAGGATGCATGAACATGCACATGAAATTCCTTTCTCCAATCCGGGAAAACCAGAATAGGTGTAGTAACCATTTTCTATTTCAGCGTGTCAAAGCTCTGTTGGCATTCTTCTGTCCATTGAAACTGAAAATATTTCTTCAAAATCTTCTCCATGGGTGTTGTGATCTGTGCATAGCCCTTAATGAACTTCCTGTAGTATCCAATATGTCCTTTCACAGTGTGAAGTTGTTTGACTGAAGTAGGAGGGGGTAGATCAACAATAATGGAAATCTTGGATGGGTCTACTAGCAACCCCTGCTTACACACAATATGGACTAAAAACACTCCAAAGGGTGACAATAAAATTCATTTCTTCAGGTTCAGGGAAAACTGACATTGCCCACACTTATCCAACATTAGTCTTAAACATTCAATATGATTTTGCGATAAGCTAAAAACAATCCAATCATCAAAATATGCTTCCATAAATTTATGTAAAAACTCCTTGAATGCTTCGACCACCACCCTATAAATGATGGCTGGTGCATTGTTCAATCCAAAAGGCATCACTATGTATTGGGAGGATCCCCATTCTGTTGCAAATGTGGTTTTTTGGTGATCTTCCTTGGAAATCCTGATCTGGTGATAACTTGAAAATCCATCGGTGAAGGAGTATAATTCTTGTCCTCCCATGTTATCTAAGACTTCGTCAGTAAATGGTGTAGGGAATGGATCATGTATACATGCATCATTCAACTTTCTGAGATCTACACAAATTCCGATCTCTCCTGTTTTCTTATCCTGAACCACCATAGGGATAATCCACTCTGATTCTTCAACAGGTTCTATGATTTCGGTTTCCAACATTCTATCTAATTCAATCTTCACTTTCTCCTTATATTTGGGGTTCAATTTGTAGGGTCTTTACTTGACTGGACTTACATATAGTTTCAAGGGGATCTTCATCTCTCCCATGGGTCCTTTAATGCTCTTCATATTAGTGAAATTGGTTGGAAACAAGTCCTGATATTCATGCAGTAACTCTGTGATCTTATCAATAGTGGCATCATCCCAGTAATATCCATCATTAGAAATCCTAGGTTCTTTCTCTGTTCCAATGTTGACTTTCTTGATTTTAATTGGCTATCCAATAAAAGGTATTTCCACTACTGGTCTTTCTATGTCTCTCTGTTCTTCTGTTTCTATGATTTCACATTCCTAGGATCATCGTCTTCATCAACATTGATATTGTTACATCCTTGCAATTTCTGAAGAGGTGCAGTCCATTCATCCTCTTCTTGCTCCATAGTGAGGCTATGTGCTTCCTCAAATACTTTCTTCTTTACAACCTATAATTCTTGGTCCACTATAGGGTATTGGTTTTCAAATAAAAAAATAGTTACAAAGTTTTGAGTCATACATTTCCAATCGACAGTGATGAGGTGCAGTTCTGCTTGAAGATATCAATTGATAGGCATTGTGTCCAGAGTGTTAATACATTTATGCACCCACTGTTCTTGAGGAATGCTGCTTCAGGCCTCCTCAAAACCTCGCACATAGTCCTTCGGAAAACTTTGGCTTGTGTACCTAACTTCACATCCTTCGACTTATTCTGAAAATCACACTGTCATCAAAGTGCAACATTGCATCTAGTTCATGATATTCCATTTATGTGTGCCCCAACATCTTGCTGGAGTAGCTTTCAAAGCCTTGTCTAGTGCCAAAAGTCTCTGTTGTGCTAGTACAATTTCTTCAAATTCCAACAAGAAAGTTTCTAAGTGATTCAAACCATCAAATGTGGGAAAATTACTTACTATTGTGCTGATCCAATGAACTTCTCTGGTCAATCTAGAACATCACTGCGCATCAACTTCATACATCTTGTTCTTCTAGTTCTCTAGTGCTTCTTCTGAATCTGAGGAGCATGCGCTATCACTTTGCCATATTAAATTCCCATCTCCTATAGGATTAATGTAATCATTTTGTCTTGCTGTCAATTTGTATATATTCTCCAACTCATATGAATGGTTTTCTTCTCTGATGGGCTTTGTGTATCTACGAACTTCATCAGGATCCAAAGGTGTGATGACCCTAAGGCGACCTTCAAATGTCATTCTTCTTTTCTTCAAGTCAACATCAGTAGAATTGTTGAAAGCCCAATCAATTCCTAAAATCATGGGATAAGGAAAACTATCACCGATTATCTCAATCACCTCGAAGTCCACAAATGTTTTGACCCCATCGATGTCCACAGGGACATATTCCAATCTTCTGAAGGGGCTCACAGCTTGTTGATTGGCCATCCTGAGCCTGATAGGGGAATAGATCAACTTAGGTTTTCCCATCAGTGCCTAGGTCTGCTTTGTCATGACATTGACCTCCGACCCTAAGTCGAGGACCACATAATACATATCATAATATTCGATCTGAGCATTCAGATGTAGCTCCTTATTTGTCCTTCTTTTTTTGGATACTTGATGTACTTCTCTACTCAGTAAGGGATCTACCTTTCCTAGCTCGTACTATCTGATCAAGTTTTGTAGCTCTTGTACAACGCTCTCATCCTTTATTAAATTAATGCAAGTGAATAATAATTCCATGAGCTTACTTACCTATTTTCCTTCTCTAGGTGAATCAGACTGATCAAATGCCAGAGGCATTCCACATTCTCTTACTTCTAGTCGAGCCTTTGATGAAGAACCCTGATCTCTCCCGAATTATTTTCTTGCTTCCTCAAATGTCTGTTTCTATTTCTTTGGATCAAACTCATGTGTCTTCTCTACATCTTTTTTGACTACTGATTGTTCTGTAGTATTCCCTAGAGTCATCCTGTCTTCTCCTGTACCAGTACCTCCTCTAGTGATAACGATGACTCTGGCATCTGGTCCACAAGGTTCTGCTGTGATTAGTTGTACTTGCTGGTTTCCTCCTCTTCGTTCTTGAATTTTGGCTAACATCAAAGGGAAATCTTCTATGACATGTTCAAATGCGTTGCAGTAACTAGAAGTGGTACAAGGGTTTTGACATTCCCTTTCCAATTGACCTGGCTATGCATAGTTATAACAAATAATCTAGCCTTGACCTCGACCCATACCTCCTCCTCATTCTCTTCCTCTGAATTCACCATGAAGGGTTGAAGTTTCCTCTTCCAGGGGAATTATACTGCGTAGTGTTCCCTTCTTGCTGTAATTCACCTTGAATTTTGTAGATATCCCTTTATATTTCATGCAAGAGGTTGTAAGCTCTACAGTCCTTCTCATCATGTCCCAAATATTTACAAAATGTGCAGTAGAGGTTCGTAGGTGTCTGAACATACTTTTTCATGTAATAGCATTCTCCAGGGCGATGTCTATTTCTACATACCTCGCACCAAGGTAGATTAAATTTTTTCAAAGGGCTCGGAGCTCCAGAATCCAGGAATTCATGAAATAGGGGACAATGCTCCTTATCATGGCCTTCTGATTTGCATCTAATGCACCAGATTTCTTCTCTCTTATCTTTTCCCTTATCTTTTTTCATATCTTCGACTTGCAGTGATAAGCTAGTTAGCTGACTCAATATTTGACTCATACTTGAGTTAGATTATGCCATAGGGGTCGATTCTAGTTTCATGGCGATCTCCAACGCCTTAGCCTATGAAGCAATCTTCTACTGCATCAGAGGGACTCTGATGTGTGGTAGGAGGGCAGGAATGAACCATTCCTTGTTCTTCTTGTCTGGGATATGAAAAATCAAATGACCTGTTAGGGTCTTAAACCTCTGATCAAACTCCAAAATAGGTTCAACTACTTTCTTCTTGATTTCTTTCAACTCTATGATGCACTGCGGTTCTGACTTGGGTTTCTTGAATTCAACAATCAACGCAATCTTAATCTTGTTCAACGGTTTAGGCTAGACAACTCCTTGGACGAACTTCATGTACCAACTCAGTGCACGATCTCTCAGGGTAGTACTAAACTGAGCTCATTTAACATCTTCGTCAGTGACATTCTTAATACTCCATACAACTTCACATAGAAACTAGTGCTGATCAGAATCTTCAGATCCATCTCCTCTAAAGGTGGGTAACCTCATCTCATCTGCCATAGATATTCCTAGGTTTCCTAACTGGGTGTGCACTGAACCACTTGTACCAGTGCTCTGATAACTTAGGTTACTCTAGTTACTTAATGCTGTTAAAAAAATAGGAGGCATAATAATAATTACTTCAACTGTCTGCCCAGTCCCTGAAGTTTCTGACTCTTCTCAGTGAGGTTCTTCAGTCTTCCCTTCTTCTGCCCTAGCAGACTTTGAATGTTCCTCTCTCAGTAACTCTTCTTCTTCTCCATTGTAGAACCCTTCTTTCTGTGGTGGTTCGTGATTCTTCTCAAACAAGTCCACCAAACAGACTTCTCTGAAGATTCTCCCACTTCATGTGTGTCCAACCTCTGTGTCGCTGTCGCTATCTGAATTCATGAACGTTAGCTCTCATTTTGACCCACTACTATATCTTCAATATGTTCTTCTCATGCAATAGAATGTTGATCTTCAACTTCAGAAAATGTAAATATTTTCCTCTCGGTCCCTTAAAGAAATACCTCTCTGCTTGGCTATATGACTCTACTCTGTCAATAGCAAACTCGGTGATATGCCCTCCAATGGTACTATCAAACCAATGATATACTAATCTTGACACAACGCTATCAAATCTCTTGACCTTCTTGATCAACACCGACGTCCAAACCACATGTGGTCTAGATCTGATCTCAAACTGGGTATCGGCTAATCTGGCCAACCACTTGTATATCTCCTTATGAATCCCTCCAAAGAAAACATCGTGTATATCAGTAAAGATATACCTTCCCAACCATTCTTCTGTGCTAATATTAGGGTTCTTATTCTGAGCTTCAATGAAGTCCTTTTCTTGTTCTTCTATCCACTTCTGAATCTCTGTCTTCGATGGAAACCACCTTGACATTCCCTCAAGAAGATCCCGGTCCCGACAATGGAACCATTTGTTGGCACAGGGCCAGACCAAAGGTTTAGCTCTAATAGCGCACCAACAAGCCCTAACTACTGGCCCTTTTGGCAACACTTGTGAAGCAGATGCAGTCTCACCTGAAGTAGCAATAGGGGGTTGCAGGACACAGGTGTCTACAACCAGAGGAAATGCAAGTGGAATCAAGGCAACCACACACAAAGATCTGATTATTCTTTCCAAGCACAAACCTACTTCACACAGTTATATGTCAGATATAACATACTAATGCATCATTAGAGTAACTAAAGTAAGTAACACAACATCAATCACTCACAAGACAAGATATACGTGGTTCACCCTCTCCCTAGGGATACGTCCACATAACTGTGCTTTATAATATATTAGGTGAAAGCTTACAGTTCTATATGCGCTCTAATATTGCAGATCTTCTCTCTTTCTCTATGCTCTCTATATCCCCTTCCTTGCACACCTAGCTGCAGGGTTGATCTTCACATGCAACTGAAGATCTTACAATACAGACTTCTCTTACCTCACAATACTCCTCTCTCAGAAATAACAAGCATCACTCATCATACATCGTCTAACTATAAAAACGAACCCATCCCAGGTCCTCTTGACCTTTATTTATACATTAAAATATCTCACCGACAGCCTTAGGCCGAAACCTAGGTGTCAAAACCCTAGATACCAAAACCCTACGTGTCTAAAACCCTAGGTCAACTTGACCCGCATTCTCAGGGCTTCACCAGCCTGTCTTTCCTTCCTTCCCACAAGGTGCTCCAAAGCATCCAACGGTGGCTTTTTCTGCTTGCTGAGTTGTCCACAATCCATATTCCTTACTGATTTGTCTTCCTCGATCTCCTTGTCCAATGAATTTCTTTCTCGGACTTTGCTCCATCTTTTTTGCTTCTTTAACGACTTCGACCTGATCTCAATCAACCTTCCTTCTGTGCAGTTCACGTTTCAGCTTTTCTCCCTTAATATTCACTTCCTTCCATAACCAAGGGCCACCATGTAGTTTTTTTGAATTGTGGATACTTGGGGAACTTTCTTGATTTATAGACAACACCTTATTTTTATGAAGAATGTATGAAGTCACATTTTTGGAAATAGTGTAGTAGACATATATGAGCTATATGATTGAAATGCATCAACATATAAATTAGTACATTTCATTATCTTGTGTTACTTTTGATTGGTATATATTATGTTCTTATATAATTTCACCTCTTTTCCACAATGATGTGTACATGCATTGTTTTATAATTAAATTGGGTATGGGGAAATGAGAGTGATGTTGTAGGGGGGCATATGAGCTTATACCTTCTCATGATTGTCCTTGCTAATAGAGAATAAATCATTTCCAAGGCTAAGAGAAGCTCAAGGTAGTAATGAAACTTCTAGATCATGCACCAATTAATGAGCATGACACTCAAATAATTTATAATTAGGTTTTCATTGATTTCTTATATTTTCTTATTTTTTTGTCATATGCATATCAAATTAGATGAAAATCAATCTTTGTGGCTTCCATTGCAGGTGAATTTTGACTCGATGATGGATTATGAGATGAACCAAAACTAGCACAAAGTAGCACCACATGATGTGTTCAAGAAACTCGACATGAAGATTAGATTGACATCAATTCTCAAGTTTCAAATTGTGAGTGATATAGTTTTTTGTGGGTTCTATGTGTTTTTTATGTATGGGTAGTGGATTCATATTCCATTGAGTATAGAACCATTTTGTTTCTAATGCGACAGTGATTTATTTTAGGAATATACAGATAAAATATTATTATGGAAAAGTTAATAGATGGACATAAGGTTATATAGGCCCTTATATAGATACAAATTTATGATGCACGTGATTTCCAAAAGGATGGGAATAAGGTTACATAGGCCTATGTTGTTGGTTGGAAGTTATATATAGATCAATATTGGAAAACCAAACATTTTTTAAGATCCCCATTGCTATTATAAATTTTCTACAATTCCACCATCATGAGAAATTTATGTTTTCCTAAATGAGTAAGAATTGTATAACATTTAGATTATCGAACTTTTATTAAGATTTAGAATTTCTCCCTAGTAGGAAGTGTGTTTTCATTGAAGAATGTACTTAAATTATTTCCTTGTTTAATTAAAATTTTACAGTTGGTTGGAATTCCCTGGATGAATGATGTAATACATGTTAATTGTTTGTTGAAGTACTCACTACTATGAACATTGTTTATTATTTTTTTTATACTATTTGTTATATTGTTTTTTTTTATATACCTTATTTTTCGAAGTGTTTTCAACATGCCACAAAACCTTGTTTTCAGTGGCTACATAACCCTATTTTCCAAAATAGCATTTTCAGTAATTATAGATCCCATTTTCAATAACCATGGAACACTATATCAATGAAGGTACAATAATTGATATTTTCATATTAACACAAGCTTCTAAATGCAAAGATTTTGGAAAATTAATTAACCAATAAGAAAATTGGAAAAAAATATTAAAGAAACAATTAGGATAAGTAAAGCACCATTGTATCACAAGACATTCATGTTTTCCCAAATGAGTATGAATTCTAAGTTCTTGACCAGGAATTGTATATTGTTTAGATTATGGAAATTTTGTGAAGATTTAGAAGCACTCCCTGGTCTAAAATGTGTGCTCATTGAATAAATGTACTTAAATTCTTTCCTTGTTTTCTTAAAATGTTTACTAGTAGTTGGAATTCTCTTGATGAATGGGGAAATACATGCTAATTGTTTGTTGAAACACTTCCTTCTTTGAATATTTTTTTTTTATATTATTTTTATAGTGTTTGTTATAATATGCTCTCTTTTCTAAGGTGTTTTCACCATGCTATGGATCCCTATTTTTAATGTTTACAAAACCCTATTTTTTGAAATAACATTTTCATTGGTTATGGATCATATTTTGAGTGGCTATGGAACACTATATCATTGAAGGTATGATCATTGATATTTTCATATTGACATAAGATTATAAATGAAAATATTTTGGAAAATTTATGAACCAATAAGAAAATTGGAAAACTTGATTGAATATACAATTATGATAAGTACAAGACCATTGTATCATGAGACATTTATGTTTTCCTAAATGGGTAAGAATCATAAGTTCTTGACTAAGAATTGTATAACATCAATTTTTTTTTTCCAGATTAGAAATATCAGGGAAAACCCTCGAGTACTTCCCCTCATTTTGAGGATGATACCTAGGGTAAACCCTAGAATATTCAGGGCACAAGGTTGGTCAACAACAAGGCTTGAATCCATTACAATAATATACTCATTAAGATCTCAACATGTCACTTGCGGGAATTGAACTTAGGTGGGGAGGATAACAATCATTCCTTCCAACCACCCAAACCAAATGCAATTGAATTTATAAAATTTAGATTATGGAACTTTGTGAATATTTAGAAATACTCCCTAGTCTAAATGTGTGCTCATTGAATAAATGCACTTAAATTATTTCCTTCTTTACTTAAAATGTTACAACTGGCTAGAATTCCCTTTATGAATGAGGTAATGCATGCCAATTGTTTTTTGTTTGATATATTTTAGCTAAATTTATCTTGATTGATGAAAATGGGCATATATATGTTCCTTTACATTAATGTCACTGTCCAAATGTCCCTCCTTGGTAGTTTTATATATTAGGGATTAGGGGTTTTAGATATTAGGGAATAAGGGATTTCATGGATATCGGTTTTCTTAGATCAATATTAGTTGTATAAATTTATTTTTTAAGAAAACAAGATTTACAACAAGAATTCTATCAACCTTTCATATACTAAATTTCATAGTTTAGATTAGGATATTGTGACCCGTCTCTGAATAATTTTTTTAGTCTAAAAGGAAGTAGTGTTGATTATTCAACATTTTTCTCAACCTCTCCAATGTCAAACATACATCAAAGGATCAAAATTTTTGTTAGATAGATGTCATTTATTCAAGATATAAGGTTTTTTCAATGCCTTTTGAAGATATAGAATTCCACATTGCATGGACATGTGAAATGTTGATTTGGTGTTGAACTAGTGTTGGTTAACCAACACATAATGGACATGAAATGAACAACTTTGGTACACTCATAGTTGATTATTACACATAAGATGGATGCTCCAAACATCTATTTGATGTCAAGTTCATGCCGGTTAACAAACAAATCATGGAAATGACATGTTAAAAACTTTTATTGTGGTTATTGAGGGGTTTGTAACATGTATTTGATGTTACAAGCATCGAATATGCAACACCATGAGCTTTAAATCCATTTGAAATTTATGCTATTCATGTTTGATATTTTAAATGTCAATTTCACATTGAGTTTAAACCCCAAATGTAGTAGTGTATAAAGACAGTGAATTTGTCCAATGTTGGCAACAACACCATTCTATGGATCTAACACTTTCACTTTAGCACCTGCTTGAAGTTTATGTCCTTTTTGCAATATTGGTAACTATAAAAAATAAAAGAACAATATACACAAATATTAGAAAACAATTACTACAATTAGATTCTATAAGTATATATATATGGGAATAAAATTGAATGCACTCATAAAGTCAATATTTGCAATATCATAGTGTGGTACTAATTGGAGGACGTGTTCAACATAAATGTTTTCATGTTTTAGTTCTTTTGTTATGACATATTTTCCTTTAGTTTTCTTCCTATGTTTCCACCACACACAAATCAAATATATTTTGATAGTGATATTATGTATTCAAATATATTTAAATAGAGATATTAAATATTTCACTACAATGGAAATATAGTGAGTTAAGAGAGTTTTGGAAAGAGTCATAACATGGAGAAACATAAATGAAAATTAAAATCATTAAAAAAATAATAATTAATCATGGAACAAATAGAAACTACGTTGATTATCAAACATGGTCAGAGAGAGAATCTATCAATCTTATCATACATGCTCAAGGTGCATGTTTCTATCCATATGAGAGATTCATTTTGGATAAATAAGCTCATGTCAGAAGCACATCACAAAGGCCCCTTAATCCATGAATTGAAATCAATTTCTACAATAAAGTCACAAGTCTAAGCACTCTAAGCATATCAAATCCCTAGAGTGTTTGGAACATAAGTTGTGGAGTGAACTGCATAAACATGAACATAGTTTGGCTAATGTTGTTGCTTGCAATTTGTGTTCTTAAAAGTCAAGATAGTACCATATCTAAACCATGGTCTGAACTAAGATGGAATTAATCGTAAATTCAAGTTAATACTAACCTTTCTCTTCATCTCTACAATCACTACTTGTGTAGATTTTGAGATTTATAAACAAAGTTGCTTCAGATAATTTCAAAGTATTTTTTCCACCAAAACATGAGCCTTGAGAATGCATTTCAATGACATACTTTTAACTGATAAGTAGACCATATATAGCTATGTTATTAGTTTGTAAAAATAAATTAACAAAATACATTATTATTGATATATGAAAATATAATATTAGTTGCCATGCAAAAAAATAAATCATTAGAAATTCCTAATGAATGAAAATCAATTTAGTCCATTAATGTATCATAATACGATATCATTATTGGTACCATAAGATATCATTATTGGATCATACCAAAATGGAAATGTACAATGTAAACCAAGAGAAGAAAAGGTATTTATCTATTCATCTCCTATCCAGATAAAGAAGGTTTTCAAAACGAGGAGAAAAGGTGTTTTTCTATTCATCTCCTATCCAGATAAAGAAAGTTTTCAAAACGAGAAGAAAAGGTGTTTTTCTAATCTCCTATCCAGATAATGAAAGTGTCCAAAACCTGATAATGAAAGTGTCCAAAACCTGTTTTTCTTGGAATTAGGAACGGAAAGAAGGTCAATTCGGTAGATTGAAATTACAAGGTTTTGGTCCATAGTCAAAAGAACGCAGAGAATTTATTTTAAATCGTATTAAAAGTAAACATATTCTAAAATTTAAAAAAGTTTAAAAACATACACATCATTTGCTAGCCCATTCGTAAAGGATAATCAAATAAGGAAAAAGACAAATTTCCTTGAGAAATCATTTTCCATACTTGTTTAATTATTTAATGAATAACATCAATCCATTTTAATGTAAGTGTGAATGGCAAGTAATTCATCTTTCTCATCAAAGGCATACACCAACTCATCCATTTTTAAAGTTATATTACTTAGTTACATACGAAGCATTGCTCATTGTTCCATTTGAACTCTTCAAAATATTCTACATAAGACATGGTCAACATTAGATCAAGATCGATTACCATGTTAAAAAAATGGCATGAAATATTACCATATACATCGATTGCCATGGAAAAAAAATGGCATGAAATATTACCATAGGCGTTTAGAAATTAATCAATATGCTAGGTTATATATGCATTAAAACACTAGTGAGAAACAATTAGTTGCTCAATTTAACTAGAGAGATCCTTTTTCGCAGTATCTACTAATGTGATAATTGTAAGGTCTTCAGCTAGAAGGGCATGGAGACCCTCGCCCAAATCCTCAAAGAGACGAAACCTTGGGTTGGTCCGCTCCAACACCCAAGTGTTACATTAGTTAGGCAAGTGGGTGCCTTGGGCATGTGAACAAACCAAGGGGCTTGCCTAAGTATGAAGCAACCAAGAGATTGGGGAACGCTAGTATGAGGGGCATACCAAGGTCGGGGCACATTGATCCCAATGGGAACGATGGTTAATGAGCACATGGGTTCGTTTGGGTGACTGGGTCTGTGAAGGGGTGCAAAGATTCATTTGGGTGACCGTGTCCACGAAGGGGCATGACAATTTGTTTGGGCATGATGGTTTGCAAAGGGGCACAACACACTCAAAGGATGCAACAATTCATGATGTTGACCTTTGGAGTCCATATAAGAGAACAAGGGCACATAACCAAGGAAGGTAGATTTGAAGAACAAGGGGAGCAAGATCAACTATGCGATTATGAGGCAGACTTAGACAAAGAGGGGTGAGCTCCCTCAAGGAGCCAAGTTACTCCACATGGGAGGACTTGTGCTACCTTGAGGTGATTCTATGGGTAGAGTTGGGGTGACCTTGTTTTGGTATGCATTTGGGGGAAGTCTTGTCGCAAGTATGTATGAGGCATGTTAGGAGACAAAACTATAGGTATTTGAGAAGTCTTGGAGTAGACAAGAGATGGTGAGTATGTGGTGGATGCACATTTGGGTGCTCCGCAGAAGTTGCGAAACATGTTACAATGGGCGAGTCTTGGTGTGACGAATTTGTGTATGAGTGTCTTGGTGAGGTGAAGCGAGTCGTATAACTCTTCCCAAGTTGTAAATCGAGCCGATAATGCTCATATTGTAACAATTTTCTAATAATAATACTTAGTCGGGTGTTAGGCATGGTTTGTGCCACCCACACTATATTTGTGTGTCTCTTGTTTGTTTCATGAGTATTCTCTTCGTTTCATGGATATATTCTTATATATGACTAAGTGTTAAGTTGTTAACAATTGTCTAAGTATACAATAGTTTCACTAGAGTAGGAGTGTGACTCACTGGTAGCCTAGAATGAAGTATAGGTATGGTCTAGGTGAAGAGATGTAGTCCAGACGAAGTATCTTTGGCATTGCCAAGTAGCCAAGTGAGAAATGTTGTGGTGTCGTATGCCCTCAAGAGGTGCATGATCGAAAGATTTGGCTAGGCACACCATGGGGACGTGACATATCGTATCAAATACGATTTGGCTCTTCAACACTACCATAGTTAGAACGGTGGGGTTGAGGTGCATTGTAGTTGGTTGCATAGTTCGTTGCAGAGATAATTCGATGGGAAGGTTCGAAGAATTGGTGCACTGTTCGGTGGAGAAAATCGGTTCATTATATACTTTGCATTAGACTTATGAAAAAGGTTCAGTTGACAATGCAATGGAAGGTTGGTTTGGGTGCACAACTTGTATAGACCAAGAAAAGAGTTTTTGGTGAGGCAAAGCACTTGGACACGGTGGGTGATCGCATAACTCATCACATAAATTGTCGTAGAGACAGTCTGGGTCCATAATTGGTTGGTTTGGGATGTAAGTAACTGTTGGACATGTTGGGGACACCTTGAAGAGACTAGGTGCAAAGTTTGTTGGGTGAACCGAGCACTTGGGTAGGGCATTTGAAAAAAGGATTTGTCACACAACTTGTCACAGATATAACCACATAAGTGATCACAAAAGTAAGCACAAAGGGTGATCGCATAAGTGATTGTGAAGGAGAGTAATTTTGGGTTGTATCAAATTGAAGCATGTTGATGAATGACTTGAGGAGACCAATAGGAGCTCCAAAAAAGGCAGTTGGTTGGGCACATTTCTATCATGACATCTTTGTGCCATGCATCACCAAGAAAAATAGTTGAGTTGAGTTGGGTTGTTGGATGAGTGGGTCTACCACAACCTTAAGATGAGGTAGGTCTTCACAGAGTTACAATAGTTAGTTATCATTAGTATGACTTGGTAGTTGGGCGGTGTGTACATGGTGCCTTGAATCAAAAGTAGTGAAGGTGCAAAGATGGAAAGACACTGGAGATGAGTTCAATCGGTTGCATCCAAAGTTTGAGACTTAAACATATTATTGAAGTATACAAGTAGACTCAAAATTTTATCTCAGTGAAGGTCTTGCAGGTTTTTGGAGCTACATATGGTGATTAAGGGGATTTCATGTGGAGATTCAGTTGCTTGGGGAGGTGTCGACCCAAGAAAACTGACTTAAACCATGGGTGTAGCCAAGGATGTCGTTGGAAAGGTATGGTTGGTTTTGATATCTTTCATTTACAAAGTGTTGTAGATATTTCTTTGAAGGGAATTCAAATGACTTGGTGGTTCAAATGTAATACATTTGCATGGTGAAAATCAACAAACTTGAGGGTGGATCTAGTGGTGAAAATTCAAATAATTCATGTAGCAATTAGGATGCCTTAACTGAGCGAGTGTGTGGAGAGCTTGGGACAACCTTCTTGGATGAGTCCAATGGGGAAATTAGGTATATTTGGGATGCATCCATGGAGTAGGCTTGATGAATCTACCTAACTCTTCGATGAGGTGCATTGGACATGTTGTTGCGGTGAATTAGGCATTGAAGTTTGTACTTGTCGAGTTTGAGAGAATGGGTGAGGCATCTTGGTGCTTGGTTCCTTAGCTATATTTTTTGATTCATGCGATGACTTCACAATGATGACAGTGTTAGAGTTTGGATGCTTGCAGTAGGTGCAAGGATGTTTCATTCTAGGAGATGGATGGAGTCAAGAAATAAGTCAACCAAGAATTGTCGATAATCAACCTGAATGGGAAGACGAAAGACCAAGTGAATTGGGTGGTTTTCGATCTCCCTTTATATGGGACATGGGATGAGGCATAACACAACTTGGTGACTTGCATATGATTGTGTGATGACTCAGATATCTAGGGATATTCATTGGTTAAGGTTGGTATAAGTATTGATTTGAACGAGCCTAAGGCATGAACGTTCCGTGAGGTGACTCATTATACTTGGATCACTTTGGATAATTCGTTGGGATGTTTGAGGAGTGTGAGTGAATTGGCCACACTCATTATAAATGTGGAGTTGCATATAGGTGACTTGATGAAAGGAGGTGATTTGAGGACTTTCCTTCATTTGGAGTATTGTGTGGATAGATAGATTGTAACATGAAAGGATTACTTGGATATGAGAGTTTCTCCTACTTTAGGGTAGCATGGTTGAGGGTGAATCCTAACCATTTCAAAGCATACAAAGGTAGACGTAGTATCATGGTCAGGTGATGAAGTAATGAGGAAAAGGTAGTCTAAATGTTTAGTTCTTTGTGCATATGGGATGTTTCATATCCAGAAACGTAGATGAATATGGGGAGAGTTCGACCAAGGAATCCATACTTGTGGACTTGATCATGGTTTGAGCCATGGGGGAATAGTTTCTTGGATGTGTGGATGGATGGTGAGTTCCCTTGAATCTTTGTAGATTTGGATATGATGAGGATTGTGTGTAGAAAATTGGCTAACTATGCCATAAGGTGGATAGTGGGGCCAAGTTGTCGCAAATGTCTTTGTTTTTGGGTGAATTCATATTGCAATGAGGTGAGGGGTGACCTTGCCTTGGTCTAATATTTTTGCGTGGATGGACTGAATTGTGGAAGGAATTCAAAGTATGGATGCGCCAATAGGTTCAAAGTGCAACACTTAGACATTGTGGAGGATATCCTTGATGAATATCAAACAATGACAATAGTAGAAAGATAAGGATGGACACTTGCCTTAGTCTTTGTATTTGGATGGAGTGACAGAGAAGCAGATGGGAAAGACTAAGTTTCTGCATGAGGATGTTTAATGTCACATATTGGAATGATAGATGGAATAGCTACCTAACCGGTTTGAGACGTGGGGCTTGACATTGTGCAGAGGAATGAACTTGAGTTGAAGTATGGGTGCAACAACAATATCACAAGAGTTCAACACTTAGGTGAAATTTCGAAGTGAAGTGGAAAACAATGAGTTGTAGCAAGAAGAAAAAACAGTAGCAAAACATAACAACAACAAGGCAGGAGCATCATAGTGAGATAGTGCAACAAAGTTGGGTGACTTTCATCCTTGGATTTGGGTGAAGTGACCATATTGACTCAGGCAACAGATTGTGTGGAGTTGTTTGTAGTATAGTTTGGTTGGTTTGTAAAACAATTGGAGTTTTCGGTTGGAATGAAACTTGGGGTTTCCATTAGACTTAGTTGTGATGGGGGGAACGAGATTGGGAAGAGACTTGGAGATCACAGATTTTGTGGATGTTGTTGGGGAAAGAAATGACTTGAGGTAGGGGAGGATGTAAGGTATTCGGCTACAAGGATGTGGAGACCCTTTCCCAAGTCATCAAGGAGAAATAACTTGGGGTTTCTCAGGCACCCAATTGTTGCACTATTTGGGAAAGTAGGTTCCTTGGGCATGCAAAACTACCAAGGGGATTGCCCAAGTATGAAGCGACCAAGATATTGGGGCACATCAACATGAGGGGCACACCAAGGTTGGTGCGATCCAGTTGTAAGGGGCATGACGGTTGGCGAGTGCATGGGTTCATTTGGGTGACTAGGTCCATGAAGGGGCACAGTGATACATTTGGGAGACCTGGTCCTTGAAGGGGAATGAAGATTCGTTTGGGAATGATGGTTCATAAAGGGGAATGACACACCCAAATTACATGACAGTTTGCAATGGTGACCTTTGGAGTCCATATAAGATAACAAGGGCACACAACCAAGGAGGGAAGATTTCAAGAATAGGGAGAGAAATATCAACTCTGCAATTATGAGGTAGACTTAAAAAAAGAGGGGAGAGCTCCCTCAAGGAGGTAAGTCACTCCACATGGGAGGACTTGTGCTACCTTGAGGTGATTTTGTGGGTAGAGTTGGGGAGACCTTATTTTGGGATGATTTTGGGGGAAGTCTTGTCACAGGTCTATATGAGGCATGCTTGGAGATATAATCATGGCTATGTGTGAAGTTTTGTAGTAGAGAAGAGATAGTGAGTCTGCGGTGGATGCATGTTTAGGGTGCGCTGCAGAATTTGTGAAATATTTTACGATGGGTGAGTCTTGGTGTGACGAATCTATGTATTAGTGTCTTGGTGAGGTGAGGTGAGTCATGTGACTTCGTCCAAGTTGTAAACCAAGCCGGTAGTGCTCATATTGTAACAATTTTTCAATAATAAGACTTATCTGGGAGTTAGGAATGGTTTGTGTTGCTCACACTTTACCTATATGTCTCTTGCCTATTTCACAAGTGTTCTCTTCATTTCATGAATGTATTCTTATATATGACTAAGTGTTAAGTTGTTAACAATTGTCTAAGTATACATGATTTTCACTAGAGTAGGAGTGTGACTCATCGATAGCCGGGAACGAAGTATGGGTATGCTCTAGGTGAAGAGGCATAGTCTGAATGAAGTATTCTTGGCATTTCTAAGAAGCTAAGTGATAAACATCACAGTGTTGCACACCCTCAAGAGGTGCACAACTATAAGATTCGACTAGACAAATTGTGGGGATGTGACAATAATGAAATTTGAAAGATTGATATTGAAATACTGAATTGGATACATGTGAGATAGAAAATGAAGTTTTCTCAATTCTCTCAAACTTAGAAATTGATCAATATTCCGATAAAAGAACTTAAAACTAAGAGAAAGAAAAGATAACAAAAAGACAAGTGAAAAAGGAAACACTCAATAAATACATAGGTTTTTAGACTACTAATCTACATGAGAAAAAACATCATGGATAAGTAATCAGTAATGAAGACCAACCAAGGAATATACCTCACTCTCCCACCTCAAGAACTTTCCCTGCTTCCAATAAATTCTTAGACAAGTTCAAAGAACCTTTCAAATGATTTGGTTTTTCTATATTTAAACCATGTTTTAGATTTTGAGTATGTAAGTGTTCATAATTATTCATAATGCTAGAGAATATTTTGGATAAAAATTGTGTATAAAGTTTTGAAACATCCAACATTTCTAGTGGACACTCCACCCATCGTCAGGAACATAAGAAGTTCCTATGTTGGAAGAGAGTGTCGAGGTTCGTATTTATAACTCAAGAGTGGTAGGTGAACATTGATTGAGAGAGTGAGATTGAGCAATGAAAAAGAATAAATTATGGAAAGTAGCCATTAATATTAGGAGATACAGTAAAAAATAAAGAATATATATAGAGAATAAGGTAATGAAGGTGAACATTGATATTATTTGAAAGAGAAAATTTAAATATAGTGTGGAGGTAATTAAAAATAGTCCGATTAAAGAGCATATAACTAATACTACCTATAAAAAAATCTCCAAATCATTTATCGTCGAACATTCTTTTAATTCCAAGAACCTCATTTGTTTTGAGCAAACAAAAATCTTAGCCTCTTCCCCTTATACTCCTCCTGTCTCATTCAAGAAGCCCTTGAAATTGAAAAACATCCTAATAACTTTAATCGTGAAGAGGAATACAAACTGAGCCATTCCTGGAATCCCACCATCCATCATCTCAACCATTGGGTTTCTTCCATTTAATTCTTAGATCCTGGTCACTTCCATCCTTCCCCTCTTCCGATTCTCTTGTTTCTTCTCCTTTCCCCTCCTTGCATCATGTTTCTTTACGTTTTTGAAATATTCTTACTTGTAACCTACCACCTGTTTGATTTATCCTTCATTTAATGATATCTTTGACATGTATTATTATCGCTCTTTAATTACTTCCTATCTTTTATTATTCTCTCACCTAACTATAGAACTCCCCTCATCATTCACCCCCCCCTTTTATTTTATTTTTAAATTTGTTTCATTTTCAGCTATTTTAGTTACCTTCATACTATTTTTATATTTTCTATTTCAAATAATCTCAATGTTTACCTTCATTACCTTATTCTTTATACATATTATTTCTTTTTTACTTTATCTCCTAATATTAATGACTGATTTCTATAATTTATTCTTTTTGATTGGTCAACCTCACTCTCTCAATCAACGTTCACCTACCACTCTTAAGCTATAAATATGAATCTCAACACTCTCTTCCAACATACAAGAGTCTTATGTATTTAACGATGGGTATAGTGTCCACTCGAAATGTTGAACATTTCAAAACCTTATACATAGCTTTTATCCAGAATATTATCTAACACAATGTTGTAGATTACCATATCTCAATAGTGGAAACTCATTACTACCCTGGTAAACAAAATCTTCAATAAATGTTAGAGAAAAACTTATGTAGCATCATGACCCCATAGATTTCCTGCCCAAATCTTGCAATGATGCACCTCATGAGGGCATGCAACACCATGATAATTGTTACTTGGCTTCTTGGAAACACCAAGAATACTTCGTCCAGACTACACGTCTTAACCTAGAGTATACCCATACTTCATTCTATGCCAGAGGAGAATCAGAATCCAATTATGTGCAACTCACTTGTATACTTAGACAATATTTTTTACAAAGAAACACCTAGTCACTTAAGCATACATCCATGAAAATTCCAATCCAAGAGAACACCTGTGAAAAAAATAAGAGACACACACAAAAATAGTGTGGGTGGCATAACATGTGCCTAACACCTGACTAAGTCTTATTATTGGGAAGAAGTTACAATATGAGCACTATCGGCTTGGTTTACAACTTGGGTAGAGTCACACGACTTGCCTTACCTCACCAAGAGACTTATACATAGAGTCGTTCCACCAAGACTCTCTGTCGCAACAACTTTCTCAACCCCTATGGTGTTCCCCATATGTGCATCCTACTGTAGACTTATTGTCCCTTCTCTATTGAAAAATTCACCAAGCTAACATAGAATTTGGTTCTACCTCATAGCATGCCTCACACAGACCTGCATTCATACTTCCCCAAACTCCCTTTGTGCATCCCACTCTTGGCTTCTCGTCTTCCATGTCTTCACAACTCTGTGTTCTATTCTGCCTTGTCTCAGTCGCTTTACTTTCTCTCTATGCATTCTTCCTCATTCTCCTCCTTGGTTGTGTACCCTTGTGATCTTATATGGACTCTAAATGTCACATTCATGAACCATCACATCCTTTGGGTGTGTCATGCCCTTCGCGAACCATCACTCTCAAATGAACTGACACGTCCCTTTGTGGACCAATGTGCCCATGAACCTATGCAGTTGTCAACCCTTCACAAACCTTGGGTCTGGTACACCCCAACCTTTTTCACATTACTTTTCCTTGTGCATTTATTCAAATTGGTGACATGATTCTTAATGGGTTTTCTGATGGGGTCATCCAACCTCTCTAATGAACCCATTCTATCAAGTGTGGGTGGGTCCACTTCTTAGGCGCATGCCCAAGTTTCCATGTCCTTGCCTAAAGAAAACCCAAGTCTTCATTAAATGTCACAAGTAAAGTAAGGCATGTTCCCCCTTGGTGCCACACATAACCATCGTGCACCCAAGGTGCTCCTACCCATGTCCACATGTCTTCATTCACCCAACTGATTACACTCGCCTTTGTGTTCTCTTTCCTGATTTGTCTCCAAGTCTTCCCAAAGAGCCCACATGCTCGGTAGTTTTCAGAGGAGACCTTACATCCTCCCCCACTCCAAGTTGTTTCTACCCTTGATAACATTCGTCGATCTCCATGGTGCCTCTAATCCATCTCTGGATCTTGTCACCACTAAAAAAATGTTATCTCCTCAAATTTTGTCATCAAGGAAAACTCCCCTTAGGAATTTACATGAGTCCACGAAGTGTCGCATCTCATTGACTTACTATTTCTTCCATACTTTGTTCTCTACTCATTCTTTTGTGCGTTAGATCACCTTGTGACTTTGTTTGATTGGGTAGCTAGTCAAATCATCATGCCTCTACCTCAAGAACTCACATCTTCACATTCAAACACCCTTTTCTATTCGCAATCTTGTCACATTCGCAACTCCTTGTTTCCTTCAATATGTCAAGTTACCCCTCTACATTCCCAACAAAATTCACCAAGGCACCTCCTCAAGGCACCCCAAAGGCCTCATTGTCCCATGTTGAGATAGTGAGCCAATATGTTGTTTTCTAGCTTGAAGGTGAATGGGGATGGTTGGTTGGGCCATCTCCCTCATCTCCAATATGTCCCAATGTGATCAACGAAGAGTCACCATACTTATGCATTATATACATAAGCATTTGTACACTCGAACCAATTTTTCCATCACGCCCCTCAACAAGTCGTTCTAGATCATGGTCATATGGCCATTCACCATGTCTAAGTTCACTAGAGGAGGAATTTCCCTCTTCCTTAGTTCTCCTCCACCAAGGTTGTTGCATCTCCATCACATCTTCTTGGTTCATAGATGGTTTCTTCTCTTGTTTAACAAACTTCTCTCGTACCCTCATCTCTATGACTTCCTCCAATATTCATTATGTTTCATCTAAATTCAAACATAAATATGCCAATACATCCATTTTTTTAGCCAGATATCCAACTATGTATTCAACATAAGTAAGCCTTCGTTCCAAAGTATCTTTTCTTTCTTCATGTTAGGTTTTCCAACCATCACCCCACATTGTCCTAGTTCACCACCACAAGGTTGTCTGCTTTGGTTTTCCACAACAACCATCCACAAGGACAAGATCCACATGATCCACATACCCCCTTCCTTCCTCCTTATGGATGGAATCAAACACGAAGTCTGTCCTGAGAAAATGGCCAAATTTTTCATGTGAGGAATAGGTGCTACCTTTTCCTTCCTCATGAAATCTTATCCCGACACAAATTTGAAATCATCCATAGGAAAAATGGTGAAACTTGTCCTTCCGCAATAATCACCAAGCTTCAAGGAGACATACTTGGCTACACCAATGAAAATATATTCTCTTGCATTGACTATATTGAAGGTTGTTTATGTTAGTTCGAGTTTCAACCCAATCCTCCACACCATATCCTCCCTTAAGAAGTTATGATTTTCCCCACTATCCACCATGGTTGTCACTGACTTCTCATTGAGTTCATCTTGCACATAAAAAATATTTGTCTCATATTTGTCTTGGATCTCCATGGATTCACCTTCCATGAAAAAATTCAAGACCAACAAGACCCAAAAATATGGGTTGTATGCCTTTTCCAAAGCATTCAACTTCTGTTTCAGGGGACAATTCTTCGTATAATGTTCCTTGGCACAAATCCAACATGAAATTGACTTCTTCTTTTTCCCTGTGACTGTTTTCTTGGCATTATTCTCACTACCCTTGGACGTCTTTGTTCTTCATTTTTCCTTCCTCTTCCCCTTCCCTTTATATTTATTTTCACCTTTGGTGTCCTCACTATTCCTAGGACCTATCTTGGGTTCACCCCTAAAGTTCAATAGTTTTTCCACTATGGTGATGGTTGTTGCAAGAGTCTACAAATTCTAGCATCACAAATCACTTTGCACCCATGGATATAGAGAATTCATGAAGTGGAAAATTTTATCTTCTTCCAAGATATCTTTGATATCCAACATGATCCCTATGAACTCCTTGATGTAGGCTTGGATCTTACCAGCGTGCTTAAGAGACAACAACTGATTTCTTGTGATCCATGCTTGGTTTCCCAGACCATACTATGCCTTGAATACTCCCTTCATCTATGCCTAGTTTTCGATATTCTCAATGGTTCTCCTAGATGCAAATTCACTTGGTTTTTCCATGAGATCTTAGCGGTCCCTGTCAAGAACATCGTTGCAACGTTCGCCTTAGCTTCATCCAAAATTCCATTCAACTACTCCCAGTATTGCTCAATGTCTCAATATAAGTTTCCATGCAACTTAGCATTGTGAGTACCATTATATGGCCCAGGTTCCTTTATCTTGATCCTCATTAGCATGACAATAAAGCTCTGTCCATTGGCCAAACATCATTTCAACAATATGATGGTGTCATCTTGGTGCTTCAACTTTTGTGTGACTGAGGAAAGTGCATCCTCTGCTTCCTTGAGTATATCCTGAACATCCTTTCTCAAGGTGTCAATAATCAAGTTCATGGTTTCCCAGAACTCCCGTATGGATTCATTAAAACCATGCTTCATATTTTCTGTCTCAGTCTCCATATGATAAACCTTCTCACCATGTTGATACATTGCATATGTCATATTCTCAACAATCCTCTCTAAGATAACAAGTTGATCCTTCATTCTTCCTATCTTGGGATTCTTCGTCACTTCCATCTTCATGTGACCTAGCCATGGATGCCCCCCCAAGTATATTCACTCTAATTGCAAGATCAAGTTCATCTAAGGCACCTAATAATTCTCCTGAAGACTTATCCAAAACTCTTTGATCAACTCTATGATGATTTCTGTGACAAAATCTATGATCAGGTCTACACCAACTCTTGTGTTTGCCCATCTTGTCCAAGTGCTTTGTTCACCATAAGAAATTTGTTCCTGGTCAACTCAAGGGGTACGCAGAGTTTTGTTCACAAGTCACATCTTCGTTTGTAAATTGACACTTCACTCCTGTCTCAAACCAAACCAACCAAGTATATGCTCAAATGGTCTCTGCAAAAGGTCAGTTTTCCTCAGTGAACCATTCACCAAGTCTACACCCAAATTTTCTTAGTCTTTCTCCCTATCACCACTTTTACCACTAGAGTAGTAGAGCATGCTTCAATCTTTGATACCACCTATCACGAAGGTGGAAATGTGTTGAAGAGCACCAAATTTTTCACCAAAAAATCTTTGATACCACTAGTCACGACCCCACGAGATCTCTTCCAAGATATTTCGATCCTGCACCTCCTGAGGGAGTGTTGAAACATGTTGGTTCTTACTTGGATTCTTGGAAAAACAAAGAATACTTCATCCAGACTACACCTCTTGACCTAGATCATACCCATACTATGTTCTAGGCTATAGGAGAGTCACACTCCAACTTTGCGAAACTCACTTGTATACTTAGACAATCTTGTTAATATCTTAACACTTAGTCATTTAAGCATACATCCATGAACATGCAAAACCAACAGAACACTTGCAAAACAAGAAATAGACACACACATAAATAG
Source organism: Picea sitchensis (assembly GCA_010110895.2). Lineage (NCBI taxonomy): Eukaryota > Viridiplantae > Streptophyta > Pinopsida > Pinales > Pinaceae > Picea > Picea sitchensis. The sequence goes on from SNQJ01S0003220.1 coordinate 37,352, forward strand.
TTTGGGAGGCATAAGATATGCATAACAACTGGCTAAGTATTATTATTCTAAAACAATTACAATATGAGCAATACCGACTTGGTTTAAAAATTAGTTAGAGTTGCACGAATCACCTTACCTCACCAAGACACTCATACACAGATTTGTCCCACCAAGGATATCTTTCACAACCACTTTCACAACCGATGCGTTGCACCCCATACATGCACCCTACCACAAACTTATCGTCCCTTATCTATCTCAGACTTCACCAAGCTAACACAGACTTTGGTTCTACCTCATAGCATGCCTCACATAGACCTACATTCAGACTGCCCCAAAATCTCCTTCTGTGTCCCACTCTTGGATACTTGTCTTCCATGTCTTCAAAACCCTGCATTATTTTTTTCCTTGTGTTATAACCTTGCCTAAGTTGCTTGAATTTCTCTCTATTATTTCTTTCTCATTATCCTCCTTGGTTGTGCACCCTTGTGCTCTTATATGGACTCCAAAAATCACCTTCGCAAATCATCATGTCCTTTGGGTGTGTCTCACTCCTTCATGAACCATCACACCCAAATGAATCGACGTGTCCCTTCATAGACTGTTGCGCCCATGAACCCTTGTGTTGGTCAACCCTTCGTGTCCCTTGGGATCGGTGCGCCCCAACCTCTTTGGTGCACCCTTTCCTTATGTGCTTCTTTAAACTGAAAATCTGACTCTTCGTGGGTCTGCCAATGGGGTCATCCAAAATATCCAATGTACCATGTTTCCAAGGGTAGGTGGGTCAATTCCTTGGGTGCATGCCCAATTTTCCACGTCCTTTCCCAAATGCAACCCCAAGTCCCCATCAACCATCTCAAGGAAATTAAGGTGTGTGCCCCCTTGGTGTTTCATGTCACCATCGTGCGCAGAAGGTGCTCTTTCCCACACCCACATGTATTCATTCACCCAACCGATTGCATTCCCGTTGTATTCTCTTTCCCGACTCATCTCCAAGTTTTCCCAAGGAGCACGCTCGCTCAATTGTTGTCATGGGAGACCTTACACATAGATAATTAACATGTATTCAAATGAAAATCTAGAAACATCAACCTTAGAGAGTGCTACTTCCCAAATGTTTTGTAAAGATAATATAATAACAAAGTACATTGTGAAGGAAAATATGATTCTTTATATTCACATAACATAAAAGTTGAAAAAATATTTGAGTTACACAATTCCTAATTAATAGATATTTCCAATAGGAAAGACTTCTTAGATCAAGCAAAGGTGTCACAGTTCCTAGCATTGCAATTAGGGAAAATTAAGGCACCCAAAAGTGACTCCACAAGGCATGGCCTATCTATAAACCCCTAGCCCTACAAATCGAAACTATGAATAAAACAATCAATAAAGAACTTGCAAATAAAATAGGGGTAATCGAGGTGAGAGAGTTATTTGAGGCCCAAATTTGTTAGAGGTGCTACACTCATGGCGCAAATAAAAAACATGCATGCACTTTATTTTAATTTTTAAGGCTAAAAGGCTAAAAGTCTAAAACATGGTACCCAATCAGAATTGGTGGGGGGGGATTGAGTATGTACATTAGTTTTTCCATGAAAATTTAAAGAGAATTAAGGAACAAAATAAGAACCCTAACAAAATGAGGTGTTACCATATTCAAGATTAGTCATTATAGGGAAAAATGGAACCAAAGAACACCCATTGTGAGAGTAAAGTAGTGGAACAACTAGACTTACCTTTGATATGTTGAGGGATTGCAAAAAAGAATCACTTGATGGATTCATATATGAGAGAGGGAGAGACCACTCACTGGAGAATGCCAAAATTAAACCCTTTCATTTATAACAAAGTTTGGAGAATGAAATGATGCCAAAAGAATCAAATTCACATTCTTCATTATCCAGTAGTTGAAGGTTTAATTTGAAGGTTTATAGAGTTCAAGGTTTCATTCGTTGAGGGTTTCATAGCTGACTATACATGAATTAAACACAAATGAAATAGTTATTTCATTACTAACACAGTTTGGAGAATGAAATGAGGCTTAAATCCCCATTCTACATTATCCACTAGTTCAAGGTTTAATTCTGTGAAATTTTGAAGAGTTTAGGGTTTCATTCATTGAGGGTTTAAAGGGTTCGGGGTTTCATAGTTGACTATACATGAATTAAACACAAACAAATTAATAATTCTTTTATATATATATATATATAATAATAATAATAATAATAATAATACGTTATATATTATAATATGATATAATATAGTATAGATTATTATAATTTATATTGGTCTTGTATTTAACAATAGAGTTGAATTTTATGCATTTTGGATTTTTTTAAGGTTACAATGGAAAAAGGTTTGGATAAGCTTCAAATTATGGGGGATTCGAAACTCCTCATGGATTGAGCTTTAGATACTTGTGGAATTCAAAATTTGGTGTTAATTTCTATTATGGATATGGTTTAGGAGCTTAGAAGATAGTTTGTTGATATTTATTATTCAAAACATATTCAAGGAAAATAACTCCCATGATGATAAGTTGTTAAAAGAAGATATATCTCGCTAGGAGGGTTGGTTCATTGAACAAGAATTGAAGGACAATTTTCAAGTGTCTGAAGCTATGAAGAGAATCCTATAACTACTTCTCTATTTTATGTTTAAAGTATTTTCTTTGTCTATGTTGTTGGGCCACATGTGAGGGGAACACTGTGTGCTTCATACACCTCTATCTCCTCTCAGATATTAAGGAGTATGTATTCTCACTCTTAAAACTCAGTTCTACCTTCTGTTTCTTCAAACATTGCTTGGGATCTTTTTCTCAGGTGGAATGATTTTAGAATCATTCTTAAAACTAGACCTGAGTCACATACACACAATAGATAATCCCAAGATTTACATATACAACATTTCAACATAAGGAATGTTTTTTATACCTAGAACAGATCCAAGAGATACTAGAAACATTTCTCTTCTTGCATCATTTTTTCTTTTTCTTTTTAGCACTCTGATAATCCAAACATTCTTTCTTCTAACAAAAATGTATCTCATGCTCTTGGGATTGGTTAATACTTGTATTAATACAGATTAAACTAAGGGTATGCCTTGGAATCACTCACCAACAAAGTCTGTAATAGAATTACTTCTAGTAATTGGAAAACACAGTCCATGGGTGTGTACTGAAATTTATTCTCCTCAAGGGTGAATACGATGAAGGACAAATGAGTCCATATCCTAGATTTGGCATTGATCAACCATCATTTCTAGTCAAAACACATATTCATACATCATGAAATCAAGTGTTAATATAATCAGTCAAGCAAATGGGTTCTTCTCTGAAATCGCGCCAACAAATATCATATGCAGAAATACAAAACAAATCATCTCAAGAAATATTTGAGTACAAGCATTTAACCTTACAATAATACGTTAAACCTAAAGGCGAATAAACTTATTTACTAAATTTTTTGAAAGAGAAGAAAATATGAATAGAATTGACAAAACAATTCTTTCTTCATTCCTTTGTAACTACTCCCAATCCCATCTTCTTTAGTTCTAGATCGATTCTTATAAATATAAAAGAACCGATTTGATCCAGATCCATAAAGGATGGCTCAAATCTATTATTTTAAGAAATATCAAATAAAAAACTAAAACTGCTACCTATCAATTTGGTTAAAACCAATGATTATAGATTTGGTGGAAAAAAATCCCTTATTTCACTAACTAATTATATCCTTAAGGGAACTCACTCCCTTTATTAAATAGGTTTGACCTTCTAGAGGTCAGTTTTTAACTTTTAGGAATGCTCCTACATTATATTGCCAAGGAATAATTTGTTCATAGACTCTTGTCCATGCGGTCTTCAACATTTCGACCTTTTTTCTATATGATTTCGTTAGTCATCCTGTTGGAGTTACTTCACACACACCTAGGATTTATTTTTCCTAAGGTTTTTCCTTGTTTATTAGTCATAATTAGTCATTATCTAGTCTCCTATATTTTAGGGAAGAATATTCCACCTGGTGAATATTCTCTTTTAGTTGACACTTCAGTTTGACTAGTTGAGTTGAGTCTAGATGTTGCATTGGTTTTGTCACCATGCAACATTGGGATCATCACCATGCTAATGCACACTTGCCTTGGGATCATCACCAAAATCGTGCATTACCCTTGATTCCTTAATATACTCCTCACTATAGTCTGTTCAGTTAGTTAACTGAAGACTAGTTGACTAGTTAACTCAACTAGGTGGCAGTTCACTCCCGTAACTGCCTGAGAGACTAGACTAGGTTGCAGTTCACTCTCGTAACTGCTACTGTGTGTCCAGATCACTCTAGAACACTACTATGGATTATTAGTTACTCATGTATCCTATATATATTGTAAATTATTCACTCTTTGAGTGTGGAATACAGTTAATGAGAATTCTTCCATTCTTTCTCTCATTCTTCTTCATTCTCAATTTCTCTTTGCAAATGTGTGTGGTATTTTCTAGCTAGATCTATTATGTGTAGGTTCGACACATTTACATGGTATCAGAGCCAACAGACTGCTAAGCAAAAGATACACCAAATTATTTTTGCAGGTACTGAAGATTGAAGAACACATAAAAGATGGAATTTATGTTTTACTCACCGATAATACTTTTCACACCTCATAACTATTTGGAGTGGAAGCAAGAGATTATACTTCTTCTCAAAAGTATAATATTATACCAAATAAACATGGAAATGGAAGTAGAGCCTGATTCCGCCGATGAGAAAAATGACTTTATCAATAGACAAGATATGGCCATAGGATTTATCTGCTTGTCTATTTCTCTAGAAATTCTCCACCAAGTATGTGATGTCACACAAGAATTCACTCCAAATGAAGTATGGAGTAGATTGGAGGTTTTATTTGGGAATAAGGAAGAATGCATGCAAAATGTTGACAAGATAGAGAATGTAGAAAAACCATTGGAAGATAAATCATCTCAGTTTGAGGAGTTACACAAGTATCTGCACAATTTGTATCCCATTCATTGAAGATGATGTCTGCTCCATCTCAGTTTTTTTTTTTCTTTCTAAATTTCATGTGGAATATATATGGCATGCATCTCAGGAGTCACATGCAGACACTTTCGCATGCGCCATGCATGCATCTCAGTAGACAAAAAGGGAGTCGTGCACATCAGACTCTATTATGATATGTTATGAGGACAATTTGCATAAAAAAATTGTATATTTGAATTCCTCTCGGGAAAATCTCCAATTTCAAAAAAACAATCGTCCGAAAAGGAGTCCGGAAAGTGAAGTTATGATATTTTTAAAATCAATTAAATTTCAGTGTTTTTCCGAAAACGGCCACACGGTTTTCAAAACTTCATCCAAACTTTATTTGGATATTATTCATTAAAAGAAGATAAAGTGAATATGTTTGGACATCTCAATGGTGCATATACTTCATCAAATCTGTGCAGACATCTACATCTTCAACAAAATCTTCAACGAGCACAAACTTGCACAGTTGCGAGCTCTTCTTGGAGTCAAGGACATGGTTGCTTAGCAACTGCTTGCATATACTCTAACGTGATCCGTTAAGACATCTACATCTTCAACAAAATCTCTAACGAGCACAAACTTGCACAGCTGTGAGCTCTTCTTGGAGTCATCAAGGACATGGTTAAGTTAGCAGTCCTTTGTTCCTTCATTTTTATTTTTTTATGAATTGTAATTTTTTTTTTTTTTTTTTTTTTTTTGGGGGGGGGGGTTTACCATGAGGTTTTCCCTCTTTCCTCATTTAGTTCAATGTATATTTTGTATTTGGGTATCTAACATGGCGTCGTTGCTGGGACCCATTCTTTATTTTCACCATAGTGATGTTCAGGGGCGGTGTTGGAGTTACTTCACACACACCTAGGATTTATTTTTCCTAATTTTTTTCCTTGTTTATTAGTCATAATTAGTCATTATCTAGACTCTTATATTTTAGGGGAGAATATTTCACCTGGAGAATATTCTCTTTCAATTGACACTTCAGTTTGACTAGTTGAGTTGAGTCTAGATGCTGCATTGGTTTTGTCACCATGAAACATTGGGATCATCACCATGATAATTCGCACTTGCCTTGGGATCATCACCAGAATCGTGCATTACCCTTGACTCCTTATTATACTCCTCACTACAGTCTGTTCAGTCAGTTAACTAAAGACTAGTTGACTAGTTAACTCAACTAGGCGACAGTTCACTCCCGTAATTGCCTGAGAGATTAGACTAGGTTGTAGTTCACTCTCGTAACTGCTGTTGTGTGTCCAGATCACTCTAGAACACTACTATGGCTCATTAGTTACTCATGTATCCTATATATATGGTAAATTATTCACTTTTTGAGTGTGGAATATAGTTAATGAGAATTCTTCCATTGTTTCTCTCATTCTTCTTCATTCTCAATTTCTCTCTGCAAATGTGTGTGGTATTTTATAGCTAGATCTATTCTCTGTAGGTTCAACACATTTACATGGTATAAGAGCTGACAGACTACTAAGAAAAAGCTACACCAAATTATTTTTGCAGGTACTGAAGATTGAAGAACACAGAAAAGATGGAATTTATGTTTTACTCACCGATAATACTTCTCACGCCTCATAACTATTTGGAGTGGAAGCCAGAGATTCTACTTCTTCTCAAAAGTAGAATATTATACCAAATAAACATGGAAATGGAAGTAGAGCCTGATTCTGCCGATGAGAAAAATGACTTTCTCAATAGACAAGATATGGCCATAGGATTTATTTGCTTGTCTATTTCTCTAGAAATTCTCCACCAAGTATGTGATGTCACACAAGAATTCACTCCAAATGAATTATGGATCATATTGGAGGTTTTATTTAGGAATAAGGAAGAATGCATGCAAAATGTTGACAAGATAGAGAATGTAGAAAAACCACTGGAAGATAAATCATCTCAGTTTGAAGAGCCTTTTACACAAGTATCTGCACAATTTGTATCCCATTAATTGAAGATGATGTCTACTCCATTTCAGATTTGTTTTCTGAATTTCATGTGGAATATATATGGCATGCATCTTAGGAGTCACAGGCAGACACTTTTGCATGCATCCCAAGAGACAAAAAGGGAGCCGCAGACATCAGACTCTATTATGATATTTTGTGAGGAAAATTTGTAGAAAAAAACTATATATTTGAATTCCTCTTGGGAAAATATCCAATTTCAAAAAACAAATCGTTCGAAATGGAGTCCGGAAAGTGAAGTTATGATCTTTTTAAAATCAATAAAATTTCAACGTTTTTCCGAAAACGGCCGAACGGTTTTCAAAATTTCATCCAAACTTTATTTGGATATTATTCATTAAAAGAAGATAAAGTGGATATGTTTGGACATGTCAATGGTGCATATACTTCATCAGATCTGTGCAAACATGTACATCTTCAACAAAATCTTCAACGAGCACAGACTTGCACAATTGCGAGGTCTTCTTGGAGTCAAGGACATGGTTGCTTAGCAACTGTTTTTTGTTTCTTCTCATTTTTATTTTTTTTATGAATTGTAATTTGAGGGGGAGGGGTTTACCATGAGGTTTTCCCTCTTTCCTTGTTTAGTTCAGTGTATATTTTGTAATTGGGTACCTAACATGGCGTCGTTGCTGGGACCCATTCTTTATTTTTACCATAGTGATGTTCAAGGGGGGTGATGGAGTTACTTCACACACAGCTAGGATTTATTTTTCCTAAATTTTTCCTTGTTTATTAGTCATAATTAGTCATTATCTAGCCTCCTATATTTTAGGGGAGAATATTCCACCTGGTGAATATTCTCTTTCAGTTGACACTTCAGTTTGACTAGTTGAGTTGAGTCTAGATGCTGCATTGGTTTTGTCACCATGAAACATTGGGATCATCACCATGATAATTCACACTTTCCTTGGGATCTTCACCAAAATTATGCATTACCATTGACTCCTTAATCTACTCCTCACTATAGTCTATTCAGTCAGTTAACTAAAGACTAGTTGACTAGTTAACTCAACTAGGTGACAGTTCACTACCGTTACTGCCTGAGAGACTAGACTAGGTTGTAGTTCACTCTCATAACTGCTGCTGTGTGTCTAGATCACTCTAGAACACTAATATGGCTCATTAGTTACTCATGTATCCTATATATATTGTAAATTATTCACTCTTTGAGTGTGGAATACAGTTAATGAGAATTCTTCCATTCTTTCTCTCATTCTTCTTCATTCTCAATTTCTCTTTGCAAATGTGTGTGGTATTTTCTAGC
>SNQJ01S0003220.1:47328-61050 GCA_010110895.2 Picea sitchensis
GTAACTGCTGGTGTGTGTCTAGATCACTCTAGAACACTATTATGGTTCATTAGTTACTCATGTATCCTATATCTATTGTAAATTATTCACTCTTTGAGTGTGGAATATAGTTAATGAGAATTCTTCCATTCTTTCTCTCATTCTTCTTCTTTCTCAATTTCTCTCTATAAATGTGTGTGATATTTTCTAGCTAGATCTATTTTGTGTAGGTTCAACACATTTACACATCCATGTAGCATAATCTACTTAATGATTCTTCCATTTAACCATATATTCATAATACTCTTAGTTCCTTGTTTTCTTGATTTCTTTCCTATCCAAAATCCTCTCCATTTTCAACTATTCTATTGTAGGTAACTACTTCAACCACTGGATTGGTTCAACCTTGCCACCATCAAGTTTATTTGCTGAAATTTTTGGTTCATATTCTTTTCAAAGATACAAAGATACAACATTGAATATGAGTGATATCTCCCACTTCAAATTTTACTTCTCTTCTCTTCAAATCTAGCTTCTGCTTGTACTTGTGGCTTCTTTCCTGTAATTTCTCTTTAACTTTTTCATGTAATGATTACATTGTTGTAGAAGAGTATTCAACATCAACACTCCTTAAATATGATTTTCCTAGATTTCTAAGCTCATAAATTCCTCTTGGATTCATACCATACATAATTTTAAATGGACTGAACCATGTTATTTTTTTAGTTGAGTCATTTTATGCAAATTTATCTCATGGAAGAGCTTGATCCCACTATTTTGGGTGCCCTCTTACCAAAATTATCAATATGTTTCCCAAGCTCTGGTTAAAAACTTTAGTTTGTCCATATGTTTGTGAATCTTAGTTTGAGCTCAAATAATATTAGTTCCCAACTTTTTTGATATCCTCCAAAAGTGTCCAGCAAACTTAGTATCGATGTTGAAAACTACACTCTCAGGGAGACCATGTAACCTTATAAATTATTTAAAAAACAAATTTGCAATATGGGTTGCATCACTTGTTTTTATAATAGGGTACAAAATGTGCCATTTTGGAAAATCTATCGACAATGAAAAAAATGGAATCATTGTCTCTTTGAGTTCTCGGAAATGCCAAGACAAAATCCATATATAAAACATCCCATGGTCTGCTTGGTATTGGTAGTGGATGATAAAAACCTATATTCTGATGTCTTCCTTTTGAATACAGACAAATTCTACATTTGTCCACAAAATTTTTAACTTCAGATCTCATAACTGGACATAATAAAAATAATTCAGTTGAGCGTAAGTCTTATCATGTCAAAAATGACCATCCAATCCTCCATTATGCTTCTCTTTCAAAATATTGTCTCTCATTGAACACTTTGGGATACATAGTTGACCTCCTTTGAACAATAACCCCTCCTGTAGCATATACTCCATCCAAGGGCTTGTATCTCTACTTATTGGGTTCTCACCTGCTTCATAAGCCTCCTTTAAATCTATATCTTCTTTATACAAAACATATCTTTCTCAAAGCATCTGCAACTTTGTTAGTATGTCCATTGATATGCTTAAGAACAAATGTAAAATTTTTCATAAATTCTAGTCATCTAGCATGTTTTTTATTAATCTTTTCTTGTGTAGTGATAAACTGCAAAGCATGATTTTCAATATATAAATTAAACTCCGTGGGCATGAGATAATGTCTCCATTTCTTCAGAGATTGTATCACTGCATATAAATCCTTCTATTTGTATTCATTCAAATTTCCGATAAAATAGGCAATATGATTCTCATCTTAATTGAGAACAACACCAATGACCATTCCACTTGAATCACACTTAACTTGAAATTGCTTATGAAAATATGGAAGAGATAAAACTAGTTTCTCAAAGATATTCTCCTTTAATAATTTGAATCCTCTTTCAAATTTTGTTGTCCACTTGAATGGTTGTTGTTCCTTTTTAATGGTTTCAACAATTGGAGGACATATATCATTGAAATTTCTAATGAATTTTCTGTAAAAAATTTCCAGCCCATGAAATCTTCTTACCTCATAAATATTTCTTGGAGAAGGCCATTCTGTAATAGATTTAAAATTTTCAGGATCCAATTTCAATCCTTCTTGAGATATTACAAAACCTAGATAAATCAACTTTGTCTTCATGAAGGAAGATTTCTTCAGATTTATTACAAGTCTCTCATGTTGCAATCTTTTTAAAAAAGTCTCAAATGTCTAAGACGTTCTTCCTTTGTTTGACTGAAATTAAGGATATCATCTAAATACACAATACAAAATTTACCAATAAATTATTTGAGAACTTCATTCATGAGTCTCATGAATTTATTGGGTGTATTTGTCAAGCCAAAATGCATGACCAACCACTCACATAGTCCATCATTTGTTTTGAAATTCGTCTTCCATCCATCTCCCCCTCTTATCCTAATCTGGTGATACACAATCTTTAAGTCTATTTTTTTTAAATATTTGGCACCACTCAAACAATCGAGTAAATCATTTATGAATGTTAAAGGGAATCTATACCCAATCATGATCCTGTTTATTTCTCTGGAATCAATGCACATTCTCCATCCTCCATCTTTCTTTGGGATCAACACTATAGGCACAACACATGGACTCAAACTCTCCTTGATCAGTTCCTTTTCCAACAACTCTTGCACTTGATTTATGATTTCCTTATTTTCTCTTTGGTTCATTCTATAAGTCGCTTTATTTGGAAAAATTTCTTTAGGAATAATATCGATGTGATGACTTATACTTCTTACTAGTGGTAACTCATTAGGTAATTCATATGCATCTATATCAACAAATTCATCTAACATCTTCTTAATTTCTATAGGCATATTCATTAAATTTGTTCTTGTAAGAACTACTTTTGGCTTTCCAATCAAAGAAAAACTTACCTCTTCTTCTTTAATTTGTTGCATAAATTATTTTCCACTAACCATCAACACTTTATGACTGTTCTACTTTGTCATTCCTTCTTCCTTCACTGGTATGAACGTATTCTTCTTCCCATATTTCACAAAGGTTTAAATATTGTTCCTTCCGCCATGCATTTCCTTTCTGTCGTACTGCTAGGGTATTCCCAAAAAATGTGACACACATCCATGGGCATGATGTCACATAATATCTTGTCTTTGTAGCTACCAATCTACAATTCTACTTCGCATTGTTCCTTGACCAAAAGTTGATGTTCTTTTTGCAGCCAAGAAACGTTATATGTAGTATGGCATATATTCTTTTTCAAACCCAAATTTTCTACCACCTATGTGGATACCAAATTGTTAGTGCTACCACTATCAATTACAACCTTACACCACTTTCCTTTTACCTTACAGACAATCCTAAGTAAATTTTTTCTCTGTGATGGTTCTTTGATCTCTTTAAATGGCTTGAACAAGACTCTCCTCATTAATAAATCCTTTTGGGTCTCTGGTGCATTCTCACATGTGGGTATATCCATATTTCCTTCCTCAGCCTGAGCTATATGTGCACCCCTTTTCCTTGGGGCATCATTCTTCAGACACTCACATGATCTATGTCCAAGTTTACCGCACTTAAAACATCTGACGACATATTCTCTACCTCCAGCTCTACCTCTTGGGTGAGGTCTTCCTCCTCAAGAATCACTTCCTCTAAAGGATTTTATTTGCTGGTTTGAGCTACTATTCTCCCCTTTTTGAGTTGAAAACTTCTCCTTTCTAGCCCTTTTCCCTTGACCCTTGACCCTTGATTGTACTTCGACTCCTTCCTTGCTAACTTTGTCTTCTAGCCAACTTTTCTTTGGCCTTCAGAGAAAATAGGTATGCATCTTTCATTTTCTTTGGACATAACAAACTTATCTCATCTTGAATATCAAGCCTTAGTCCATTGATATACCTGGGAAATTTTTCAGGGGTATCTTTAACATAGCCTTCTCTAATATTTACTTTATAAAATTCTTCGATATACTCTCTAACAAACATTAATCTTTGTTTTAAATTCTACATTTGCTTGAATAAAGAAAGATGATAGTCATTGGGTAAAAAATTACCTTTTCACTTGGCGAACATCCTATTCTAGTTTTTAATATCCCTCTCTAATGAGCACACTTTTATTGACTTATTCTTTGAGGACACTTGCTTCCAAGTGATTCAGTTACGACACATTGTGATTTCGTTTCGATTTTGGATTATAAATGATGATAATGATGTGTTGTGACCTTTTTTTATTTTATGTATATGTATTAGCAGATGTTATTGACGAGTTCTCCTGAGTGTGTAGGACACATGACAGGTTACGGATGTTGATGGAATCAATGGAATTCCTTGGACTTCGGATTGAGTCAGGAAGTGGATTGTATTTCGATTTAGTATTTCATTTCCGCACTTGTGACATATGATTGATTATAGTATGATTATGCATATGTATTATTGATAGTATTTTTGTTAGTGGATTTCTTCTTGACGATGTTTGCTAATTCGACTCACATAAGGAGTAGAGGCGCCATGCATAGAAACCAGACATTGAGGGAGAGGTGTGGAAGTGTCCCTATCATATCCTATTAGCAGTCCCATCGTGGTCAGGACTGTAGGTTAATGAATACTTAGTTTGAGTGGTCCACTATGTTGTAAGGGAAGACTAAGACAATCTCCCACGAAGATTTCTAAGGGGTGTTCAATAAGGAAGATTCTTTATTCCTTAGAATCCCTTATTCTCTCACAAGGTCGAGCGAATAGAGTATTGACTCCAAAGGGTTGAAAAATATTCAAAAACCAGTCAAAGATGAGTGACACCCTTGGATCATGGAGGTGCATCTTGAAGGGAACGTCACGTAATTAAACTTGAGTAAATAAATCTAGGTGAACTAGAAAACATTGAAATGATTAGACCTTGTTGGATTAAAATAATTAATTAAACGATAGATTATTAATTATAAATCCTATCAAATGTCTAAGACTAAGTCTAAGTCTAAATTTAAATAAAAGGATTAAATGAATTATTACATGAGTTAAATATTTGAGATAAATCAATTTCTAGGAAAAAGAAAGTAAAATCTAAAGATTTGATAAAATGCACATGTGTGCATGAAATTAATAAAAATGGATTTTTAAATAGAAATAAACAATAACTTGAGAGAATGGGTGTTTATAGAATAGAATATTGAGTCAACCTACCACTAGTCTAACTAGAAGAAGACTCCTAATCCAACTCAAACTAAGATCTAGTTAGGAGACACTCATTAAATGAAAATTTAGGGAACAAAGTGAAAACTAAGAGAGAAAATAGGAACACAATGGGGAATGTGAGAGAATTTGGATTTTTAAGTAAAATAAAATTTGGTAATTACTTGTGAAAAATGGGAGAGTATGAAAAGTGTGTGGCTGAATAATCATAATTAATTTAAGCTAAAAATTTAATTCTTGGTGCATGAGGACATGTGTCAGTGAGGGAAATTTCTATAAAACAAATGATGTAGAAGGGAAAAGGAGCTGACCTTTTAATCATTGTTATGCTTCTGAATTTTGATTTGAATATGTTTTACTTGTAAGAGTTGGGACTCCAAGGTTGTGAAAGTAGTGGGAGCTCTTCCTTGTGGGGAAAGCTTAGAAGCTACTGTGTTCTGGTTTTTGGTGCTTGGCCCCTTTGCGGCCCGGGGGGCTACGGTGGAAGAATAGTACCCCTAGCATTAGATGGGAGGTACCGATGAAGTCCTTGGATTGGAAAGTAGAAGTGAGGAGGACATTGTGCATCTTGGTGAAAAATCATTTCAACATCTTCAATTTCCGATGATGTTATTTAATATTAAATTCTACTAAATGTTTTATTGTATAGCGTACAATTCGATTGTGCTTATTGAAGTTGTATATTTTAACTTGAATCTAGAGTTGATGGCAACTGTTGCTCCAATTATTATAGTTTAACAAGGTGTGTAACCATGGTGGAACTTCACACAATGTATATATTATTCCTTATATTTTTTCTATTAACAGGTTGTACACATATTAGGAAATTCTGATTATTCTTGGTCATTAGTAAAACTTCGTTAACATAATCGATTATATACTTCATGATAACACCGATTGTATGCATTAATGAATTTTTCGTTTATCTCTAACCTCTTGTGTGTGTATATATATATATATATATATATATATATATATATATATGAATAGAGATGTAATACAATCCATAGAGTGAAAAATTTTAGTGTTATTGCTATCATGGAAAACACAGAATGGATTAATCAAGATAATTTCATTAATTGAAATTTTGATATTTATAACAACATTGTAAACTCATCTAGTAATTTTCAGAAATGGTATGTTATCAATTTATCCATTAACTTAGAGTCTGAGGGATAATCTGGGATTGTGGAAGGGAAGGCACCCTCCATATTTTTTCCACACCTAATTTCCCAAGATTAAGCCATTTGGAAAGATATTTATCTAAGACGAATTCTTGCAGTCATGGTTAAACTTTTCCTTTTGTTGCAGTCCCTTTAAAACCCTTTGGGAACATAAACTAAGCCTTTCTCTTCTCAGAATTTAAGTGTAGGTGATATCCCCTTTTACCTTGATAGCTTTTCATGTGACCGAGGGTTGGAACCTTTAACTCTCCAAAAATGCATTATTCGAAGCTCAGGGACTCCGACGCTTCAAAGATTTCTTCAACTCCAACACTCCCTTTCACCCGAGGTGTTACCGGTTGAATTCGATCATAATCGAGGTTGACCAGCAGATGTAGGTTCTAGATTTCCTTCCACCTTCCTTCGTCATTGGTTATGAATTTAATTAGAAGACTGATGGGATTCCTCCTCACATGAGAATCTACGGTGGAGATCCACTCCGGGACTCCAGGCTTTAGAGTTTCTCCACACCTTTCAACTTTGAGCTAATCCACCCGGATCGTCGAACTTTCGAAGGGTCTTGAGATCTAACGGTCCATGCTCAGCTATGATCAATGGTTGATTTCCACTCCAGACTTCGAGACTCCAGGAGTTTCCTCACCCTTAGTATAATGAATCCATTTATCTAGAGTTCTGAAGCACCAAACTTCCGAAGGACAGAGGCTCAAAGATCTAACGAATCTCGTTCGATCTCTAGATTCATGGTTGTCCTTTACTCCGGGAATTTGGAGCTTCAGGTTTTCTTAGCCTTATACAATTACGACTAAAACTTAAAAAACTAGAAAAAAGTCGAAGGGCGAAGGATAGAAGATCTAATGACCCTCGTTCGATCTCTAGACCCACAAATTTCCTTTACTTCGGTACTAATTCAGAGCTTCGGGGTTTCTTAGCCTTAGGAAGTTACGACACAAACTTTTTGAATCATCAAACCCCTTGAGGATCCAACAGATCACATTCTCCCACTGATCTTCGGTGTAGATTCACTCCGCGACTTCAGAGATTCGGGATTCACTTAATACCAAAAACTCAAATTTGTCGGAACAATGAAGTTCAGAGGACTTGGGGTTTAACTATCATGCTCCTTCTCCTTATCCAATGAATGTGTGAGATTTCGGCTCCTCCCAAATAGATTTCATAAACTCAAACTTAAACAAATAAATTCTCCTCCTAGAGACTTACCCTCACTATCCCTCCTTGATATTCATCACTTAGACGACTCAAAATCTAGCACACACGGTGCATATCCTTCCTGAGCTTGGGACTTAGAAAAGTCAGCTGTGCACCTCTTGAGCCTACTATATGTAATTTTTTCACTATCTCTCCTGATCTTCATTCTTCATTAGTTTAATACCTTCGCCCACCTTCAGTGGTCTCTGTGCGCACCTTGTGTTGTTTCTCCTGAGCTTTGGGATTTCAAGGGCTCCATCTGTGCACTTATGGTGTTGGCACTGGGAATACTTTGTATCTTAAATAATAATCTTAACTCATTCTCAGAACAGACAATCACACAGTTGCATAATTACTTCATCACAATATCTTTTTAGTTCAGAAAATACAAAGTAAGCTTACAGTTTCCTCTCAATGTTTGAGATCTTTTCTCTTCTCTTCCTTTCTCTTTCATATATATATATATATATGCTAACTCATAGTATTTACTTACTTGGTTTGTACAATGGAGGGCTGTTACAATTTTGAATAATGATTGATGCTTGTATATCCTCGAGGGAAGATATTTTTGTTTAATGGTGAGTAATAATTATATGATAGATTTCATAAAGAGATGGCATATTATCTAAATGATGGTTAAATATTGTTATTGTAACCTTTAAGGGAAGGAAAAATTGTCTGGTATTTGAGGATTTGAATGATTAAATTTGTGTTATGATTAAGTAATTTATTGTTAATTTAATCCTGAGTCTAAATTTGAGTTTGGTTATGGTAATTAGATGCTTCCTTGTTCCTCATAATAATTGCCAGTCTTGAGACCTTAAATGATCTAAATCAATTGAATGAATCTTGGAATTGAGTGTTGATTATGTGTCTTGGAGGTCCTAACCTTGCAGTTAGGTTGGATGGGTAGATATCCCATATCGTTTTGTGTTATGATTTATTCTGTTAGTAGAAATGATGTTGTAGAATGAAACTTCCAGTGTATGATGTAAATGAGAAATGAATTGTAATATTGAAGTATGTTAATGTTGAGTAACATTTTTTCTTTGATGTTTAAAAAACAAAATGTACCACTACTGTAATCACTTACATTTATGTTGTAACAGAGGAGCTGTTACATATGGTATCAGAGCGGGTTCAACCCTGCGACATTGGACCATTACGCCTTCCACAATGTTAACTTAATGATTAAAATTATATCGCTAATTAAATTTTGAAATTGTACATGAACATAATAATGGTTAGAAAACACAGGGGAGGTAGACGACGTGGTGATGGAAGAAGAGGTTTGACACCTCCGATAGTAACCACGCCAGAGGTGTCTAGACCCCAGAGAGAAGAACCAACCACTGAGCAGGAGAAGGTTGTTGTGGAAGATGTGGTAGGTATTATCAGATCCTTCTAGAGGATGTTACAGGAATTTATCAACCATTTGGATCAAGATGAGGGGAGAGCATCTGTGCCCAATGAGGGCTCACAACGCACTCCATATGGTATTGGTAGTATACATAGAGAACTCGAGAAGCTGAAATTTCCTGAGTTCTGGGGTACCACGGATGACTTAGCCTACAAGGCATGGTTGGAGAACATGGCAATGTGATTCACACTTCATGATTAAACCTCCAACATGAAAGTATGCATGGCGGTATTTCTACTAAAACAGAGTGCTCTTCTCTGGTGGAAGACGCTCCTACCTCAATTAAACATGGCCATCGAAGACGTGTCATGGGAGTTGTTCAAGGAATGATTCTCGGAGAGGTACTTGTTCGAGGAATTCATTGAGCACCAAATTTATGAGTTCAATGCCTTACAACAAGGTGGTCGTACGGTGTTAGAGTATGAGGCCAGATTCATGGAGCTACTTAGGTATGCTCCACATCTGAACACAAAGAAGTTAAAGGACAACAAGTTTGTGTTCGGCCTTAACTTTAACATTCATGCAAAGGTGAGGATATTAATGCCTCAAACATTGCATGATGTAGTTCAGAAGGCAATCATAGCCAAGGAAGAGATGAATGGTAGGGGTTAGAGAATGACTCCTTCTAGACTGACTAAACATACGACATCAGGAGCGCAACAACATCACACATTGGCCAGACAAACTTCAGGACATCGGGATATGCCCAGAGGACCTATGTTCTCGACACCACAATGAAAAACTCCTCAATAGAGGAATCCTTAAAGAGGATCACAAACTTCTATCCAAATAGCTTATACTTCAGGGACTAGGAGCATTGGACCGAAGACTGGATGTTGGACATGTGGAGAGCCAGATTACCAATGATATTGTCCGATTGAGAAGGCCAGGGCAGCCAGATCATCAAGACCCACTACAGTTGGATATTTGGGAAAGGCCCATAGGATACATGCAGCGGTGAACAATCTCCAGGCCGAGCACCAGTCCACTGTGCTCGAGATGTCAGGTACAATCGTTGATCAAATTTTTTGACATTTTGATAGATCCAGGTGCTATAGAGAGATTTATATCTAGTGCAATGCTAAAGAGAATTAAGGTAAAGGTAGTTGAGCAGGACGAGTTCAGGTACGTAGAAATGGCATCGAGTTCCAAACAAAAGGTTGGAGGAAAGGTTATGAACTATAGCACTAACTCGGGAGATTTTGTAACAAAGTTTAACCTATATGTCACTATCTGAGGATATTATGACATAGTTATTGGTATGGATTTGATGGAATCGCATGATGTGATAGTTAAATGTAAGACGAAATGATTAAGTTTGACAGACGACTTGGGATAGAGTAGAGTGATTGTAGGAAGGAACCAGGGGGTTTCCTTGATATTTATTTCTTCCCTACAACTACAGAAGAGTATGTGCAAGGGATGCAAGATTTATGCAATCTTAGCGCTAAATGAAAAGGGCGATGCAGAAGGATTATAAAACCTTCATGTAGTGAAAGAGTTTGGAGACGTCTTTCCATAAGAGTTACTAGGTTTATCACTTGAAAGAGAGTTGGAGTTTACAATAGACTTGAAGCCTGGAATTGGAGCGATAGTGAGAACGCCATATCAGATGTCAATACCTGAATTGTAGGAGTTGAAAATGCAATTGAAGGAATTGTTGGATTTGGTACTCATACATCCAAGTGTGTCACCTTGGGGTGCACCAGTTATTTTCGTGAGAAAGAAGGATGGGTCATGGAGACTTTGTATTGACTATCGTCAATTGAACAAAGCAACGATTAAGAACCAGTATCTGTTTCCAAGAATAAATGATTTGTTTGATTAGATGAAAGGAGAGATGGTGTTTTAAAAGATTAAATTGAGATTAGGATATCACCAATTACGGATTAAATAAGAAGATATCCCTAAGACTGCATTTAAGAAGAGATTCAAACACTATGAGTTTACATTTTTACCGTTTAGATTGAAAAACACAACGGGGGTATTCATGAGTGATCTATTTTTAGGAGTGGAATGAACTAATTACTAGACTGAATACAATAAACACAGAGATAGGAAGAATAACACAAATATCCAGTGAAAAATATCTTTTATTAAATAATGAAATAGGCTGAAACTGTAAAACTGTAGAACTGAAACTTGCTCGGATGGTGGTAGTTATCTCTGAGAATAGATATGTCTACTACACGCTTCCATATGAGAATAATGGATTACAATGAGGCTCCAGAGGACCTTTTCATATTACTCATGAATTTGAAAACCCTAGACATCCAAAAACCTAACCCTAGAAGGTGAAATGCCAAAATTATATGGGCCCTATGGGTAAGTTGGTGTAATTTAGTACCTCAACTTCCTAGGGTCGTAACTTTTGCATAAGACCTTCATTTTAGGTCAGTGATATCCCATTGGAAAGGTATTTTAGATAACTAAACAGTCCCCCATCAGATGCTGACTTTGTCTATAGTCTGACTGTGGCGAGCCAAAAAAACTACGTTTAGGGCCCCAAAACGGCCCCAGAAGTACAACAAGATGTGATGACATGAAAACATACAAAATAATCCAGTTGGATTAGATGAGAGGCCACTCGTATCCACTTGGAGGAAGTGTGGGGATTCAGACATCCCCATAAGTGTAGAAACCACAATTACAAAGTAGTATAGAAGAACGTGTTGAACAAAAATGGACATGAGGAGCCAGTTGGAATAGGTGGGTGGCCACCAATATCCACCTGGATCAATCCTCCCCCCTTAGGAAGAAATGGTCTCCATTGCGTTGAGTTTCCCCCATCAGGTGAGGAAAATTCTGTTGGATTTAGCCCCGGGTTAGCCACTTGCCTTGGTAGGAGTTTCCCCGCCTTAACAACCCAATAAATATGGATCCATTGCTGGAAATTTCCCTTGACATGCGTGTCCACTATATGATCAATGGATGCTTGTTCCATGTAGTCACGGTTGAGCTCTGTTTGTGTCAGTTGTTCTGCAATCTCATAGGTGTCCAATAATGGTGGAAAATATGGCCGAAGGAGGTCCACATTGAAGACTGGATGCAGACCAAGGAAGGGTGGAGTGTTGAGCTCAAAATCATTTCTACCCATAGCCTTGGTGATAGTGTAAGGCCCATAACAAAGTGAGTGCAGATTTTGATGGGGCCCGGTGAGATGCTCCTTCTGTAGATGTAACCAGACTTTGTCACCAACCTGAAACTAGTGTGGTAACTTGTGTTGATCATGGCATTGCTTGTACTTAGAATTGGATTTCTGCAAAATCTCCTAGAACTGTTTGCGGATGTGCTCAATCCGTTCATTTAATATGGTGGTTTGTCAATCACAGACTGACCAGGGGAAGAGTTTGTCTGTGCAGTGGAAAGAGGAAGTGAAACATCAATGGGTTCCAAGGGTTATAATCCCAGACCCACCTGAAATGGACTATGGCCGATGGAACTATCGAGAGCCCTATTGTAACTGTGTTGGACATAAGGGAGACTCTTCTCCCATGTACGTGGATTCTTAGAATTCTACATGCGCAGGATGTGCACAATCATCTAATTGACGATCTCTATTTGTCCATTAGTTTGGGGGTGAAAAGCAGTGTATTTTGTGAGATTAGTTTCCAACAGAGACCAGAGACTCGATGAAAAGGTGTTGAGGAACCTGTTGTCTCGGTCGGAGATGATGGTTCGTGGTATCCCAAATTGGACCCAAACTTGTTCGAAGAAGAGCTTTGCAGTATCTACTATTGTGAAATTCTACTTACAGGTTGTGAGGATGTCCATATTCGAAAACTGATCAACGACCATAAACACACAATCATTTCCTTGCTTGGTGGATGACAAACCAGACATGTAATCCATTGATATGGATTCCCAAGGCTTCTCGGGAATAGGCAAAGGGGTGTATAAGCCTTGCTTCTTGATGGCTGGCTTGGAAATGGCACAGGTAGTACAAGATATGATATACTTGCTGATGTCCTATCGATTTTTTGAACAATAAAAATGTTTCTGAAGAATCACCACAGTTTTGTCTAAGCCAAAATGTCCTGCCATCCGACTATAGTGAGCTTCCCAAATCAGCTTTGAACTCTCACTAGTAGGAACATAGAGATGGCCCAGGTGGAATAATAGTTCGTCCTGAATGTGAAAATTAGTGACAGTTGCACCTATACCCAAGAGCTGGTAGGTGGTGGTGAATTCCATATCTTGCTGATAAAGTTGAGGCCACTTAGATGCTTCATGTCCACATGAATGGAGCATAGTGGTGAGTGCAGCCATAGGAGGTCGACTTAGGTAGTCAACAAAACGATTTGAGACACCTGTCTTATAATTGATGTTTATATGGAATTGTTGTAGGTAGGTGGACCAGTTATGATGGTGGTCATTCCAAAATTTCCCATGTGTCTGTATGAACTGCAGAGGCTTGTGATCAATGTGTATGATCGTCTCTTTCCCCATAATGTAATGTTTCCATTGACGACAAGTTTTTATAATGGAATACATTTCCTTGTCATAGGTGGGGTATTTACAGACCGTATCAGAGAGTGTCTAACTATGGTATTCCACTGGATGCTCATGCTGAGTGAGAACTAATTCCACAGCATAGTCAGAGGCATCAGTCTCAATCTCGAATGGTTGTTGAAGAATGAGCAAGGAGAGTACTGGAGATGAGCACAAGCGATGCTTCATATCATTGAATTCTCATTGTTTCTCCTCCCCCCACATGAAATTTTCCCTACCACCGCCCTTAGTAACCTGGATGAGGTCATG
>SNQJ01S0003220.1:61100-143299 GCA_010110895.2 Picea sitchensis
ATGTGTATGATCGTCTCTTTCCCCATAATGTAATGTTTCCATTGACGACAAGTTTTTATAATGGAATACATTTCCTTGTCATAGGTGGGGTATTTACAGACCGTATCAGAGAGTGTCTAACTATGGTATTCCACTGGATGCTCGTGCTGAGTGAGAACTAAGTCCACAGCATAGTCAGAGGCATCAGTCTCAATATCGAATGGTTGTTGAAGAATGAGCAAGGAGAGTACTGGAGATGAGCACAAGCGATGCTTCATATCATTGAATTCTCATTGTTTCTCCTCCCCCCACATGAAATTTTCCCTACCACCGCCCTTAGTAACCTGGATGAGGTCATGCAATATGGGAGAATCCCAACATGAACCGTTGGTAGAAGTTGGCTAGTCCCAAAAATCTCTGGAGCTTGATCAGTGTGGTCGGGGCTGGAAAGTCACGGATGAATTGGATCTTAGCTAGATCAACATGTACCCCATGCTCATCAATAATGTATCCCAAGTATTGGACCTTTTTCATGCCAAATTGCATTTTCCCAAGTTGGCATAAAGAATATGTTGTCGCAGAGTGCTCAAAACTTGTTGAATATGCCGCATATGATCCTCCCACATTCTGCTGAAGATGAGGATGCCATCCAAATATACTACCACAAAGGAGTTGGTGAAGGGTATCAATACATCATCCATCAATATCATGAAAGTGGCTGGTGCATTTGTTAAGCCAAATGGCATGACCAACCCTTCATAGAGATCTTCTTTAGACTTGAAGGTTTTCTTCCATACATCAATTGGTTCGATGGGAACCTGGTGGTAGCCAGAATTTAGGTCAATCTTGCTGAAGAACTTGGCCCCCTTGAGTTGGTCACAAAGTTCATCAGTCCTGGGAATGGGGTTGTAACATACCTGATCACCCAGAGGCCGGGATACGCCACTTAAACAGGATGCAACATACCCAACCACCCACAGGCTAGGCACGTTGCAGTCCCAAGACTTTGTTCTCTGATATCTAATTAAAAAGCAAAGGACTTCTCAACAATGCTAGAAGCATGCACACCACATTCATAAGACAAGATCCATGTCAAAGCGTAAAAGAGATAAACAACGTGCCATGCACAACAAATAACCAACAGACAGGCACAACATTGTCCAACAAGCATGCACATTAGAATACATATCTCAAAGATAATTAAATACACAGTGGAATACAGTAAACAGAAAACATAGAGAGCACTTATCTTTGCAAGTAAATGTTCACCAACTGGCTACAAACCAAGGACGTTCCTCCCAACCATAGACATTGTTGTTCTTTTACTCTCAACAACAGGTCCCTCCCAAGACAGGACTATGAATCCGCAAGGATGGGTCGTAGGCCAAGTATAAATATAGAGTAGTTGGCTGAGTAGCTCTCAGGTTTCCCAACCTCACAACAATCCTAATTTCCAACTCTCTTTCCCCCTCAGCCTCCACAACCCCAAGAAATGAACACCTTTCTCTGCCATGCAGTCTCTGAGGCTGTTCCATTTCTCTCCAGGGATCCAATGCTACTAGTCAGGAAATCTCCCTACTGGAAATTCCAAGGACTCTCAGCTGTGGATAGTTCCATCCAAACTTCGATCAAGTTCATGCACATAGGCATCCATTCCCTCTGGTAATGATCAATAAATTATTACAACCATTCAATGATGGTTCTCCTCTTCCTACCATTTGTTTCCATGCTCATCCCAAGAGCGCACGAACTAGCAGTAGTGAGTGAAGAGGAAGAAGAACAAGTGAACCAGTGAGAAGAGGATGAACCAAGGGAAGAAGGACCCCAAAACAACTCCCAAGGGATGTTTAAATAATTAGATGAAGACAAGAGCCACATGGCCTCCCTCCCAAGAAGCTCATGTAACCCCCTCTTCTCCATAAAATCAATTATGGGTAAAATAAATAAAATAATAATAACAAGACTTATCCCCTCAAGCCCCCTCTCTCGTGGAATCATATCCCCCTATCTCTTTTGTCCTTGTCAGTCTTGCAACCAACGATGTATTTTATTAATGTATAGGAAGTGTTACATTTCCTAGGCACTCTGGCCCCTTTTAAACTTTACCATCTCACCAGCCTAAGTCATATTTACATAATACATTATAGTTTATAAGGGTTAGAACCGGGATGTTACATCCCCCTCCCTTTATTTTGGCATTGTCCTCAATGCACAACACCATTCCAATGTTATTAACATTACAATTCCAGGCCCTCTGGCCTTAATTCACACAGGGAATCCAGTCCAATCTTATATACATAGGCACTCTGGCCTAAAACATGTATGCATAGGAATTCCGACCCAAAACATGTATGATGATATTCATAATTTATATTTCTGGTAGCAGTTCCAACCAACAAGCTCTCCTTCCCTCTCAACCCTGCACAACCCAAAGAAATGAATCCATTTCTCTACTATGCAGTCCCTCAAGTTGTTCCACTTCTCCCCGACTTCAGTGCTCTCGGCCAGGAATTTTCAGAGTTGTGGGTTCCAGAACTCTAGTTGTAGCAAGTCCATTGGACTTTCTTCCTTCGATGCCTTTCTCATTTAGTTTCTCCAACATCACCTTCTTTTCTCTCATAATCTGGTAGTTTTTTAGATCTTCAACATTCATCGTTTTCCTACAATATTTCAAATTAGTGAGCATGTCAGTTCAAAAATTGTGCATAAAATTCTCATTCTTTCTCATATTGTAAGAGTAAATTTTCATAATCCAATGCAATACTTATCTGTGTGGTTCATGGATCTTCATCCATATGGCTGTCTCGTTAACTTGGCTCACTATTTTCCCTGACATACCCATTGTGTGCATGACCCCAATCAAGAGATATCAAAGTCTCCTCTTCCTTATGGTCACTCACCTTCTAGGCCCAAGCTCAAGCATCCCCTTCTCTGCTATGTAGTCCCTCAGGCAATCCATGTTTCTTGACCAAGGTTCTCTTGCACAAGAATTTTTCTAGGGACACAAGGTTCTCATGTCACAACAATATCCTTTTCCATGCTTTCCATATTGCATATCCAACATATCATCTGTATTATACACATACAATCATCATGAGATATCATTATAACCATTTCAAACATAAATGTCAAATCTGTTTTATACAGGAAAATAAAATTTTCCAAGCATGATCTTTCTGCTCATAATGGTTGGCTCTGTAGCTGTAGATATCAGTCTTCCTTATGGGCTTACATCCATGCCATATCCAAGACCATTCTACCTGCAATTTCTTCAATTTACATTCGGCCAAAACAATTCGTCAGTAATTATCAAATCATAATTCCCCAAACTATTTTATATAGGAAAAATAAAACTTCTATACATGAGCTTCTGGTCATAACAATTTGACTCTTGAAACAATATGCATTGTTCTTCTTTATGGGCTTACAACATTGCCACATCCCAAACCCCTTTCCTCCTGCAATTTCAACATTCCTTAGCCAAACAAATTGTCAATATCTCATGTACAAGATATATATTTTCATGGCAATGATTCAAAACAAAATCACAAAGTGCTCTCAGAATTGCATACAACTATAATTCAATTACTTCTATTAATCCAAATATCAATTGGAATGAACTCATCATTACATACACATGTATTATCAGTCACACAGACTTTTCATAATGCAACAACTAATAAGATAACAATAAATGTGCCAATACCCATGGTCACATCTACATAATGCATCCATGCATTGACTACATAATACCACATAACTATGTCATGTATTCCACCATGATGAGTTGGAAGGTCTGGCTAATGATTCAACACATCATCCACACACTTCCTACTACTTGCCTAACTATTTGGTTATCTTCCTTTTCCACCCAAACAGAACACCAAGAATATAATCCTTAAGTTCTCTCTAGTGTTGGAAAAGAGGTTGCAATCCAAACATCAGATATACAATAGATACTATCGAGCACTCACATTGCGCTATAGCCCTTCCATATCCAATCATATTATGGTCTTACACATAACTAGCTCTATGGATATTCATTGTTATATAAGGAGTATGTCTCCTGAATTACCTGGTTATGATCCCATAACCAATCATAACATAATATGCAACTGACATTTTATTAAGTGCATTCTAGCATCAAAAACACTTACACACTCTAGGCTTTCGACCATTTCATATCAATTTAAATACTGAAAATTAACTAAGGGAATCCTTACCTGGATCCCCTTCAACATGTATGCATCAACAGAAACTAAATGCACACCTGCCTGGTTGTTACCAACCTACTTGTTGTTGTCTAACCAACTTATATTTGTAGAAGCTCACAAACTTCCCCCTTCATCATTTTGATCACCATTCCTGCCATCCTCATGGGTCTTCACCTCGATGGAAATTATAAGCAACAACAACATCCACATATTTAACCATGTTGTATCATTTTTCCTGAATACAAAATCCATCCTTTAGTCATACTCAAACATTATTTCATAATAACAGACTATTCTAATTTCACCAACATGTTATATGCATATCCAAACATGTACATATGCAAAATTACACATCTATATGCACCAAGCATTTACTGTCAGCATGCCTACTAATGCATATGCAATTTAACTTCATTGTATGCTTCATGCACTCTAGTGCATTTATGTTTCAATTCACTTATTTATTTATCTATTTCTATTGTAGTTGGTTGTCCTTGAATCCATTTAGATCCTTGATGCCTTGCGTGCTCCCATTCTTCTCATATGCACTATGGTTCCCTGGGTCTGAACACATTTCCAACCATGTTCCACCTGGACATTCTTTCCCACTTAGTACCATTCCCCAATGGAAATCCATTTTCATTCAATGCCACTTTTGAAGTGAGAGAGAATTCCAATTTCTCTGCATTGGCATCTTGCTTCCACTATGAACTTTGATTTAAGATTTTAGATAGTAGATAAGTCATATCTAACAAATCCTTCCCTAGAACTCCTATGCTTGACACATAGAGATTATTCACACACCACCTCTCAAGCTCTTTGTTTCCTTCCACATCAAGCTTGCAACTATCTACACATCTCTACCTTCAAGGCCATGGAGCCTTACTTTTCCTTTCTATGCCTATTATTGACATTATTCACCTGCTAGCATCATGTCCCATGTGAGGATTCTTTCTTTTGTAGTACCTCATCCAACCTTTGTAAGCAAAGTCATGCCTCCATGACCCTAACATCTGATCCTATTCTTGAATTGATCTGGTTATACCTCTAATCCTGATAAACCTGCAAGGAACCATCTTGTTAGAGCTATACATATCATACAAAAATTGTCAATTAAATTTAAAGGTACCTTTTCATTTAAATGATAATATTATTCTTTAGTCAATATCATTTTTTCTTTTTATCCTTTATTCGTAATGCTCATGAATTAACTCTATTTTAATCATGATTGTGTGTCGGTTCTTTTGTCTTCATGAGTTGATCACAGACATGGATCGACTCATTATATCATACTCATACTTCTTTTGTGTTCTTAGTTCACAAACAGATCATATTCTGACCCTTTATCAATTCCCCGTATTATTCTAGTGTTAACTCTCCATTGAATTAAATCTTTATGAGGTGCTTCCTTCAAACCATTTACATATGACCAGATGTGAAAAACCATGGGCTTATTGATTTGAGCGTTGCCTCTTCTTTTCCCTTTGTTTCTTAATGCAGACCCCCTTATCCTAACGCTACGCGACCTCCCGATTAAGGGTCTTCAATCCTGAGCCAAATTGGCTCTCCAAAACCTTGATGGTTTCATTCTATATCTAAACACATTCCCTTTTATCTTTCTGGTGCAGGTCCAATGGCCCCTGTGACGTTATCCTTCACCCTTGCGAAAAATCATAGAGTTGGCACTAACTGGTTTTTCTCTTGGCCCCTCCTTAGATGTGACCTTAGGCAGTGACCTCACACAGACACGTGATTATGGACACGCTCAAAGGTGGTTTGGAAGAAAACTACGTTTCGCTTGACAATTCACCTCGAGCCACCACGTGTCCTTTTTCCAAAACCGTGGTCTCGATTGCGGCCCATCCTCGACTTCTTAAAGCTCGAGAACCTCTCGTCCCCACAATGCGAGGTGACTGTTGAACTCATGATCTTAACGGTGCTTCTAAATGGATGACCGAGATCTACCTCTTGGGAACCAACAGTTCAAATTTACCTCTCCCAGATCAACGGTTGTGGTTGTTTCGGAATTCCGGACTTTGGAATTCTCAAATCTCAAACTTTACTTCCCTCGAGATACACGAGATTCTGCCACACATCCTTTTGAATCAGATGGTGTGGAATTACTTCATATGATCTGACGATCAACGTTTACTTTGGGTACTTACCCGGAATCCATAGATTCACGCCACCTGTACTCCTGATCTGACAATTCAGGTCTACTTCGGATGATCCAACAATCGACGTTTACTTCTGATCCTTACCCAGAATCCTCAGCTTAACACCACCCATTCTCCTGATATGACGGTTCAGGTATACTTTGGACGATCCAACAATCGACATTTACTTTGGGTCCTTACTCGGAATCCACAACTTAACGCCACTTGTTCTCCTGATCTAATGGTTTAGGTCTACTTTGGATGATCTGATAGTCGACGTTTACTTCGAGTCTCCGGCTCTTCGGCGTTCGGGAGTTTCAACTCTCAACTGAAAAATATCGGATTAATTTCTTTGGAGTCTACGATCCGTCGCCATGTAGCGAAATACTATAAGTGAACACGTGGTCCAATCAGGCGGGTGACACGTGTGAAGTCCTATCTGACATTTCAATCATCTGCATCCTCAAAAATTACTTACCTGTGGCACACATCCCATGTCTCCATGTCATCCTCGGTGACATCCACAAGCCACGTCACTTTGGAAATTTCAGGGTCCACATCACCTCCTAGTGACGCCATCATGCCCCACCACTTCGGCTCTTCGAGAGTTTCCACACTAGCACACTTCCAATTCTCCCGAACTCCAATTTTCTGAACCATCCAAACTACCACCATGTGTCTCCCTTATCGGACAACCCATATTAACTACAGACATTGAGACTTCAGAAGTTACCGTTGCAAGGATCAACGACTACAATTCCTTCGGGCCTTTGGACTTCGAAAAACACAAAATTCAACCTTTTTCCAAAATGTTTTTATCCGAATCTCGTGATCTACTGACACGTGTTTCCCACGAATCGATGACTATGATTTCTTCGGGTCTTTGAATTTCAGAAATCTCAACTTTCAACCTTCACTTCCCCCTGAAGTTTGTGTATTGATGTCGCGTTTCCTCTTGGATAAGACAAATGATATTCACTTCGGCTCTCTGGGCTTTGGAAATCTCAATTCTCAACTTCTTCTCGCTTTCTCTTTCCCGGAGTGCTTTCACCTGGAGCACACAATCGGTTGATGCATGTCCTTCTACAGATCGACGGTCCTCAGCTACTTCTTCTCTTTAGAGGTTCGTCGCTCGAGTACTAACATGTCACATCACTGCATTCCTTTCAATTTTCGGGGGCACGCATCGATAGTTTGGAGTAACCCTCTTTTCTCCCCACAATTCTCTTGATGCTTACACATAACCCCTTGGTGAAACCATTGTTTGGATTGCAGGACCGCCTTGGGAAATTATCTCTCATGCAACTTGGTTACCCACAATGCCTCATATCCATTGTTCTCTCTCTCCCAAGGGATCCGACAGTTGTGACCTTAACCCTTTATTCCTTTACATCGGATGACCTCTGTTCACTTGTCCTCTTATCCAATGATCCTGAATCTCTCCTGATCGTACAGTGGCGATCACTCCCAAATTCAAAGGGGGACAGTCACAATCCTTCTAACCCTTTACAACTGATCTCTGATGATCTAACTCCTGCGTATATTATGCAATGCCATTCCTCCTGAGATTTTCAACTTCATGGTTAGAATTTGATATCAACCACAAGACTCTGACCAATAGACCCGACCCATACCGACCCGATGTTTCAACCAGAAGCTCTGATACCAATCTGTAACACTGGTATGTAACATAGTTAGGAACCTCGCTCTGATTGGTTGGATGTGTTGCAGCCTATTTAAGTGGCGTAGCCCGACCTATGGGTGGTCGGGTATATTATAGATTGGTATCTGAGCGAGGTTCAGATTGGTCAAGAAGGTTATCAATGCTAGGAATGGGGTAGCGGTTCCTGACTATGATTTTGTTTAAGGATCTGTAATCAATGAAGAGTCATCAAGTCCCGTCCTTCTTCTGCACCAGTACAATCGAGCTTCCGCAAGGGGAGGAGTTTGGTCTGATGTGCCCATTTTGAAGAAGCTCTCGGATATGACGCTTGATTTCTTCATTCTCCATTAGTGAGCACCGATAGACTAGTACATTAGGTAGAGGTGCGTCAGGGTCAGTTCAATTGGATGTTTGACTTGGTAGTGTGTCGGTACCCCTATAGGCGAGGAGAATATGTCTCTGTATTCTTCCACGATCTCTTCCACTTGTTGTTGTTGCAAAGAGAGGCATTGTGTAGAGGCCACGGAAGTGGCGACGACCTTCTGCTTACTGTGAGCACGGATCACAAAGAAGACAAACTTCCCGGCCTATGAAATGACCTTACTGCATTTCTTGGCAGAGATTAAAGAAATAACAGTAGGGGAGTAGGATCAAATGGAACCCTGAAGCCAGGAAATCATTTGAATATATCAAGGTAGCGCTGACCAAAGATCCCATATTGGCTAGCCTAGACTTCACAAAGGACTTCATCTTGTTCTCGTTCACCTCAGAGCATACCATTGTTGGCGTACTGTTAAAGAAAGATGATCAAAACTTTGAAAATCCTATAGCTTAATTCAACAGGATGTTGATGGATTCCCCAATGAGGTATGACATTATGGAGAAACAAGAATATGCCTTACTGAAATCCCTAAAGGATTTCATAACTTACATACTACATTCCCACATTATCACTTATGTGCCCAGCAACTCAGTCAAAGACATCCTGACTCAGCCTGACCCTAAGGGAAGAAGAGGTAAGTGGATCGCAGTCATGATGGAATACAACCTCAAAATCAAGCCCACAAAGTTGATTAAGGGTCAGGGCCTCGCAAAACTGATGGTGCAGTCGAACTGTGACGTTCTGAGAATGAACTTCATTGTTGATCTGCCAGAGAATCCTTAGGAAGAAACAACCATGTAGGTGTCTCAGAATTTCATCGATTCACCCTGGTATAAAGACATCATTTATGTTTTGAAGAATCTCCAAGATCCTCCAAGGTAAAGTAATACCAAGGCCATATTCTTAAAGATGAAGGTTACTAAGTTCTGCATCTTGGATAACTCTCTGTATTGGAAAGATATAGGATGGATATTGTTGAGTTGCTTGCTAAAAGATGACGCGAAATGAGCTATCAGGGAATTCCACAAAGGTGACTATGGAGGACACCACTACCGGAAATCCACCACACATAAAATTCTAAGAGAAGGTTACTATTGGCCCATCATCTTCGCTGGCGTATACAAATAACTTTCCAGTTGCCATGAGTGCCAGATCTTCGATGGAAGGAGAAAGTTGCAGCCCCTGTCGTTGAAACTGATCTCGTTCAAAGTGTCGTTCATGAAATGGTACCTAGACTTCATAGGAGAGATTCATTATCCATCCTCGGTGCAACAAAGATGCATACTTACGGCTACAGATTATTTCACTAAATGGATCGAAGCAGTTCCAACGAAGCAGGCTACCAACACAGTCATCATTCAGTTTTTGGAGACCAACATCATGTCTAGGTTCGGGTGCCCTATCAATATCATCATGGATAACGCGAACACATTTAAGTCCAAGAAAATGGAGAAGTTTTTAAAGTATATAACCCTGGGACATTCTACAATGTATTACCCCCAGGGTAACGGGTTAGCAGAATCATCAAATAAAATCTTAACCAAGATCATTAAAATACTCCTGCAGGAAAACAAGAAGGCCTGGCATAAGAAACTCATTTACGCACTATGGGAAGACAAATTCACTACCAAAAATTCCATCTCCACATCGCCATTCCATATCGTATATGGTACGGACACGATTTTCCCTACCTCGTTGGGATTTCCTGTCAGGAAGTTGTTGCAAGAGAAAGAGGATGAGCTAGACAACACTCAGAGAAGTATAAATCAATTAATTGATGCACAACATATGAGGGAGCAGGTTTACAACCAATCAAAACTCCACCAATATAGGATGAATAAAACTTTTGACAAGCACTCTAAACAAGAGGAATTTCGGGTGGAGGATCTGGTGCTAAAGAGGGATGCGAGGAATGAAGACAAGGGAAAGCATGGAAAATTCGCTCATCTTTGGACGGGTCCTTTTAGAATCAATGCGTACCATGGGAACAATGCATATATGTTAGAAGAGCTTAATAGAGATTCCACAAGTGGAGGGCCTGTGAATGCAGGTTCCTCAAACACTATCTGGTTCAGTAAGGTCTTTTCTTTTTTTCATGTCATTGTAAATAGAAGTTTCATTTTTTTTGCCAAGGAAGACATTTCGAGTCATTTTTTCAGTATAAAATTGAAGCCCGGAGTGAAGGCCCTAAGTTTATGCTGAGTTTGGTCAAAACTATGTCAAGAAGGTCTAGGTTACGTTTTTCGTTCCCATTGTTTTAGAGTCTAGAAGTCGAATAAGGACCAATGGTCAGGCACCTGGTCTATTGTTCTTTGCCACCTCACTGGGAGGATATCATCCCCACTGGATTCGGTTGTTATCATCATCATTTTTTCAGTTAAGAGTCAGTCTTAGTCAAGTCAGGGTCTGTGTGTCAAAGCATGTGAGGTCAGCTACCGAATAACGAATGGGTCGAATTCAACAAGTGGTTGATTGGCCCTTGGAGTTAGGAAGGGATGTCAGAATCGAAACATGTGTAAGTGGTAAAAGTATTTTCCAAAAGAGTCGGGTCCTGTCATAGGAGAAGGTTTTACGCGCCAAAGGTCGAGGCAAGTTGTTAAATAGAAGTCACGTCGATAGACGCAATGACCATCATCAACTCATTATGAAGTTAGAAAGAGTGAAAAATCATGACGATCATATCACATATACTGTGAAACTCTTATCAGTTGTACCTTACATGCCTCAAAGTGTACCCATCACGTGGATGTGGTGCGAAAATATTCGTCTTTCTTCAAAACCTCCAGTCGATAAGGATTCAGTGTCCCCTAGCACGATTCTAGCTCTCGCCCACCCAGTTATAAATTCCGTTTTCTCTGCATGTATTTTGTTCACCAACCAAGTTTATGCACTGTTTGTAACTCTTCCCATGAGCCTTGAGTTTCTTATGGCTGGGAAGTCAATTTCCTTTCGCTGCATCAAAAACACAGACCAAGCAAGATTACAGCTTTAGGTCCATGCTAAATATGCCTTGCACAGAACAAGTACGCAGTGCACCATGGCAACATCCCAGAACATAAGGAAAGGTGCACGAAGTAGCAGAAATGTGGGGCCCAAACCTCAAAACTTGACGTTGGTAAAAAAATATCCGGATGTCAGGGCATCTTTTTAATAGGTCAGATGCATGTTCTTTTGTAGAAAAATCCAAGGATTCAATGTGAAACTGGTAGAACAGTTTGCACTCAGGTTCAACGGGTTCTGTGTAGTAATTTCAGGAGTCACTTTCCAGATGACAAAGGAAACTCTATTATCTGCAACAAAGATACCTTCATGCGGTGAAAGGTGGTCTAATGGAATGCCTTTGTATGTGTTGTGCTATGAGGAGTTAATCAAAGAAGACTATATAAATGGAAAGTTCAAAGTGGGCATTCAATGTAGATATCTGCAGGAGCCTTTTCAGAAGCTTCTGAGAGCGATTAGGAAATATTTCACCTGTGAAGGAAGGTTTGAAATAGTTCACCCACACCACATCAGATTGTTGGTGCATTTCATAGGAAGGAGACCATTAAATCTTCTTTTCTTCTTACACCAAAGCCTCTGAGAAATGGCAGACGACGTCCGGGATGAAACAAACCAGCCGAAGAAGAAACTATCTCATGTCTCACTGATTAAATTGATGATAGTTGAGGAGTTGAGGAGATTTGAAAATAACTGGGATTCGTTCCTACTCATATCCGACATCTCCAGGGACCCCAAAAAAGATTCCCCTCTGCCGACATAAAAAGTAACATCTCACCGCGCGAAGGCAGAAATAGGAAGGGCTGCAGAATAAGGAAACACATTGGAATCCCTATTCCCCCAACAACTAATACCCCAGAGAAGGGGCATACCAAGGAAGAACGAGACCGGGAAGGCCCAAGCCCTGAGCGATCCATGTGTAAATTTGGTCGCCGAAGAGTTACTCATGTGTGCCATTCGACTAGAACCTATTGAAGTTACAAGTATCGAAACTTGCGGTAGAAGGAGAAGGACATGAACTGAAGGCACATATATTCTCGAGTCGTCGTAGCATTTGAAGCAAGTGCAAATCACTATTGTTAAGATATACCAGTAGAACAGGGAGTTGAAAAACAATTAGCAGTGAAGACCCTCGAAGCATCAACATCACAGGTCTCCGAGGGAAACATGACTTGGCTCAAGAGGCATCTTAGGGAAGCGCAAGATACAATCATCCAGCTACGCGAATCACAGAGGATGTTAGAATAAAGAAATGAAAAGCACTTCAAGGAATGTGGACCGACCATGGAAAAAATTCTCACATCTCTAGCCGGTGCACAGAAGAGGTTGAAAGGTAACAAAGTTCTGCAAAGGAAAGTAATGAATATGAAAAGGCGCAACTGGTCTCTCAGGAGAATGCTTCGGGTATCAAAACTGCAGACGAGACCATAAGCATGATCAACTGACTCAATTTTTTTCTTCTCAGACGTGGCATGGATTTTTTCTCCCCGTGACCTATTTTCTACTGGGAAGTAGGGACTCTAACAGGTACCCTCACGGAAAGAACACGACACGCAACGCTAGAATCCCCTCTATTGCGAAGGATAGGTGTACGTTGGACATGCGACAATTTGAAGAGAGGCATTGTTCCCTAACTGGGGTCATCATTTTGGAAAGACATGCGACAGTCTGCGGTCACCTGCCACATGCACACTCCATCAAATGATCACGCGACAGAAACCAAGGCCGTTATAATGGGTGGCAGGAGTATGATAGAGAACTTGATCATCCATATACCTTGTCAAAGGAAAATCATCGACACACCACTCTCTAATGATGATATCTTGTTGATGACCGAACCTTCGTGGCAAAGACAAGCGGTTATGGTGAGACCGAGTATAGTCAATTTTTAGTTTTAGTAAAGTGCCATACGAAGAGTCATCTAGAAAAGAGTAGCCAGAGCCTAATTTCTAGGGATAGTAGTTAGAAATCAGGGTAGCCTGAGCGACACACCTTGGTCTATATATTTCCTCTCTTCAATGTAAGCTAGGTCGGTTGTCAAAACAGTGTAGACAATGACTATTGAATGTAGCTTTTGAATTCGATTGAAACTTAATGCAAAGGTCCTGAAGATTTGACGAAAAGATTCTAATGGTAGAAGTTTGAATTATTGTACTCTCTCTTTGTGTACGTTCTTTCCTATGTTCTTTATATTCATATATGTATTTATTTCTAAATTGGAACATGATTTTGAATCTAGAATTCACTGTGCGGTGCTATAGATTCACGCCATTTAGACGACTATGTTTCTTCTAAGCGAACTCCAAATTCATCCCAAGCGATGCTCCGAGTTGCTTCATGTGTTTTTCTCTCACCACACACAATGATTTTTAACTAAAAGATGGTTGGTTACTTAGCCTTTATCCTCTCAAGTTCAATCACTAAGTCATTTGTTTCTATCATTTTCTTAAATTGAATCCATAGCCCAAGGTATTGCTTTCTTTCACCAATAGAACCTGAAATATTTTATAAAGTGTTAAATCTAGTCGACAATTTAGAGCCATAACCTGTACAGAGAGGAAGTCTGAGAGAGATACCTCTCCAGGTCGGAAAGGCTAGTTTCTGGCCTAAAATTTGGTTTGTAGGTTGCCTTTGTCATTCGTTTTCTCAGTCGAACAAAGTTTACAGAGTGCTAACATCAGGGACATGCACGAATAGAAATAAATGAAGAGAAGACCGCTCTGAACCATGGAACTGGATTTAGGAGTAGAACGAACTGGTTAATAGACTGAATACAATAAACATAGAGATAGGAAGAATAACACAAATATCCAGTGAATAATATCTTCTATTACATAATGAAATAGGTTGAAACTGTAAAACTACAGAACTGAAACTTGCTTGGATGGTGGTAGATATATCTGAGAATAGATGTGGCTACTACGCGCATCCATCTTAGCAGAATGGATTACAATGAGGCTCCATAGATCCTTTTCATATTACTCATGAATTCSAAAACCCTAGACATCCAAAAACCTAACCCTAGAAGGTGAAACACCAAAAGTCATGTGGGCCCTATGGGTAAGTTGGTGTAATTTGGTACCTCAACTTCCTAGGGTCATAAATTTTGCATACGACCTATGTTTTAGGTGCGTGATATCCCGTTGGAAAGGTATTTAAGAGAGATACAAATTTCGTTGTCAAAATCTAAATTTGTCTACTATTTGATTGTGGCAATCCAAAAAAAGAACGTTTAGGGGCCCAAAACGGCCCCAAAAGTACAACAAGATGTGCTGACATGAAAACATACAAAATAAGCTAGTTGTATTAGGTGAGAGGACACCCATATCCACCTGGAGGATGTGTGGGGCTTCAGACAGCCCCATAAGTGTATAAACCAGAATTACAAATCAATACATAAGAACGTGCTGAACAAAAACGGACATGAGGAGCCAATTGGAATAGGTGGGTGGCCACCAATATACACCTGGATCAATCCTCCCCCGATTGGAAGCAATTGTCTCCATTGCGTTGATCTTTCCCATCAGGTGAGGAAAATTCTGTTGGATTTGGCCTTGAGTGAGCCACTTGCCTTGGTGTAGGTGTTTCCCTACGTTGACAACCCGATAAAGGTAGATCCACTACTAGCGAGTGCCCTTGACCTGTGTGTCCACTATTTTATCAGTGGATGCTTGTTCCATGTAGTTAGGGTTGAGCTCTGTTGGTTTCATTTATTCTTCGATTTTAGAGGTGTCAAATAATGGTGGAAAATATGGCCGAAGGAGGTCCACGTTGAAGACTGGATGTAGACCAAGGAAGGGTGGAGTGTTGTGCTAAAACGAATTCCTACCCACAGCCTTGGTGATAGTGTAAGGCCCATAAATAAGTGGGTGAATCTTCTGATGGGGCTCGGTGAGATGCTCCTTATGTAGATGTAACCAGACTTTGTCACCAACCTGAAACTGGTGTGGTACCCTGTGTTGATCATGGCGTTGCTTGTACTTAGCATTGGATTTCTGCAAAATCTCCTGGACATGTTGGCGGATGTGCTAAATCCTCTCAATGAATCTGGTGGCTTTGTCAATCACAGACTGATCAGGGGAAGAGTTTGTCTGTGCAGTGGCAAGAGGAAGTGGAACATTAATGGGTCCCAAGGGTTGGAATCCCAGACCCACCTGAAATGGGCTATGGTCGATGGACCTATGGAAAGGCATGTTGTAACTGTGTTGGACATATGGGAGACTCTCGTCCCATGTACGTGGATGCTTAGAATTTTACATGCGCTGGATGTGAAAAATCATCCAATTAACGACCTCTATTTGGCCATCCGATTGGGGGTGGAAAGCAGTGTATTTTGTGAGTTTGGTATCCAACTAGGACCAGAGACTTGATCAAAAGGTGTTGGGGAACCTTCTGTCTCAGTCGAAGATGATGGTCTATGGTATCCCAAAGTGGACCCACACTCGTTCGAAGAAGATCTTGGTAGTATATGTCGTTGTGACATTCTTCTTAAAGGCTGTGAGGATGGGAATCTTAGAAAACCGATCAACGACCACAAACACGCAATCATTTCCTTGATTGGTGGACGACAAGCTAGACATGTAATCTATTGAGATGGATTCCAAAGGCTTCTCGGGAATAGGAAGAGGGTTGTATAAGCCTTACTTCTTGATGGTTGGCTTGGAAATGGCACAGGCAATGCAAGATCTGATATACTTGTTGACATCCTGTTGAAGTTTTGGCCAATAAAAATGTTTCTGAAGAATGAACACACTTTTCTCTACGTCAAAATGTCCTGCCACCCGACTGTAGTGAGCTTCACAAATCATCTTTTCATGCTCACTTATAGGAACACAAAGATGTCCCAGGTGGCATAAGAGTCTATCTTGAATTTGAAAATCAGTGACAGTTGCGCCTGCACCCAAGAGCTGGTAGGTGGTGGTGAAGTCTGGATCTTGCTGATAAAGTTAGGGCCACTTAGATGCTTCATGTCCACATGAATGGAGCACAGTGGTTAGTGAAGCCAAAGGAGGAAAACTGAGGCAGTCAACAACACAATTGGAGAAACTTGTCTTATACTTGATGTTGATATGGAACTGTTGGAGGTAGGTGGACCACTTCTGTTGGCGGTCGTTCTGCAATTTCCCATGTGTCAGTATGAACTACAGAGGCTTGTGATTAGTGTGTATGATTGTCTCTTTCCCCAAAATGTAATGTTTCCATTGACGATAGGCTTGTACAATGGAATACATTTCTTTTTCATAGGTGGGGTATTTACGAATTGTATCGGAGAGTGTCTCACTATGGTATGTCACAGGATGCCCATGCTGAGTGAGAACTATGCCCACAACATAGTCAGAGGCATCAGTCTCAATCTTGAATGGTTTCTACAGATCGGGCAAGGAGAGTGCTATAGATGAGCACAAGCAATGCTTCATATCGTCAAATGCTCATTTTTTCTCCTTCCCCCACACGAACTTGGCCCTACCACCACTTTCAGTAACTTGGCTGAGGGCCCATGCAATATGGGAGAATCCCAACATGAACCGTCGATAGAAGTTGGCTAGTCCCAAAAATTTTCGAAGCTCGGTCAGTGTGGTCGGGGCTAGCCAGTCACGAATGACTTGGATATTAGCTGGATCAACATGTACCCCATGCTCATCAACAATGTAGCCCAAGTATTGGACCATGTTCATTCCAAAAGAGTATTTTTCCAAGTTGGCATAAAGCTTATGCTGCCACAGAGTGCTCAAAACCTGTTGAATATGCTGCATGTGCTCCTCCCACATTCTGTTGAATATGAGGATGTCATCCAAATATACTACCACAAAGGAGTTGGCGAGGGGTCTCAATACATCATCCATCAATCTCATGAAAGTGCCTGGTGCATTTGTTAAGCCAAAGGGCATGACCAGTTGTTCGTAGAGACCTTCTTTAGACTTGAAGGTTGTCTTCCATACATCAGTTGGTTCGATGGGAACCTGGTGGTAGCCAGACTTTAGTTCAATATTGCTGAAGAACTTGGCCCCCTTGAGTTGGTCAAGAAGGTCATCAATCCTGGGAATGGGGTAGAGGTTCCTGATTGTGATTTTGTTTAAGGATTTGTAATCAATGTAGAGTCGCCAAGTCCCGTCCTTCTTCTGCACCAGTAAAATCGGGCTTCCGCAAGTGGAGGAGCTGGCTCTGATGTGCCTCTTTTGAAGAAGCTCTCAAATATGATGCCTGATTTTGTCATTCTCCATCAAAAAGCATTGATAGACTGGTCGATTAGGTAGATGTGCACCGGGGGTCAGATCAATTGGATGCTTGACTTGGCAGTGTGTTGGTACCCCTATAGGTGAGGATACTATGTCTCTGTATTCTTCCACGATCCCATCCACTTGATGCTGATGCAAAGAGAGGCGTTGTGTAGAGGCCACAGATGTGGTGGTGACATTCTGCTTACTGTGAACAAGGATCACAAAGAAGACTAACTTCCTGGTCTGTGAAATGATCTTACTTCATTGCTTGGGAAAGATTAAAGAAATAGCAGTAGGCGACGCTACCTCAGGGATCCTGTACAATTGTCTACCCAAAGTAATAATAACACTGCAGGGTCTAGACTCATACACAACATGACGCTTCCACAAATATGGTTGTCCTAAAAGAACATCACAAACTTCAAGGGGAGCAATATCACATAGTACCTCATCTTTGAAAGGCTTGATGTCGTAGGGTAGACGACACTATTGGCTAACATGAAGATCTCTTCCTTGGAGAAGCCAACTGATAGTGTAGGGTTGTGGGTGCGACACCGTTGGTAGGTCCAGTTGCTTGATGACCTCTGCTGAAATCAGGTTCTTCTTACTACCACTGTCAACAATAAAATGAATCGGTTTCCCCCTTGAACCACATTTGTGAGTGAAAGAGGCGTTCCCCTTTCTCTTGTTCTTCTGGTTTTCTTGGAAAGATTTTGGTGGTAGTGACAGTGGCACTGGGTTCAACATCGATAATATTCTTCCCTCCTTCAGGATTTGACTTGGAATTAGAATTGGCCTTTGAATCAGAATCCTTCAGCTCGACCAAGAGGGACTTTTTCGAGCGACATTATTTAGTGTTGTGCTAAGGACTTTTATTGTACTCACACCATTTTCCCGTGTCCTTCTTCATCTTCTCATTTCCATTCTTCTGCTGCATCTTGGACTGGTTTTCCTGAGGTTGGTCGTCTCAACCCGGTCACTTGTTGTGTGGGTTGGGGCTGCCTTTTCCCTTCTTCAGCTGTGAGGGGTTTACAGATTCAAACTCTCATCATTTCTACTTAAATTTCTGTTCGATCTTGACAACATATCTATAAGCCGTGCCCAATGAGGCGATGTCCAGGAACTCCATTTATGTTTGAATGTATCTATGAAAAAAACCATGGTATTTGAGCACCATATGACACTCAAAGTATTTGATACCCAATTTGGTGTATAGGTTATGGAAAATATTGGTGAATTCTGGTATTGTCTAGTACCTTTCTTGGTGTAGGGTGGTCCATCTAGTGTACTGGTATTCATAGATTCCAACAGGGTAGTATTGTTTAAGGATGAAAGACAGTCGAGTGATCGCTTACAGTTCAAGGAAATTGAGAATTCATGAGGAGAACTACACAATGTATGACATGGATTTATTATAAATTGTGTATGCCATAAGAATTTGGGGACATTATCAGATTGGACGAAAATTCGAACTAAAGACAGAGCATTATGGCTTGCAACATATTTTCACATAGAATGACTTGAACGCACGACAAATACATTGGTCAAAATTACTTAGCGAATGTGACTTTGAGATTACTTACATTAAATGAACAATGAACTGAGTGGAAGATGCATTGAGTCAAAGACCACGCATATTCTCGATATTACCGCTTAAGATGAATCTTCGAGAAAATATTCTAACTTTAAAAATAGATGATGATTGGTACAAGGATGTTAAGAATAATATTGGATGAGATACCATGATGGTAACGAAGTATGAAGGTTATTCATTAGACAATGATGGATTATTGATATTTAACGGAAGAATTTATGTACTGCCTAACAACGAATTAAGAAGTTTGATCTTAATTGAAGCTCACTGAGCAGTATACATGGCTTATCCAGGAGTCACGAAGATGAAGGAATACCTTAATCCTTTATTCTTCTAGAAGGGAATGAAAGTAGACATAGTTAGTTACTTGGAAAGATGTCTAGAATGTCAACAAGTGAAGGCTAAACATAGACATCCAACAGGGTTACTACAACCACACTCTATTCTGGAATCGAAATGGGAGGTCATTTCGATGGACTTTATTGTTGGATTGTCACTAACGACAATGAGGCATGATTTTATTTTCATGGTAGTTAAGACTCTGACGAAGAGTGCACACTTTATTCCAGTATGTATGATGTATCAAGCGCCAGAAATAGCAAGACTATTTGTCAATGAGATTATGAGGTTACATGGAGTACCAAGAAGGATCATATCCGATAGGGGATCAACGTTTATAGGACAATTTTGGAACAGTTCTAAATAGGGTTTGGGAACACAACTAAACTTTATCACAACATATTACCCAGAGATAGATGGGAAAATAGAAAGAACGAACCAGATTTTGGAGGATATGTTGCGTATGTATGTAATGGACCAAAAAAAATGTTGGGAATAATTCTTGCCACTAGTATATTTTACATACAACAACAACTATCAAAGTATGATTAATATGGCACCGTTTGAGTTTATTTACGGGTGACTGTGTCAGATGCTATTGAGTTGGGATCGACTTGAGGATAGGGTCTTAGTAGGACCAGAAGTAATTCAAGAAATGGAAGAATAGATGAAATCGATAATACAACGGATTAAAGAAGCACAAGATCGATAGAAGAGTTATGCTGATGCACATCGCGTTGAACGTAGTTAAGAATTTTCAAATAGAGGTTTCTTGTGGGTAAAACCACACAAGAGTTCGATCAAGTTGAGAAAGGATGCTAAACTATCTCCTAGGTTTGTGGGACCTTTCGAAGTTATGGAAAAGAAAGGACCCATGGCTTATCGACTAGCCTTGCCTAATGCTTTGTGCCTAATTCTTTGAGGCATATGCATGATGTATTTCATGTATCTGTCTTGAGACATTATGATAGTGATCCTTCACATGTTATTGACATGATTTATTTGCAGGTGTCGGACGAGGGTTCTCTCATGGCAGAGCCAATCAGCATTTGGTACCATCACATTCAACAACTACGATGTTGAATAGTCGATCAGGTCAAGGTCCTATGGGATAGTTATAGTCCACACTCGGCTACATCGGAGGATTGATATGCGATGCGTCAACAATTTCCTTACTTGTTTGATAGATTAGACATATAGATCTATGTCAGATACATTTATTTACTTGCTTTTATATACTTTACAAACTTCGGCATGAAGCTTAAAACAAGAGGGGGTGTATGTAACATCCCTCTCTACTAAGCACACTTTTATTGACTTAGTCTTTGAGGATACTTGCGTGCAAGTGATCCAATTATGGTACATTGTGATTACATTTCAATTTTGGATTATACATGATGATGATGATGTGTTCTGACCTTTTTTTATTTGATGTATATTTATTGGTAGATGTTATTGACGAGTTCTCCTGAGTGTTCAGGACATATGACAAGATAGGAATGTTGATGGCATCAATGGACTTCCTTGGACTCTGGATTAAGTCAGGAAGTGGATTGCATTTTGATTTAGTATTTCATTTGCGCACTTGTGAGATATGATTGATTATAGTATTATTATTCATATGGATTATTGATAGTGTTTTTGTCAATGGATGCAAGATTGACGATGCTTGCTAATCCGACTCACATAAGGAGTAGAGGGGCCATGCACAGAAACTAGACATTGAGGGAGAGATGTGGCATCGTCCCTGTCACATCCTACTAGCACTCCTGCCATGGACAGAATTGTAGGTTAATGATTACCTAGATTGAGAGGTCCACGATGTCATGAGGGAAGACTGAGATAGTCACTCACGAATATTTCTAAGGGGCATGCAATAAGGCAGATTCCTTATTCCTTATAATCCCTTAGTCTATTACAAGGTCGACCGAATGGAGTATTGACTCCAAAGGGTCGGAAAACTTCCAAAACCAGTCAAAGGCGAGTGGCACCCTTGGAGCATAGAGGTGGGTCTTGAAGGGAATGYCACGTAATTAAACTTGAGTCAATAAATCTAGGTGACATAGAAAACATTTAAATGATTAGACCTCGTTGGATTAAAATAATTAATTAAACAATAGATTATTAATTATAAAGCCTAACAAAAGTCTAATCCTAAGTCTAAGACTAAGTCTAAATTTAAATAAAGGACTAAATGAATTATGACATGAGTTAAATATTTGAGATAAATCAATTTCTAGGAAAAAGTAAGTAGAATCTAAAGATTTGATAAAATGCACATGTGTGTATGAAATTAATAAAAATAGATTTTTAAATTGAAATAAACAATAAGTTGAGAGAATGGGTTTACATAGAATACAATATTGAGTCAACCTACCACTAGTCTAACTAGAAGAAGACTCCTAATCCAAATCTAACTAATATCTAGTTAGGAGACACTCATTAAATGCAAATTTTGGGAACAAAGGGACAACTAAGAGTGAAAATAGGAACACATTGGGGAATGT
Organism: Picea sitchensis; assembly: GCA_010110895.2. Classification (NCBI taxonomy): domain Eukaryota; kingdom Viridiplantae; phylum Streptophyta; class Pinopsida; order Pinales; family Pinaceae; genus Picea; species Picea sitchensis. The sequence goes on from SNQJ01S0003220.1 coordinate 83,150, forward strand.
GAGGGAATTTGTCTTTTTAAAGAAAATAAAATTTGGTAATTACTTGTGCAACTTGGGGAGAATTTGAAAAGTGTGTGGGTGAATAATCATAATCAATTTAAACTAAAAAGTTAATTATTTGTGCATGAGGACATGTTCAGTGAGGAAAAATTCTATAAAGCAAATGATGTAGAAGGGAAAAGGAGCTGACCATTTGAGCATTGTTATGCTGCAAAATTTTGATTTGAATGTGTTTTAATTGTGAGAGTTGTGACTCCAAGCTTGTGAAAATAGAAGAAGCTCTTCCTTGTGGGGAAATCTTGGAAGATATTGTGTTCTGTTTTTTTGTGCTTGGCGCCTTTGCGATTTGGGTGGCTACAGGGAAAGAAGAGTACCCCTAGCATTGGCTGGGAGGTATCGGTGAATTCCTTGGATTGGAAAGTGGAAGAAAGGAGGACATTGTGCATCTTGGTGAAGAATGATCTCAACATATTCAATTTACGGTGACTGCATTTAATATTAAATTCTACTAATTTTTTTATTATATAGCATACAATTCGATTGTTCTTATTGAAGTTGTATATTTTATCTTGAATCTAGAGTTGATGGAAAATGTTGTTCCAATGATCATAGTTTAACAAAGTGTGTAATCACGGTGGAACTCCACACAACGTATATATTATTCCTTATAATGGAAAATGCAGAATGGAACTCCTTATAATGGAAATGTAGAATGGAACTCCACCAAAGTGTTATTGCTTATAATGGAAAATGATGAATGGATTAATCAAGATAATTTCATTAATTGAAATTGCGATATTTATAACAACATTGTAATCTCATCTAGTAATTTTTAGAAATGGTCTGCTATAGATTTATCCATTAACTTAGCGTCTGAGGGATAATCTGGGATTCTGGAAGGGAAGGCGTCCCTCAGACTTTTCCCTCGCCTAATTTCCCAAGATTAATCCATTTGGCAAGATATTTCTCTAAGATGAATCCTTGCAGTCATGGTTAAACTTTTGTTTTTGTTGTAGTCCCTTTAAAACCCTTTGGGAACTTAAACAAAGCCTTTCTCTTCTCAAAATTTAACTGTAGGTGATATCCCCTTTTACCTTGATTGTTTTTCATGTGAATGAGGGATGGAACCTTTAGCTTTCCAAAAATGTGCTATTTGAAGCTACGACACTCCGATGCTTCGAAGATTTCTTCAAATCCAACACTCCCTTTCACCTGGAGTGTTACCAACCGAATTTGGTCATAATCGAGGTTGACTGGAAGATGTAGGTTCTACCTTACCTTCCACCTTCCTTCTTCATTGGTTATGAATTTAATTAGACAACTAATGCGATTCCTCCTCACATAAGAATCTATGATGGAGATCTACTCCGAGAATCTGGGATTTGGAGTTTCTCCGCACCTTTCAACTTTGAGCTAATCCATCCAGATCACTGAATCGTCGAAGGGACCAAATATCTAAGGACCCATTCTNCACCTGGAGTGTTACCAACCGAATTTGGTCATAATCGAGGTTGACTGGAAGATGTAGGTTCTACCTTACCTTCCACCTTCCTTCTTCATTGGTTATGAATTTAATTAGACAACTAATGCGATTCCTCCTCACATAAGAATCTACGATGGAGATCTACTCCGAGAATCTGGGATTTGGAGTTTCTCCGCACCTTTCAACTTTGAGCTAATCCATCCAGATCACTGAATCGTCGAAGGGACCAAATATCTAAGGACCCATTCTCTCCTATGATCAACAATTTATTTCCACTCTAGGCTTCGAGACTCTAGGAGTTTCCTCGGAAGGACGAAGGCTCAGAGATCTAATGACCCTCATTCAATCTTTAGACCCATGGTTGTCCTTTACTTTGAGACTTTGGAGCTTCAAGGTTTCCTAGCCTTAGACAACTACAACTCAAACTTTACGAACTACCGAAATTTTGAAGGACGAAAGCTCAGATATCTAATGACCATCGTTCGATCTCTAGATCCACAACTATCCTTTACTCTAGGACTTCGGATTTTTGGGGTTTCTTAGCCTTAGATAGTTAAAACTCAAACTTGATGAATCATCGAACCCCTTGAATATCTAACGACTCACATTCTCCCACTGATATTCGGTGTAGATTCACTCCGCGACTTCGTAGCTTCAGGGCTCACTTAATACCAATAACTCAAATATGTTGGAGCAACAAAGTTTAGAGGAATTGAGGTTTAACTACTGCACTCCTTCTCCTTACCCAACGCCTGTGTGAGATTTTGACTCCTCCCGAATAGATCTCGTCCACTCAAACTTGAAAAAATAAATTCTCCTCCTCGGGATTTACCCTCACTATCCCTCCTTGAGCTTCGTCACTTAGATGACTCAACCTCTCACGTGCACGATGCGTCTCCCTCCTGAGCTTGGGACTTGGAAAAATCACCTGCGCACATCTTGAGCCTACTCTATGTAAATTTTTCACTGTCTCTCCCGAGCTTCATTCTTCAGTAGTTTAAGGCCTCCGCCCACCTTGATTGGTCTCTGTGCGCACCTTGCGTTGTTTATCCTAAGGTTTGGGATTTCAAGGGGCTCATCTGAGCACTTTTGGTGTTGGAACTGGGCATACTTTTCACTGTGACAACCATAAGAGAAAATTTGGATCTTAAAATAGAATATTAACTCATTCTCATAACAAACAATCACATAGTTGCATAATTACTTCATCACAATATATTTTTAGTTCAGAAAGTACAAAGTAAGCTTAAAGTTTCCTCTCAGTGTTTGAGAGATTTTCTCTTCTCTTCATTTCTCTTTCAAATATATATATATATATATTATGCTAACTCATAGTATCTACTTACTTGGTTTGTACAATGGAGAGTTGTTACAATTTTGAATAATGATTGATGCTTGTATATCCTTGAGGGAAGAGACTTTTTTTAATGGTGAGTAATAATTATATGATAGATTTAATAACGAGATGACATATTATCTATATGGTGGTTAAATATTGTTATTGTAACCTTTAAAGGAAGGAAAACTTGTTTAGTATTTGAGGAATTGAATGATTAAATTTTCATTACGATTAAGTACTTTATTGTTAATTTAATTCTGAGTCTAGATTTGAGTTTGGTTACGGGAATTAGATGCTTCCTTGTTCCTGAAAACAGTCGCCGGTCTTGAGACCTTAAATGGTCAAAATCAATCGGATGAATCCTGGACTTGAGTGTTGATTATGTGTCTTGGAGGTCCTAACCTTGCAGGTATTTTGGATGAGAACATATACTGGATCGTTTTGTGTTATGATTTACTATGTTAGTAGAAATGATGTTGTAGAATGAAACTTGCAATGTAGGATGTAAATGAGAAATGAATTGTAATATAGAAGTATGTTAATGTCGATTAACATTTGTTCATTGATGTTTAAAAAAMAAAATGTACCACTACTGTACTCACTTACATTTATGTCATAACATAGGGGTTGTTACAAAGTTTTCAATCTTCACCTTTCCTTTGTTCTTCCTCTTAGCCTGCACACGATCCCACCAAATGGATGCATGACCTCTCAATCTGGCTACTACAAATTTGACTCTCTTCTCTTTGTCATCTTCTTCATACTTGAATTACTTTTCCATGGCGCTCACCCATTCAACCAACTTCTCAACATTCAAACTTCCTTCATACATAGTAACCTTTTTTATGGGTCTATATGGGTTTAGAACTAGCCTTTAATATTGATCTGAGCACTCTTATCGTTTCAACCTTTGCAACAATATCTTCTTCTTTTTTTTATTCTTCTTGTCTATCACTGACATATCTTATGTCAACATCATGTTGCTAAGAAGTTTCCATGGATTCTAGTCATGCTTGAAGACTTCTCACCTCTTCAAGTAACTACACATTCGTGATAGGTCTTCCTTGACCTCATCTTCTTACACAGAATATGAATGCCATCTCTTAACAAAGAAAATATTCCCTTGTTCTTACAAGAACTAACTCATGCTTTGATACCACTAATGGTGTAGGTGAAAGGAACAATCTATGCTTCATACACCTATGTCTTCTCTCATATCTTAAAGACTTTGTATTCTCACTGTTAAAACTTTGTTCTACCTTCAATTTCTTCAAATATTTCTTTGGTGTTTTTTCTCTGTTGGAATTATTTAGAATCAAATTATTTATAATCATTCTTAAAACTAGACTTGAGTTACATACATCCAATCTCTAATCCCAATATTTACATCTACAACATTTCAACATAAGGAGTGTTTCTTATAGATGGACGTGAACAAAGAGCTATCAGAAACAATTCTCTTCTTGCATCGAACCTTTTTTTTCCAGCACTTTGATGATCAAAACATTTTTTCTTATAACATAACTATATACTACACACTTGGGATTTGTTAATACTTGTCTTAATATCGATTCAACTAAGGGTACACCTTGGAATACCTCACCAACAAATTATGTAATAGCATTACTTCTAGTAATTGGAAAACGTCATCCACAGGTGCATACTAAACTTTCTTCTCCTCAAGGGTGAATACGATGAAGCACAAATGTGTCCCTATCCCATATTTTTCATTGTTCAACCATTATTTCTAGTCAAAATGTAGATTCATACATCATGAAATCAAGTTTTAATATAATCGATCAAGCAAATATGTTCTTCTATTATTTCTAGTCAAAATGTAGATTCATACATCATGAAATCAAGTTTTAATATAATCGATCAAGCAAATAGGTTCTTCTATGAAATTGTTCCAACAAATATCCTATGAAGAAATACAAAAGAAAGTATATCAAGAAATATTTGATTACAAGGGTTTAACCCTATGCGAATACATTAAACTTAAAGGTGAAAAAAATTATTTACTAAATTTCTTGAAAGAGAAGAAAATATGAACATAATTGACAAAACAATTATTTATTAATTTCTTTGTAACTACTCCCAATCCCATCTTCTTTAGTTCCATATCGATTCTTATACATAGCGAAGAACCGATTTGATCAAGATCCACAAAGGATGGATCAAATCTATTATTTTAWGAAATATGAAATATAAAACTAAAATTGTTACCTATCGATCTGCGTAAAAACAACGATTACAAATTTGGTGGGAAAAAATCCCATATTTCTCAAAATAATTCTATCCTTAAGGGAACCCACTCCCTTTAGTAAATAGGTTTGACCTTCTAGAGGGCAAGTTTTGTCTTTCAACAATGCTCTTGCATCATGTTGAAAGATCTTATTATAGATCTTGTTTTTGTCTTATGTGTTTAATTTTGTGAAGGTTAAGAGACATAGGATGAAATACTGTAATTTTGATAGTCATGTGTCCAACACTAGAAGTCTGTCATGATGTCAGTTAAGGATTGTGAGTGGTGTGTTGAGAACTTTTTTTTTGAAGCAATAATTTGCTAGGAAATATAAATTCTAATTTCCTTTTAGAAATGTTGGATATAATATCGGATATAATTGTATTGTTTTAATCTATAATTATATTTTATAAATTTTATAATTATATTTATTATAATTATATTTATTATAATTTATTAGATATAATTATTTGTATAACTATACACAGTTGAAGCTAGAGCCAAATAAATGGTTTCCTACAATTTGTATGGATTTAATGGTACACTTAAGCACATCATGTGTTTCCTCCTTGGAGATCAAATGTTCAAATTTGGAGGGGGGTATGGAATAATGTATATTTACACTTCGTATACTCAAATTGTTGCATTGTCCCTTGTCCCAAAAACAAGGGAATATTAGCATACATCAATTTGATGATGTTGAAGTATAGAGTGTACGTATGATCCAATAAAAACAAGGGAAAATAAAATGTAAAATGCTCAACCACGTGATCCAATTGTTTCTATTCGAATTTGGATCGATTATAATTTGAAAAATAATATATGTTTTCAATCATGACTGGCATTAAGCTAGGTAATATTTTGGATAGGGGTTGCAATTCATGCAATAAATAATTATGTTGTACATGTTATTGGTTGTGGTTTCATGAAGCATGGTCAATATACCCATGCATATTACAAAAATGAATTCAACATGAAAATCCTAATTAACATGATAAAACATGCTAAAATGATTATATTATTAAAGATAAAATCATATAAGTAATAAATACTACTAATTTATATCCACATAGTCGTTGATTAGTAGTATTTTTTTATCTCTAAAATATATTAGTATTTTATGTTAGTCATTTATAGCAATGTCACTTAAGATACATCAATATTTGCTAGTATTTAACTTATAACAAATCTCATGTCTGCCTTTTTTGTCACATGGTGAAAAATTGACCAATTTGTACTATAAGAAAGTTGAAGGCTTCATAAATGTGTAATTTATGTTCACTATAATTCAACTTTTGTTTCAAGAGACAATTCTTCATATAATGTTCCTTGGAACAAATCCAAAATGAAATTGACTTCTTCTCTTTCACCATGTTCGTTTCCTTGGCATTATCCTCACTACCCTTGGACGTCTTTGTCCTCACTCTTCTCCTTCCCTTTCTCTTTATTTTCACCTTGGGCATCCTCAATGTTCCTAGGACCTATCTTGGGTTCAACCCTAAAGTCCAATAGTTTGTCCGCTGCAGTGATGGTTGTTGCAAGAGTCTTCACATTATAGCATTGCAAATCACTGTGCGCCCATGGATATAGAGAAATCATGAAGTGGAAAATTGTGTCTTCTTCCAACATATATTTGATCTCCAACATGATCCCTATGAACTCCTTGATGTAGTCTTGGATATTACCAGCGTGATTAAGAGACAACAATTGATTTCTTATGATCCATGCTTGGTTACCTAGACCAAACTATGCCTTCAAGGCTGTCTTCGTCTCTGCCCATTTTTCAATATTCTCAATGATTCTCGTGGATGCAAAGTCCTACACCCGGTTTGTCCACCAGAGCCTAGCAGTCTCTGTCAAGAAAATCATTGCAACGTTCACCTTAGCTTCATCCAAAATTCCATTCAACTACTCCCAATACTACTCAATGTATCAATATAAGTTTCCATGCAACTTAGCATTGTGAGTACCATTATATGGCTCAGGTTCCTTTATATTGATCCTCATTAGAATTACAATAGATCTCTGTCCATTGGCCAAATATCATTTCAACAATGTGATGGTGTCATCTTGGTCCTTCAACTTCTGTGTGACTGAGGAAAGTGCATCCTCTGCTTCCTTGAGTATATCCTGAACATCCTTGGCCAAGGTCTCCGTGATCAAGTACGTGGTTTCCTAGAACTCTCGTATGGCTTCATTAAAACCATGCTTCATATTTTCTACCTCAGTCTCCATATGCTAAACCTTCTCACCATGTTGATACATTGTGTCTGTCATCTTCTCAACAATCCTCTCTAAGATAACAAGTCGATCCTTCATTCTTCCTATATTGGGATTCTTTGTCACTTCCATTTGCATGCGACCCAGCCATGGATGGACCCCCAAGTATATTCACTCTACTTGCAAGAGGTTCATCCAAGGCACCTAATAATTCTATTGAAGACTTATCCAAAACTCTTCGATCAACTCTGTGATGATTTATGCGACAAATTCTATGATCAGGTATGCACCAAATGTTATGTTTGTCCATCTTGTCCAAGTGCTTGATTCACCATAAAAAACTTGTGTCTGGTCTACTCAAGGGGTATGAATAGGTCTATTTAGAATTCATGTCTTATTTTTTAACTCAACACTTCACTTCTGTCTCAAACCAAGGAAACCAATTCTATGCTCAAATTGTATCTGCAAAAGGTCAATTTTCCTCAGCGAACCATTCACCAAGTCTACACCCAAATTATCTTAGTGTTTCTCCCTATCACCACTTTCACCACTAGAGTAGTAGAGAATTCATCAAGCTCTGATACCACATGTCACGAAGGTAAAAATGTGTTGAAGAGCACCAAACTATTCACCAAACAAGCTTTGATAGAACCAGTCACGACCCCACAAGATGCCTTCCTAGATATTGCGATCATGCACCTCCTGAGGGAGTGTGTAACCATGAATGTTCTTACTTGTCTTCTTGGAAAAACCAAGAATACTTCATCTAGACTACACCTCTTCACCTATATCATACCCATACTATGTTCTAGGCTATGAGAGAGTGAGACTCCAACTTTGTGCAACTCACTTGTATACTTAGACAATATTGTTAATAGCTTAACACTTAGTCATTTAAGCATACATCCATGAACATGAAAAACTAATAGAACACTTGAAAAACAAACAAGAGACACACACATAAATAGTGTGGGAGGCACAAGATATGACTAAGAATTTGCTAAGTATTATTATTCTGAAACAATTACAATATGAGCACTATCGGCTTGGTTTACAACTTAGGTAGAGTCGCACGAATCACCTTACCTCACCAAAACACTCATACACATATTCATCCCACCAAGGATCTCTTTCGTAACCACTTTCACAACCCATGCATTGTACTATACATGCACCCCACTGCAAACTTACCATCCTTCTCTTTAGCAAAACTTCGCAAATGTATAGACTTTGGTTCTGCATCATGGCATGCCTCACCCAGAACTACGACAAGAATTCCCCAAACTCCCCTTATGTGTCCCACTCTTGGCTACTTGTCTTCCATGTCTTTACAACTCTGCATTATTTTTTTCCTTATGTTATAACCTTGCCTAAGTTGCTTGAATTTGTCTCTTTGCATTTTTTCTCATTCTCCTCCTTGGTTTTGCGCCCTTGTTCTCTTATATGGACTCAAAATGTCACCATCATGAATTATCCACCATCCTTTAGGTGTAAACCCTTCATGAACCATGTACCCAAATGAACGATGTGTCCTTCTGGTGATGCACTTACATGAACCCTTGTGCTTGTCAACCCTTCATGTCCCTTGGGATCGATGCACCCCAACCTCTTTAGTTTTCCCTTTCATATATGCTTCTTTAAATCAACAATGTGACTCTTCGTGGGTGTTCCAATGGGGTCATCAAATGTCTCCAATGTACCCATGTTTCCAAGGGTAGGCAGGTCCACTCCTTTGGTGTGTGCCCAAGTTTCCCCATCGTTTCCCAAATGCAACCCCAAGTCCCCATAAACCATTCTGAGGCCGTGGAGTGTGTGCCCCTTGGTGCCGCATGTCACCATCGTGCGCACAAGGTGCTCCTTCCCACGGCCACATGTATTCATTCACCCAACCGATTGCATTCCCGTTGTATTCTCTTTCCCGACTCATCTCCAATTGTATTCTCTTTCCCAACTCGTCTCCAAGTCTACCGAAGGAGCACGCCCGCTCAATTGGTGTCATGGGAGACCTTAGATGTAGAGAATTAACATGTATTCAAGTGAAAATCTATAGGATTTATTTGATGTTTAAAGTGTTTTATTTGTCTATGTTGTTGTGGTGAATGTGAGAGGAACACTATGTGATTCATACACCTCGATCTTCTCTCGGATATTAAGGACTATGTATTCTCACTCTCAAAACTCAGTTCTACCTTCTATTTCTTCAAACATTGCTTGGGAGATTTTTCTCCATTGGAATGATTTTAGAATCATTCTTAAAACTAGACCTGAGTCACATACACACAATATCTAATACCAAGATTTACATCTACAACATTTAAACATAAGGAATGCTTTTTATACCTAGAATGGAACCAAGTGCTACCATAAACAATTCTCTTCTTGCATCAAATATATATTTTTTAGCACTCTGATGATCCAAACATTTTGTCTTCTAACAAAAATGTATCTTATGCTCTTGGGATTGGTTAATAATTGTCTTAATACTGATTCAACTAAGGGTATGCCTTTGAATCACTCACCAACAAAATCTATAATAGTATTACTTCTAGTAATTGGAAAACACCATCCATGGGCGTGTACTGAACTTTCTTCTCCTCAAGGGTGAATACAATGAAGCAAAAATGTGTCCATATCCTATATTTGGCATTGATCAACCATCATTTCTAGTCAAAATGTAGATTCATATATCATGAAATCATGTGTTAATATAATCGGTCAAGCAAATGGGTTCTTCTCTGAAATCGCGCCAACAAATATCATATGCAAAAATACAAAACAAAGTATCTCAAGAAATATTTGAGTATAAGGGTTTAACCCTATAGGAATACATTAAACCTAAAGGCACATAAACTTGTTTACTAAATTTTTGGAAAGAGAAGAAAATATGAACAGAATTGACAAAACAAATATTTCTTCATTCCTTTGTAACTACTCCCAATCCCATTTTATTTAGTTCTAGATCCATTCTTATACATAGAAAAGAAACGATTTTATCGAGATCCATAAAGGATGGATCAAATCTATTATTTTAAGATTACAGATTTGGTGGGAAAAACTCCCTTATTTCATGAACTAATTTTATCCTTAAGGGAGCCCACTCCCTTTATTAATTAGGTTTGACCTTCTAGAGGTCAGTTTTTAACTTTCAACAATGCTCCTACATTATACTGCCAATGAACAATTTTTTCATGGACTCCTGTTCATGCGGTCTTCAACATTCCATTTTCTATATGATTTCGTTAATCATCCATGTAGCATACTCTACTGGATGATTCTTCCATTTAACTAGATATTCATAATACTCATAGTTTTTTGATTTCTTGACTACTTTCCTATTCAAAATCCTCTCCATTTTCAACTATTCTACTGTAGGTAACTACTTCAACCACTGGATTGGTTCAACCTTGCCATCATCAAGTTCATTTGTTGACATTTTTGGTTCATCTTATTTGTAATGATACAAATCTACAACATTGAATATGGGTTATATCTCCCACTTCAAAGTTTACTTCTCTTATCTTCAAATCTAGCTTCGTCTTGTACTTGTGGCTTCTTTCCTATAACTTCTCTTTAACTTTTTCATGAAATGATTGCATTGTTGTAGCAAAGTCTTCAACATCAACACTCCTTAAATATGATTTTCCTAGATTTCTAAGCTCATAAATGCCTCTTGGATGCATACCATACACAATTTTAAATGGACTCAACCATGTTCTTTTGTTAGGTGAGTCATTGTGTGCAAATTTATCTTGTGGAAGAGCTTGATCCCACTATTTTGGGTGTCTGTTTACCAAACTTATCAATATATTTCCCAAGATCTTGTTAACAACTTTAGTCTATCCATTTGTTTGTGGATGATAGTATGAGCTGAAATAATATTAGTTCCCAAATTTTTAGATAGTCCTCCAAAAGTGTCCAACAAACCTAGTATCCTTATCTAAAATTATACTTTCAGGGAGACCATGTAGCCTTATATATTATTTTAAAAAAAAATTGCAATATGGGTTGCATCACTTGTTTTATAATAGGGTACAAAATGTGCCATTTTGGAAAATCTATCGACAATGAAAAAAAATGGAATCATTGCCTCTTTGAGTTTTGGGAAATCCCAAGAAAAAATCCATACAGAAAACATCCCATGGTCTACTTGGTATTGGTAGTGGCTGATAAAAACATATATTCTGTTGTATTCCTTTTTCATACTGACAAATTCTACATTTCTCCACAAAGAATTTAACTTCAGATCTCATACCTGGACATAAATAAAAATAACTCAGATGAGCATAGGTCTTATCATGTTAAAATTGACCATCCAATCCTCCATTATGCTTCTCTTGCAACAAATTGTCCCTCATTGAACACTTTGGGATACATAGTTGACTGCCTTTGAACAATAATCCCTCCTGTAGCATATACTCCATCCAAGGGATTCTTTCTCTACTTATTGGGTTCTCAAGTGCTTCATAAACTTCCTTGAAATCTATATCTTATTTATACATTTCCTTGAGATGTTCAAATCCCAAAACAATTACTTGACATTCCTACAGAACAAAACATCTCTTGCTCAAAGCATCTGCAACTTTGTTAGTATGTCCATTGATATGATTAAGAACAAATGTAAAATTTTGCATAAATTCTAGTCATATGGCATGTTTTTTATTAATCTTTTCTTGTGTAGTGATAAACTGCAAAGCATAATTTTCAGTATATCAATTAAACTCCTTGTGCATGAGATGATGTCAAGGTGGACACCAGGATAATAGGTGGTCCCTTAACTTAGCAGGGTGTGAGGGTTTCTCTACTAGTCGTTAAGGGCCCACATCTCCAAACCAAAACAAGGTGCTCATCAGTACTTGATCATGTATTTTAAAGACAAAGAACATATAGGAATTAAAAACATAAATCATATATATCAAGTGCATCAAATACATAAGGGTATAGGTCATACTTATAGGGTCAACCTGGAAGCACTATCTTACCTAGATCCATATCTTGCTCTAGTTCCTTTTCTAGATCTATGACCAAATTCATTATATGGAGTGCCTGTAGCAATAATGCCTACAAAAAACACAGGGGAGTAAGCAACATCCTATCCACTAGTCGCAAAGTCAGTATCCCTTCTAGTTCCAAATCTCATTGCATATACAAATGTATTAGCGTCTAAAAAAGACTCCAACTTCGCTCCTATTCAGGAAATTCTCACACTGCTCCTTGGATTAATTTCTGATTCCCTTGCTGTAAGGCTAAGGCTCTTGTTTCTTCCAATGCTCCTGGGAAGGGGCTCTGGGAATTAAGACTCTTGTTCCAATGTTATTGGGAGAGATTATTCCACAGGACTTTGAGCATTTCTTGAGAGATTGTATCACTGCATATAACTCCTTATGATAGGAAGAATACTTCTATTTGGATTCATTCAAATTTTTGCTAAAATAGGCAATAACCTTCTCATCTTGATTGAGAACAACACCAATGGCCATCCCACTTGCATCACACTTAGCTTGAAATGGCCTTCCAATGATCTTCTCCTTTAATAATTTGAATACTCTTTCAACTTCTGTTGTCCACTTGAATGGTTGTTGTTCCTTTTTAATGGTTTCAACAGTTGGAGCACATATACAACTGAAATTTCAAATGAATTTTCTGTAAACAATTTCCAACCCATGAAAGATTCTTACCTCATAAATATTTCTTGGAGAAGGCCATTATTTAATAGCTTTAAACTTTTCAAGATCCATCTTCAATCCTTCTTGAGATATTACAAAACCTAGATAAATAAAAAAATTCTTCATGAAGGAACATTTCTTCATATTTATTACAAGTCTCTCATGTTGCAATATTTTTAAAATAGTCTCAAATGTCTAAGACATTCTTCCTTTGTTTGATTGAAATTAAGGATATCATCTAAATACAAAATCACAAATTTACCAATAAATCCTTTGAGAAATTCATTCATGAGTCTCGTGAATTTATTGGGTGCATTTGTCAAGCCAAAATGCATGACCAACCACTGGCATAGTCCATCATTTGTTTTGAAAGTCATCTTCCATCCATCTCCCCCTCTTATTCTAATCTGGTGATACCCACTCTTTAAGTCTATTTTTTAAAAATATTTGGCACCACTCAAACAATCGAGTAAATCATCTATGCATGGTAAATGGAATCTATACCCAATCGTGATATTGTTTATTTCTTTGGAATCAATGCACATTCTCCATCCTCCATATTTCTTTTGGCTCAACATTATAGGTACTGTTAGCACGTGGGAGTCACACTCTAACTGCTAAGAGTGTAATCCCAGTACCCATCAAAGTATAAAATACAGATTTATAAAAGAGATAACAAATGGATGAAGGACTCTTAAGGTAATGTCATTCATAGTTTACTCCATTAAATACATACAAACAAATGGGGTTTTGAATAACTTTATTCAAGGCTTTAGAAAGAAACGAAAAATACTTCTATTATCCAAAAAGATCCCAAGTCTTAGTACATTCAACCAGAAATTGCATAAACAATCTAAAAGTATAAGCCTCTATACATCCATTGGAACCTGAAAAATTAAATCAACATAAAAGGGTGGATCAACAAGAAAGAAAAAAAAAGAAAGGGAGGGCAGCAAACTACATATCAGTAGGCTACACCATTGGGCAATGAATTCACACAAACATCCTGAAGTTAGAAGGAAGTTGAAGAGCATATCAGAAAAATGGATTATAAGATGGAAAATGGAAGAAAGGATAAGTTAACATAAAGTAGATCATCCATTGAACAAATATCCTCTCTACAAAACAAATGGGAAAGCTACTTGAATAAATACAATGAGTTATAGTCAATCACAACAAACCCTTTGCTGCTTAGGAATCTATAAATCGAATACATCCATTGATCCTCAAAAGCTACAATTCATTCAAGTAAGAGAGAAATTTAGATGAAAAACAAAGAGAACACAATATGATATAACTAATCTTATGAATCTTCAATGACACAAATGTTGGTTACAAACAGGCCCTCAGGCTTACAAATCAACAACTAGAATTGCTCCTCAAGCTTTCTCATCTCTTGGATCATGAATCCAACCCTTTCCTTCTCAAAATCCCTTTCATTTATAATCATTTATCTCTATATACCCTAAGGAGGTTGAAACCAAGGAGATACATAGGATCCTCCTTCATTTAGGATTCTTGTTACAAAAGATTCCAACAAAAGCCTAACAAATTCATATTTTTGGGGCATTTTGTCTACGATGATAAATGCCTTTGAAAACAGGTCATCCTGATTGATCTGGAGATGGAACACATGTCCCTCATTTCCAAAAAATTCCTAGGATACCATTCAAACCTTCCTTGATAGGTGGAAACCTCCAAACAAGGCGAATATCCAACAACCATGCAAACCAAAGAGTTTGAAGTGCACTGGTGTTTTAATTATATCTCTCGAATTACAAACTAGGTTAGGTTGAAATTTGGACAGAAAGTCAATGACATAATCATTATCCTCCACAAAACATTTCAGAAAAACCCACATCACGGTTTTGGATTTATGATCAAATATGTAAAAGTAGTTGTTGCAGGAAATAAGTTTGCAGCGAAGTTCACATCGCCTATCACCAGTGCGCAATGCTAGTTCGTAGTGACAAAAGGAAAAAACATCAAAAACCACTTTATCGAGCTTCAAACGGGATGAAAACCCTCATGGAGTACCTGATGGTCCAAAGGCTATTGTGGATGTTTATAAGTCCGAATGTGAGTGCCTGCAACCTATCCAAGCTACAATGCTTCTCCTTAACTAGTTTGCAGCGCCAACTCAAATATAGCGTGCACACTTCGAGGAGGTTGTTAGTTGATGGTATGACATAATCCTTGGAGAAATTGTTAAATGTAGGCTCTGAAAAACATAAATCCTCCTTTACACGATCAATATTATGTGTTAACACGTACAACACATGGACTTAAACTCTCCTTGATCAACTCCTTTTCCAATAGCTCTTGCACTTGATTTATGATTTCCTCATTTTCTCTTGGGTTCATTCTATAAGTCGCTTTATTTGGAAAACTTTCTCCAGGAATAATATCTATGTGATGACTTATACTTCTTACTGGTGGTAAATAATTAGGTAAGTCATCTGCACCTATATCAACAAATTCATCTAACATCTTCTTAATTTCTACATGCATATTCATTATATTTGTTCTTGTAAGAATTTCTTTTGGCTTGCCAATCAAAGAAAACCTTTCCTCTTCTTCTTTAATTTGTTGCGGAAATTATTTTCCACTAACCATCAACACTTTATGACTATCCTATTCTATCATTCCTTCTTCCTTCCTTACTATGAACATATTCTTCTTCCCATATTTCACAAAGGTGTAAATATTTCTCCTTCCTTCATGCATTTCCTTTTTGTCGTACTGCTAGGGTATGCCAAAAAAAATGTGACACACATCCATGGGCATGATGTCACATAATATCTTGTCTTTGTATATACCAATCTACAATTCTACTTCACATTGTTCATTGACCAAAATATGATGTTCTTTTTGCATCCAAGAAACCTTATATGTAGTAGGGCATATATTCTTTTTCAAACCCAAATTTTCAACGACCTATGTGGATACTAAATTGTTAGTGCTACCACTATCAATTACAACCTTACAACACTTTCCTTTTACCTTATAGACAGTCCTAAATAAAAAAAAATCTCTGTGATGGTTCTTTGATCTCTTGAGTTGGCTTCAACAAGACTCTCCTCGTCAGTAAATCCTCTTGGATCTCTAGTGCATTCTCACATGTGGGTATCTCCATATTTCCTTCCTCGGCCTAATCTATATCTACACCCCATTTCCTTGGGGCATCATTCTTCGGACACTCAAATTATCTATGTCCAAGTTTACCACACTTAAAACATATTAAGGCATATTCTCTATCTCTACCTCTACCTGTACCTCCCGAGTGAGGTCTTCCTCCTCAAGAATTGCTTCCTCTAAAGGATTTTCTTTGTTGGTTTGAGCTGCTAGTCTCCTCTTCTGAGCTGAACACTTCTCCTTTCTATCATGTTTCCCTTGACCTTTGACTGCAATTCGACTCCTTCCTTTCTAACTTTGTCTTCTAGCAAGCTTTTCTTTGGACTTAAGATAAAATAGGTATGCATCTTTCATTTTCTTTGGACATAACAAAATTATCTCATCTTGAATATCAAGCCTTAATCTATTGATATACCTAGAAAATTTTCCAGGGGTATCTTTAACATAGCCTTCTCTAATATTTACTTTATAAAATTCTTCAATATACTCTCTAACATACATTAATATTTGTTTTAAATTCTACATTTGCTTGAATAAAGAAAGATGATAGTCATTGGGTAAAAAATTACCTTTTAGCTTGGCAAACATCCTGTTCCAGTTTGCAATCTTCACCTTTTTGTTTTTCTTCCTCTTAGCCTACACATCATCCAAACAAAGAGATGCATGAGCTCTCAATCTGGCTACTCCAAATTTGACTCTCTTCTCTTTGTCAACTTCTTCTTAGCCGAAGTACTTGTCCATGGCGCTCACCCAATGAACCAACTCCTCAACGTTCAAACTTCATTCATACATAGGAACCTTTGTTATGGGTCTAGATGGGTATAGAACTAGCCCTTAATATTGATCTAAGCACTCTTATCTATGCAACCTCTTCAACAATATCTTCTTCTTCTTTTGGTTCTTCTTCTCTATCACTAACATCTCCTATGTCAACATGACGTTTCTAAGGAATTTTTGTGGCTTCTAGTCATTCTTGAAGACTTCTCACCTCTTCAAGTAAATCTACATTCGTGATAGGTCTTCCTCGAACTTCGCTTCTTCCACTGACTATGAATTCCATCTCTTAACAAAGAAAATATTCCCTTACTCTTACAAGAACTAACTCATGCTTTGATACACTAATGGTCCAGGTGAGAGGAACACTCTATGCTTCATGCGTCTCTATCTTCTCTTAGATCTTAAGGACTTTGTATTCTCACTATTAAAACTTTTTTCTACCTTCAGTTTCTTCAAACATTGCTTTGGTGTTTTTTCTCTGTTGGAATTCCTTAGAATCATTCTTAAAACTAGACTTGAGTTACATACATCCAATCTCTAATCCCAATATTTACATCTACAACATTTCAACATAAGCGATGTTTCTTATACCTAGAAGTGAACAAAGCGCTATTGGAAACAATTCTCTTCTTGCATCTAACCTTTTTTTTCCAGCACCTTGATGATCAAAACATTTTTTCTTATAACAAAACTATATCCTACACACTTGGGACTGGTTAATACTTGTCTTAATATCGATTCAACTAAGGGTACACCTTGGAATATCTCACCAACAAATTATGTAATAGAATTACTTCTAGTAACTGGAAAACACCATCCATGGCTGCATACTAAACTTTATTCTCCTCAAGGGTGAATACGATGAAGCTCAAATATGTCCCTATCCCATATTTTTCATTGTTCAACCATCATTGCTAGTCAAAATGCAGATTCATACATCATGAAATCAAGTTTTAATATAATTGATCAAGAAAATAGGTTCTTCTATGAAATTATGCCAACACATAACCTATGCAGAAATACAAAACATAGTATCTCAAGAAATATTTGAATACAAGGGTTTAACCCTATGGGCATACATTAAACTTAAAGGTGAAAAAAATTATTTACTAAATTTCTTGAAAGAGAAGAAAATATGAACATAATTGACAAAACAATTATTTATCAATTCCTTTGTAAGTACTCCTAGTCCCATCTTCTTTAGTTCCAGATTGATTCTTATACATAGTGAATAACCAATTTGTTCAAGATCCTCAAATGATGGATCAAATCTATTATTTTAAGAAAGATCAGATAAAAAAATAAAATTGTTACCTATAGATCTTCTTAAAAACAACGATTACATATTTGGTGGGAAAAATCCCTTATTTCTCATAATAATTCTATCCTTAAGGGAACCTACTCCCTTTAGTAAATAGGTTTGACCTTCTAAAGGGGAATTTTTGGCTTTCAATAATGCTCTGGCATCATGTTGAAAAAGATCTTGTTATAGATCTTGTTTTTGTCTTATGTCTTTAATTATGTGAAGTTTAAGAGACATAAGATGGAATAATGTAATTTTGATACTCATGTTTCCATCACTAGAAGTTTGTTATGATGTGAGTTAAGGATTGTGAAGGGTGTGTTGGGAACTTGTTTTTTGAAGCAATAATTGGCCAGACAATGAAAATTCTAATTTCCTTTTAGAAATGTTGGATATAATATCGGATACAATTGTATTGTTTTAATATATAATCATATTTTATAAATTTTATAATTATATTTATTATAATTTACTAGATATAATTATTTGTATAACTATACACAATTGAAGCTAGAGAGAAATAAATGGTGTCCTACAATTTGTATGGATTTAATGGTACACTTAAGCACATCATCTGTCTCCTCCTTGGAGATCAAATGCTCAAATTTGGAGGGGGGTGGGCATAATGTATATTTACACTTCATATACTAAAATTGTTGCATCGTCCTTTGTCCCCAAAACAAGGGAATATTGGCATACATCAATTTGATGATGTTTAAGTATAGAGTGTACGTATGATATTGATTGAAAATAAAATGTAAAATGCTCAACTACCTAATCCAACTATTTCTAGTCGAATTTGAATCGATTATAATTTGAAACATAATATATGTTTTCAATTATGATTGACATTAAGATAGGTAATATTTTGGCTAGGGGTTGCAATTCATGCAATAAATAATCATGTTGTACATTTTATTGGGTGTGGTTCATGAAGCATGGTCAATATATCCATGCATATTACAAAAATGAATTCAACATGAAAATCCTAATTAACATGATAAAACATGCTAAAATGATTATATTATTAAAACTAAAATATATAAGTAATCAATACTACCAATTTATATCCACATAGTCATTGATTACTAGTATTTGTTTATCTCTAAAATATATTAGTATTTTATGCTAGTAATTTATAGCAATGTCACTTAAAATACATCAATATTTGCTAGTATTTAGCTTATAACAAATCTCATGACTGCCTTTTTTGTCACATGGTGAAAAATTGACCAATTTGTACTACAAGTAAGTTGAAGGCTTCATAAATGTGTAATGTATGTCCACTATAATTGAATATGTAAATGAAATGAATAGTGTAGTTTGTAGGACCAAGTTACCTCGAAACATGAAACAATCAATAATTTCCATGTTGTTAAATAAAATCCAATTCTATAAATATAAATATAAATGGTGAAATTTTTTCCCTTTAAATATTTATACAACTAAACAATATATACTTCCTATCAATACGGCTCTAAACAAAACCTTGAAAACACCCTCATATAATCTTTATAGAACTAAACAAAGTATACTTACTATAATAAAAATTCTAAAAAAAACCTTTGAAAGCACCCTATTCATATAAGCACTATTTTAAAAGTGTCTCAAATACAATAGCATAATTAGCAATAACATTAATTCCATTTTTAACATTCCTGTAATGACCCTAGTCGTTACGACTACATGCGACACAAGGCAAGTGAATTTTTTTTTTTTTTAAGAAGGAAAGTAACAACGACAACAATTAATCAACACAACTTGACGACGAACACAACTTACGCAATTCAGGAAACAGACAACAATGAATAATATGCCCATATCGGGAAGCACAAGACTTTGGCCAGGTTATCATCTGCATCTATCAATAAGGCGCGCAATGATCCCCTCATTAGGAATTGTTGGAGGCAGGCCAAAGGCCGAGGCGGAAAAACAAGGCTTTTTTGGGAAAGAAAGCATGCACAAGGAAAGCGACACTTGGAAGGAAACAGAACACGTGTGCATGCAAGGAAAGCAACAACTGGAAGGGAGAAAAACACGCACACATGGGAGGAAGACCTAACAACAATATGGTTAGGGTTTTGGGTAATGCATTACAATGGTTGAAGATCCAGAGACGTATAAATATAGATACTTAGATATCATAGATGGTTTGAATATCGGGGTTTTTGTTATTATTGTTCAGAGGTTACGAAGATAAGTCGATATTGTAGTGAACCTCTATGGAATATTTTGTTGTATGATCTATTTTTTATGCTGTTGAGATAGAGGAGAGGAAGGAGGGTAGATCTTGAGGGTTATATTGCATGTGGAGGATCCTTGTGCGATCTAGTCTGCCTCATATATATCTTACCCTACTATGGAGGATTGTAAAGCGCGCGGCGCTGTAGATGCAGAAATACCATAATAAAAGAGCCAAGATCCAAATCTTTGTGGATGTAGCCAAGGAGGGGGTGAACCATGGTAACATCTGTGTTGTGTGATGAATGTATGTTTATCTTTATCATCTTTTCAATAACTATTATTATTCTTAATTAATGAGTTGTTATATTTCCTATGTATTCGAAAATAACAGTATAGTGTAGTTATAGTTATAATAATGGTGCAATATTCAACTCCCTTATCTCACACTCAATCCTAGGATGTAAACTCATGAGTCTTACAACCACCCATTAAATCTATCTTGGGTGAGACTGTGCAGCGCATTCTGTGTGTTGTGCTTCCTTCTGATTTACTAGTAGGGCCGATAGTTTTAGAGGCTTTGTTGGAAACTCGACAGACATGAACCCTGGGTCAATAAAATTAGACAATACAGAATAATAGTAACCAACAAATGGTTCCATTGTCATTGGTAGGAATAAGAGAGGGTTGAGTAGATGAGATTAGTTGATGAAGAAAAGAGCGACGAAAAGAAGAAAGCAATGAGGCAATAGAAGGGGATGTTGAGACCATGGAATCCCACAAAAGAAGATATCGAAAGCTGGTTGAGAATAAAAGAGCTAGAGTTTTCACAGAAAGACAATAGAAACCCTAGAGTAACACCTCGCAAATATATGGAAAGATACGTGTTTACTGATTTGAACGAAGTCTTTTTCTGTGATTTTCCACATTTATTGCAGGAGTGGATACTAAGGTTAAAGGATAACCATGCAACGAACTGGATTCGATAGCTAGAGTGGAACCCAGTATAGATTGAGCAACTTTAGCAGGTGAACAAAAAATTCACCCGCGCACTAGACTTTTGGCTTGATAGTATTGTGGTAGGTTTTATAACAGAATTTGCAGTAGACATAGTGAAGTTGTACAACACAGCAGAGACAGATTTACTACAGGGACCTCGAGGAAGGTACATTCGATCGCTCTATACTTTAATTAAGGTATTGCTATATAAAAAAGGTGTAATGACAATGGAATCAGACAACTAAACTTCATTGCATGCATGGGGGAAGGGGGGGAGCATTGACAGAGAGAGGATACATAGAAGGAGGAAAGGATAAGGGAGGAACCCTTGGACCCAATCATGATGGATGAAGACCAGATCAAGTTGATCATGGCGACAGCTGGAAAGACATGTAGCGAAGTATCCTACCAATACAAGGTGAATACCAAGAAGAGAGTCGTAGCCACGATGGAAAGCTTGGCAAGCGATGAGGAAGAGGTAGAGGATCTCTGGGTTGTGGATTAGATTGAGGAAATCCTACGCACAACATATGAGTGGAATATGAGAGGTCCAAGAATGGGGAGAGAAGAAAACAATCCTATCCATATTAATGTTAGTGTGGAACCCATAAACCCATGTGCGAATAATACACCAAAGAGAACACCACCGTTTAGACAACCGAAGTTCAGAAGCAGTCAGACAGCAAGAAGTACATCTACACAAGGAACAACAATTGGAGGAGCCAGTTCAGGTAGCACTAGTCAAGTATCTACACCGCGCAGAGGTAGTATTTCAACATTCAAAATGGCAGGACATGATCCCACCATCAGGTTACTTGGATTTTGAGGAGAAGCAGTTGAAGACCCTAAGAAACATTTGTTCATTTGTGAAAATATTTGGGAAGAAAAACAGATCACTGATGAAGATACCAAACTTGTGTAACTAGCTATTATGCTAAGAGACGACGCACTAGACTGGTAGATGAGTTTAGATGCAAACAGTGCCCCTGGGATGACAAGGACACTGGTAGACATTAAGAAGTTATTGATAAATGAGTTCCAGAAGCCGAGATCAGAGGATCAGTACATGAATGAGATGATCGAAATAAGATCGAAACCAGAAGAGTCTGTATGGGAGATTGATAACAGATTCAAGCGACTAAACTGAAAGTTAAAATATCTCATGACCGAGATGCAACACCGACACATGTTTGTCAAATCATTTCTCCCACAATTAAAATACCCTTTGTGACAACAGAAGTTCCAAACGTAGGCAGAGGCTTTGTAGGCATCCCTGCAACTAGAAGAGAACCAATACCAACAAACAGACCCATCTATCAAAGAGTTGAAGGAGGATTTAAATAAATTAACGTTTCAGATGAACCAGAATAAGAAAAAGGACAAACAAGAAGATGTTTAGTGTACTACATGTAGGAAAAAAGGACACCACAAGAATGAATGTCCAAAATTCACACAATATATGGCAGTAGGAATGCCAAATCCACTACCAACAATAGGACTATGGTGCAAAATCTGCAAGAAACCGAGTCATGGCCCTTATCAGTGCATGATGATGCAGAAATACCAGACAGTCCCAAAGAGCACATATCACACCTTTTGCAAGTCAGTTGGCCAGGATGAAAAAGATTATAGAATTATGGAGTTGATGCGAGAAAGGACATCAGACGCATATAGAGTGCAGTTATAAATGATGACTGGGCATGCCACACTATAGTTTAATCAAGTTCTAACTCCATACAACACTGCGCAACAACAGTATAATACTGCTCAACAACCATATAATCACACACATCCAAAGTACAACACGACACAACCTCATTACAATATCACGTAGTATGATTAGGCGCCTCAGTATAATGTGCCAAGAGGAGATCGAGCAGGCTACAGAGGTGGAGGATGAGCCCGAGGAGGTTTTGGACGAGGTAGAGGACCATTGGTATGCCACAATTGTTAGCAATCGGGACATTATGCAAGATAATTCCGACTTCCACTAGCAACTTGTATGTATTGTCGCACATTGGACCATGATACAGAGGAATGTACGACACTACTAGTAAATATCTAGGAAAAGAGGAACCAAAACAACAAGAATGTTCAGTGGATTTCCACCGAAGCAAAGGATGAAGGATGGAACATCAATATAGTTACTCATGGAGGAGCTAAAATAGGCGACAACGTTGTTCGACAAGAAATAACACAAAACCAATGGGTAAAGAAGAACACCGAACCAAGGAGATAGTTCGGACTGAAGAATGAGAAAGCAATAATTACAAAATCCAGACAAGAATTTCAGAAGGAAGACATAGTGTCGACTTCAATTGTGCAGCAAAATAAGGAAGCACCAGAGAACGATATGCCTCCATTATTGGATCATACCAACGAAATGCAACCCAAGGGACAGGTAATTACAATCAAAGGCTTCTTGAAATCATGTGTAAAAGTATTAAATGATCCATCATCTGTGAAAATATTGCAAAACATGCTAGAAAAATGTAGCATCGAGATAGAATAAAATCTAGAACCAAAATCTGTCAATCACCTACATACAAGGAGAAGAACCAGTAGGGATTTCCGACTGAATGCCAACATCGAAGATTTCAACATGGGCGATATCATATTGGATCTAGGATCTGAAGTTAATGTATTACCAAAGAAGACATGGAAATGCATGGGAGAGCCCACATTAGGAGATTCACCTGTTCAATTGAAACTGGCAAACAAACATAGAGTCCTACCAATCAGAAGACTGAAAGGAGTAATAGTAGAACTAGATGGAGTGTGCACTAAAGAAGATTTTGAAATAATTGAAATAGTGGATGGCACCACACCTTATATAGCATTTCTTGGTCTGGATTAGGCGTTTGAAAACCAACCCATAATCAACTTGAAGACTAGGAAAATGACATTTGAGTCGAGCGAATACAGGGTCATCACGCCCTTAGACCCATCAGAAGGGGAGACGTTTGTAGAACCTACTTGCCTAGACTTAGAGGAAATTGGTCAGTTGTATAGAACAACTGCACACGATGAGGATTAAGTAAACCCAACTACAGACGGGATATTCAGTTGCCAGAGAATTTATTCATGTGCAACAGATTCAGACACCGGTTTAGATAACTAGCAACAAAGGATACATGAAGTTTCCATGAGAATATGTGCATGAAGAGACCGTGCAGTAAGACGGGTAGGCACAAAAATTAGGGAACCACATAGTTTCCATGGGATAAATGATTTGGAAACATTCTTAGAGAACCAGATGAAGATAGTACGAAGATGAAGTGTTAGAGAACCAGAGATTGTTATCACTTGATTTAGAATTCAAGGCCACACCCGCAATATGGTGGGGCACACACAAAGAGACAATCATAGATTGGTACCAATGTAAGCAGTTACTACGCATAAGGTTTGGCACATAACAGAAAAACAACAAGCAACAGAGTTATGATGGACAAGGGGCACCAAAATAAGACTTGGAGAAGTGTAGAACACTGTGGAAATTGACACTCCCAGAGGAATGGCCTCATCACTTCATACACACCCTAGAGGGAATATCAATGAATTAGTATACAGACTAGGAATTGTTCAAAGGAACTACGACTTGGATGACATTGCAACATAATTTTATAGTCACTTTCTCATTCGAGCATGAGAACCCCAACATATATGTTGCACTTAAACGGATAAGAGGAGTGATATTCATCAAAGAACCAGAAGAAGAATTTATCATAGAAGAACAACAACGAAACAAACAGACATTCAAGGCACTATTGTAATGTTACCATTGACAAGAGGAAGCATCAGATGAAGACGATCCATGCAATATTCAGATTGAAGAAGCGGAAGGAGAAAGAGAGGTGGGAGGACCACCCATAGAATCAGAAGTCATTTCTGCGTCGATCGAATTAAATAAAGTCAACATTGGGATAGTCGAGAATCCTAATATGGCCATCATTCGAGTATACTAGGATGAGAAAATAGTGGAAAACATAACAGAGTTGTTGTGTGAATACAGTGACTTGTTCCCTACAACATTTACAGAGATGAAGGGTATAGTCTAAGAGCTAGGAGAAATGAAGATACCACTCAGGCCTGAAGCGATATTGATCAGACAACAACCATATAGATTAAACCCAATATATAAGCAGAAATTCAAAGCTGAGATCGATAGGATGCTTGAAGCAGGCATCATAGAACCAGTTGAAGAATCAGAATGGATAAGCCCAATTGTAGTTCAGGACAAGAAACAAGGAGGGATCAGGATATGCATCAACTTGAGGAAGTTGAACGATGCATGCCTACATGACCCATTCCCTACATCGTTCACAGACGAAGTGTTAGAAAACATAGGTGGACATGAAGCTTACTCATTCACTGATGGATTCTCAGGATACCATCAGATCAAGATGGAACAATAAGATAGATAAAATACCACATTGGCGACATAATGGGGATCCTACCAATACACAGTCATGTCATTTGGACTGAAGAATGCACCAACAATTTTTTCCAGAGTATTCATTGTTGCATTTAAGGAATTCATCCATTAGTTCCTAGAAGTATACCTGGATGATTGGATAGTTTACAGTTTGTTGAAAGACCATGTAGAAGTCTTATGGMTAACGTTAGAAAGATGAAGACAATGTTAGATATCATTGAACATAAACAAATGCATATTCGAAACACCGTTTAGGATACTATTGAGCTATATAGTATGTAAACAAGGTTTATTAGTCGATCCCATAAAGATTGCAGTAAATGTTAACTTATAACCACCAAAAACAGTATGTCATCTAAGAGAGATGTTGGGACATACGAGATACTACAAGAAATTTATCAAAGGATATGTGTAGATTATTGCACCAATGGAAAAGTTGTTAAGAGAGGACACAAAGTTCTAGTGGAACGACGAGTGTCAACAAGGTCTGGACACCCTGAAAGAAAACATGGTTATCATGCTGATATTAGTATTTCCAGACTGGGAGAAGACATTCCACGTGCATGTAGACTCATCAGCCATAGCATTTAGAGCTATCTTAGCGCAGCCAGGAGTGGGAGACTTGGATCACCCGATATCATTTGCGAGTAGAAATATATCCGACTCAGAACATAACTATAAAATGAAAAAAAGAGAAGGCCTAACTATGGTCTATGCACTGCAAAAGTTCAGACACTACTTATTGGGGAAACACTTTAAGATGTTCATAGACCACTCAACCCTAAAATATTTAGTCAACAAGCCAGTGTTGGGGGGGATAATCTGTCGATGGTTACTCTTATTTCAATAATTTGACTTTGAAGTAATATTCAAGCCATGAAAATTAAATACAAGACCTGACCAACTATCAAGGGTCACAAATGGAGAAGAACCCATGAATTTAGAGTACAACTTTCCAGATGCACATTTATTTTTAGTACAGATCATTGATGAACATTTCGTAGATATCATTCAGTACTTGAGCACGGGTACTGTACCATAAGAATATAGCACCGCGCAGAAGAAAAACGTAGTAGTCCACGTTGTTGACTATCAACTAATTGTAGGACACCTAAACAAAATGGGCACAGATAGCATCTTGCAAAGATATGTGTTAGAACATGAAATACCAAGAGTTTTATCAGAATCCCACGAAGGAATAGCAAGAGGGAATTATGTAGGCAAAGCTACCGCGCAGGACTATGGTGGCCAATGATTCACAAAGACTCGAAGGAGTACTATCAAAGATGCGATGTCTGTCAAAGGGTAGGCAAACCCAACAGAAGGGACGAGATTCCATTACAACCACAAGTAACATTCCAGGCATTCGAAAAATGGGCAATATACTTTGTAGGACCAATTAACCCACAAGCAAAAAGAACAGGAGATAGGTACATTATCACCGCAACGAAGTACCTAACAAGATGGAAGGAGGCCGCACCAATGAAGGATTGCAATGAAGAAACAACAACACACTTTTTATTTGATCAGGTCATCAATCGATCTGGGTGCCCAAGAATTTTGATGAGAAACCAAGGAACACACTTCATAAACAACACCATCAATGTGATGAATGAAGAGTTTGAAATCCATCACCAGAAAAGAACACCATATCACCCACAGGAAAATCGCACAGTGGAAGCATTTAACAAAATCCTGGAGAATGCGTTGATGAAGATCTGTAACTTTAACAGGGAAAATTGGGACCTCAAAGTACTAGCAGTATTATGTGCCTACAGGAATACGTGCAAAAAGTTGACAGGGCACACGCCATTTAAACTGGTTTACGGTCAAGAAGCAGTGGTGCCATTAGAATTTTTAGTAACAAGCTTGCGTGTAGCAGCAATTACACAAATGACAAAATGAGGCACAGTGCAGGAGTGACTAAATCAGTTAATGACCATGGAGGAAGACCAGATCTTAGCAAGATTCCACCAATAGGTTCAGAAATCAAGGGACAGAGCTTGGCATGTTCGACACATAAAGAAGAAAACTTTCAAGGAAGGAGATCTAGTACTGTTGTATGAAAAAAAATTGTTTCAGCATCCAAGAAAGCTACGAATGCATTGGCTAGGACTGTACGAGGTAAGATATGTCACAGATGGAGGAGTTGTACAGTTAAAAGACTTATCAGGTGCATAACTCGGAGGAATGATTAATGGGAGCCGACTAAAGTTGTAAAAGGTCAGCCGACCACCTACATCATACTAAAAAAAAAACACGATTGGAAACAGTACCAATAGAGGTGCACCACGCCAAAAGAAAGAAAAGGCACGCATACTTGGGGAGGAGAAGGAAAACGACTACATCAAAAGGGAAACAAGTGGTAAAAGGAAAGTTGGCAAAAGCAGTATGATAATATTGTGTTAGGCGGAGTTGAAGGTCGGAAAGGACCGATGGGACACCACATTAATCACGCCAAATGGAGTCGAAAAAGAAAAATTAATGGCAAGTACGAAACCACTAGAGGTGCATTGAACCCATAATTAAGGTGAATTAAACCCATAATGAAGGAAGCGTCATCGACAAGCTTCATGGGAAAGCCATACAACACACGAACGCGGGAGAAAATAGTCTATTCACGAAAACAGAGCAGACAGAGAGTGAGAGAGGTCGAAAAGCATAGAGAGACTTCATAGAGGTCACATAGACCATTCAAACCCAACAAACGTTCGATATTCCACACCATGGAACCACCCAAGCAAACAGAAGCAAGTCAGAGTGCCAGACCAACCAGAGTCAAAACCAGGTCATGAGGACAAGCGGAAGAAGGTGAACAAAAGTTGTCGGAGATCATCAATGCCGATGAAATCCCATCTCCAGACACAACACCGGTGAACCCAAAACCTATACTGGAAGAAATCCCACAGTCGGCACCAGAGGGAACGAGTATAGATATACCAGCAGAGGTAGAGGAGCAGTTGAACTAGGACGCAGAAACCTTGAAGAAGGTGCAACCAGGGAATGTCAAAGCAACTCTCAGAGTTAAAGGAACGTCTTCGATTCCGAAATCAACAGTTGAGCCGAATGATTCATAAACGACCATATCAGACCACCCACAATAAGGAACAACCAAATATTTCACGGGTCATCCAGAAGGGCATACAGAGGAGAAACTGGAAGTTGTTGGAACTTCAAGCCAACCACCACCATCGAAGAAAGACAAGATACAGATACCCAGGTCACCTCATAAAAAACTAGCAGCAAAAATCATTCTACCACTCATACCAGTTGGGGTATAGGTAGGACTAGACCTGCTGGGTCATATAGGGAAGCTGAAATACTCGGACCACGATGTCGTAGATGAAGAAAATTTTCCAGAACTTGCAAAGAGAGTGTACATGGATACCATGGGCACAAATCTATCTGGGGAACCGATTGATCATCCACTCCAATGGGAGACAAGGTTGGAGAATACAGGAATTTCAGGTCTGGTAGACATACCACATTATGGCAGGGGTTAGCATGCAACCACCTGCATCAAACAGTTGCTAGTAGTCACACATGGTGGGGACATCTAGCTAGAAAAGATTGTGTTGATAGACGTCGAGATGATCACAAACATAATTGGATTTCCATCTCGAGGCATGGATCCCGCACACTTTCTGGATGAAAAAGCCAGGGAGAATGTGCTAGCAGAAGAGATGAATAAGAAGTATGGCACCAACAGGGGGACAAGAGGGATCATTGTCAAGAGGATCAATGATGTCGCAACACAACTGGGTGCGAAAATCTTATCCTGCAAGTGGCTCATAAAATGCCGCAGGGAGGAATTTCAAGCTGGGGTTGTTGTAGTTGTAGCTAAGTGCACAGAAGGCACCACAGTGAGCTAGGCATCGTATCTCTTGAAACTATTCTTGGATGGTTGCAAGGATGCGTAGGATCTAGGAACAAAGTTTCACTATTCATGGTTGATCACATTGATAGCCTTCATGGGATGGAAAGAGCCAAGGTATGTATTTGTTGGCACCAGACCCAAACCAAATCAAGGAGCAAGATATTTGTTTCTCAGAGCCAAGCCAAAGGCCAGGAGAAAAAAGGAAAATTGGGCCATCTTTAAAGGATACCTATGCGACCTACAGGAAGCAATCTCTAAAATGTGGAGGATAACACTAGAGGCTGTCGCGTGGTATAAGGACATCGCTAATTTACAGGCCAGATGACATACAATGTGGATACAGACAAGGAAGGATCTTGATAAATAGTGGCTACAGATGCACTACTGTATCACAGAGGGAGACATTGACATGGTCATCAACGAATGGGATGATGAGTGGAAGAATATCATCCTTACCTAGTAATTGCCGAAAAGAACAACAAAAGAAGAGGCAGGGTAGGGGGAGACCCAGCCAAAGGAAATTCAAGTGCCCAAGAGATGAAGAATGGGCCAGGAAAAAAAAAAACTGATAGACGAAGGGGAAACAAAGACAGGGACCCAGAATTGAAAGAAGGATAAGCTGCAACCGGACAAGGAGCAAAAACAACAGGCTGAGCCCGTGCAAGAGACCACAACAAGTCCCAACCCATGGGAACCAAGAACAAACAATAGGACAACCACACAAACAGGAGGCATGCGCAAGAATTCAAAGGAACAAAGAACACCTCTAGAGTATATGATCACGGATGACGATGGAGAGATGATATACCGAATGGTCCAGGATTATCTATCCGATGACTTTGACCATGCTGCACACCACAGGGATAGGATTGAAGAGAAATTGACATAAGTGTGGAATATCCTCAAGCAAATCGGGGAAGTACATACAACAAGCAGCAGCAGGGGACCAGAACCATCAGCACTTCAGACAGAGGAAAGAGTGGAAGAAGAAGAACGATATCTAGGCCACTCACTACCACAGCCGAACACAACATTCCATATCACACTTAGTAAGTTTCAAATGGATGAGATTGTGGAGAGGAAACCCTTAAAGGAATTAAGACAAATCCAACTGGTGTTGATGCGAATGCCGACCAGGGCACTCCACAAGTCTTAGGTTAGCACAAACCATGAGGTACAGTCTCACGCACACAAATAATTAGTTGAATTACAGAAGGCAACATAGAAGTGGGACCTATTGGAAATAGTCTATGAGCAGGCTAAATATGAGACCCAGAAGGAAAGGGAGCGCATAAAAGGACTCAAGAAAAAAGTGGCAGGAACCTACGAGAAGATTCCACAGGCCGCGCGGAGGGATGAAATTATAGCAGCAGAGAAGATTGATCATATTGCGTAGGGAATCAATCAATATCAGAAGGAGATCGAGAATCTCCAAGAGAAAATTATACCAAGCACACCACCAACAGTAAAGGAACAAAGGAAGCAGGAAGAAGCAACGCAACTATAAGATATATATTAGGAGGTCAGCACAATAGCTGACTTGTTCGATAAAGAAACGTAGCTTTGGAATAGATTAGAGGAGGATCAACAGGTCCAAAATTGGGACAATTAAGAAGAAAGGATCAAAGGAACAATCCGAGAACTCAAGTAGAGGCATAATACAATGCCAATTAAATAACACATCAAAGGGATGCAGGACATGAAGAGATTGTATGCAGAGCTAACTACTACGAAAACCTAGAAACATGAGCGATGGGCTCAAATGGAACCGCTACAAGAGCGGGTAGTAGAAGTCCTGGCACAGGGAGAAGAAGCCAAGACACAAATAGCACATACCCAAGTAGCGTGTGTGGAATTGATCAGCAATGAAATTGCAGTTCAGACAGTGGACACACTCAAGGAGAAGACTGCGCAGGCACAGACATAGGCAGCAGAGCTCAAGGAAAAGTTCCAAGCAATCACCAAGGAGATCGAGGGAGCACACAAAGTTTAGGTGGATCAGGATGAGCCACATGTTAGTGTTGGGGTCCTATTGGAGGCAGGACAAAGGCCGAGGTAGAAAATCAAGGCATTTTTGGGAAAGAAAGCATGCACAAGGAAAGCGACAGCTGGAAGGAAACAAAGCACGTGCACATGCAAGGAAAGTAACAAC
The DNA here is from genome assembly GCA_010110895.2 of Picea sitchensis. Lineage (NCBI taxonomy): Eukaryota > Viridiplantae > Streptophyta > Pinopsida > Pinales > Pinaceae > Picea > Picea sitchensis. The sequence continues at coordinate 114,959 of SNQJ01S0003220.1, forward strand.
TGGAAGGAAGAACAAAACGCACGCATGGGAGGAAGACCTAACGACAGTAGGGTTAGGGTTTTGGGTAATCCATTATAATGGATGAAGAGCGAGAGATGTATAAATATAGATACTTAGATATCATAGAGGGTTTGACTATCGGGGTTTATGTTATTAATGTTCAGAGGTTACGAAGATAAGTCGATATTGTAGTGAACCGCTATGGAATATTTTGTTGTATGATCTATTTTGTAAGTTGTTGAGCTAGAGGAGAGGAAAGAGGGTAGATCTTGAGGGTTAGATCACAGGCGGAGGATCCTGGTGCGATCTAGTCCTCCTCATATAGATCTTACCCGACTGTGGAGGATTGTAAAGTGTACGACGTTGTAGATGTGGAAATACCATAATAAAAGAGCCAAGAGCCAAAAATTTGTGGATGTATCCTGGGAGGGGGTGAACCATGGTAACGTATGTGTTGTGTGATGAATGTATGTTTATCTTTATCATCTTTTCAATAACTATTATTATTCTTAATGAATGAGTTGTTATATTTCCTGCGTATTCACAAATAACAGTATATTGCAGTTACATTTATAATAATGGTGCAATATTCAACTCTGTTATCTCACATTCAATCCTGGGCTGTAAACACATGAGTGTTACAACCACCCATTAAAGCTATCTCAAGTGAGACTGCGCAGTGCATTCTATGTGTTGTGTTGCCTTCTGGTTTACCAGGAGAACGGATAGTTTTAGAGGCTTTGTTGGAAACCCGACAGACATGAACCTTGGGTCAATAAACTCAGACAATATAAAAGAATAGTAACCAACAATAATCATGTTGTCACATGGTGATAGGCGTGACAGTAACCATGGCGCAAAATAACATATCTAGACCTTTAACCCAAGCAAAATTCCACAAGCTAGGAAACCAAATTATCTGTCAATAAATACACGAAGACTGTACCCAAGCACCCAATCAACAAGTCAACAATACGCAAGATGACTTCATTCAAATTTAAATTGCATAACTAACCAAAGGATTCATTGTTTTCCTACAAGACAATCATATGTGGTGTAACAACTATGACCAACCACCATTTACAATTCAACTTAAGGCACAAGGTGCATAGTAACCAAGTAAATTTTTAACTATTAATCAATTGATCTAATAAAACTATTAAACCCTCAGCCATTAAACTTGTGCAAGACATTAAACTATTACACAAATAAACCATAAACCACTAGCTGTTAAACCATTATGACTAAGTACAAATGAGTGAACTATTACCATTGCAATTAATCAATTAATCTATTACCATTGCAATTAAGAAATTAAGCTATTACCATTGCAACCATTAATTTATTAAGCAATTAATCTATTACCATTGAAACAATTAATCGATTACCATTGCAGTGATTAATCCATTGTGGAAAATGTTAAACTTATATATAAGACTGATAAATAAACAATTGCTATATAAAAACAATTATTCTATTGTTGCAAAAGTCAAAGGCTGATATATAAAACAATTGATTAATTGTTTTTATATAGCAATTGTTTATTTATCAGTGTTATAGATCAGTTTTAACTTTTGCCACAATGGATTAATTGTTGCAATGGTAATAGATGAATTGTTGCAATGGTGATAGTTGCAATGGTAATAGATTAATTGCAATGGTAATTGATTGATTAATTGCAATGGTAATAGATTAATTGATTAATTGTAATGGTAATAGTTCACTCATTTTCACTTATTCATAATGGTTTAACAACTAACGGTTTATGGTTTATTTGTGTAATAATTTAATGGATTGCGAAAGTTTAATGGTTGAGGGTTTAATAGTTTTATTAGCTAAATTGATTAATAGTTAAACAATTAATTGGTTACTATGCACCTTGTGCCTTAAGTTGAATTGTAAATGGTGGTTGGTCATAGTTGTTACACCACATATGATTGCTTTGTAGGAAAACAAGGAATCCTTCGGTTAGTTGCGCAGTTTAAATTTTAATGATGTCACCTTGCTTCTTGTTGACTTGTTGATTGGGTGCTTGGGTATAGTCTTCGTGTATTTATTGACAGATAATTCGATCTCCTACCGCGTGGGATTTTTCTTGGGTTAAAGGTCTAGATATGTTATTTTGTGCCATGGTTACTCTCATTCCTATTGCTATGTGATGGCATGATTCCTGATGAGGGGATCATTGCGCGCCTGATTGATAGATGCGAATGATAACCTAGACAGAGTCTTGTGCTTCCCGATGTGGGTGTATTTTTCATTGTTGTATGTATCTTGAATTGCATAAGTTGTGTTTGTCATCAAGTTGTATTGATTAATTGTTTTCATTGTTACTTTCCTTCTTAAAAAAAAAAATTCACTTGCTTTGCATCGCATGTACTCATAATGTCTGGCGTCGTTACATATGGTATCAGAGCCAGTTTGATAATCCTTGATTAGATGTTTGATTATAAGGTTGATACTTAAATTGATTTGTATTTGTGCAGGTAATCATGGTTAGAGGACGTCACGGAGGTAGTGGATGGGGTGCTAGGGGAGGAGGCATGATGCCCCTAGTAGCATCCACGCCTGAGGGGTCTAACCCATAGAGAGACAAACAGGTTGTCAGGAAGGAAAAGATAGTTATGGGTGATGTGGTTGGTCTGATGAGGTCCTTTCAGTAGATGTCTAAGGCACTGATCAGTCATTTGTATAGAGATGAGTCCAGGGCATCAACACCCCCTGAGGGTCCACCGTGCGCTCTGGTCAATACTGGTAGCATTCACTGAGAGATCGAGAAGGTCAAGTTTCCTGAGGTATTTGGTGCCCTGCACGACGCAGTTGCCAAGGCATGGTTGGAGAATATGGTGATGTGATTTTCACTTTGCGAATATACCTCCAACATGAAGGTTCGCATGGCGGTATTTCAATTGAAGGGGAGCGCTCTTCTATGGTGGAAGATACTCCTGCCACAATTGAACATGGTTGTCAAAGACGTGTCATGGGAACTGTTCGAGGAACAGTTCTGGGAGAGGTATATATCTGAGGAATTCATTGAGCGCCATATCAACGAGTTCAACGCCTTGCGATAGGGAAGTTGTATGGTCCCCAAGTACGAGGCCCTTTTTATGGAGCTGCTTCGATATTCTCTGCACTTGAATACCAAGAAACTTAAGGTCAACAAGTTTGTGTTCGGCCTTAATGTTAGCATTCGTGAAAAGGTTAGGATTATGATGCCTCAAACCTTGCATGATGGTGTTCAGAAGGCCCTCATAGAAAAGGAGGAGCTTATCAACGGGGGTCAGAGAAGGACTCTAGCAAGACCAGCGGGACAGACGTCATATGGTGCCCTGCAGCATCAGACACCAGCTAGACATTCACCGGGATATCGTGGCTTCTAGAGAGGATCCACTTTCACTACACCTTGGTGGCCAATGTTTCAGCACTGGACTCCTTACAAAGGACCACACCACCAACAACAACGTCGACCACAGCAACAACAGTTTAGGCCTGTTCAGTAAAACAAACCAGGGTTCCAGGTCGTTGGGCTGTCAGCTTCTACTTCGGGTACCAGGAGTACTAGAATGAAGAAAGGGTGTTAGAAATGTGGGGAGCCACATTACCAACGTGACTGCCCAGTGGAGAGGATCAGAGCATCTGGATCATTCGGACCCACTACCGTGGGAGATTTGGGCAAGGCCCATCAGATTCATGCAGCGGTGCATAACCACTAGGCAGAGCACAAGTTGACTATGCTCGAGATGTTAGGTACCTTCGTTGACTAGACCCTTAGTATTTTGATAGATCTAGGTGCTACATAGATCTTTATATCTAGTGCAACTCTAAAAAGAATTAAGGTAAAGGTAGTCGAACAGGACGACTTTAGCCTTATAGAAATGGATTTGGTAGCCAAACCGAAGGTTGGAGGGAAGGTGAGAAGATGTAGCCTTAACTTGGGAGAGTTTATCACAAGGGACAACCTATATGTCACGATCTTAGGATCTTATGACGTTGTGATCAATATGGACTGGTTGGAATTGCATGAGGCGATACTCAATTGTAAGACGAAAAAATTGATCTTGGTTGATTATGAGGGACAGAGACGCATGATTGTAGGTTGGAACCAGGGCGTTTCTCTGAGGTTCATTTCTTCCTTGCAGCTATGGAAAAGCATGCGCAAGGGACGTAAGCTATATGCAATCCTTGCGTTAAACGAGAAGGGCATAGCGGAAGGACTAAAAATCCTTCCGATGGTGCGAGAGTTTGCAGACATATTCCCCAAGGAGTTACCTGGGATGCTGCCATAGAGGGATTTGGAATTTACCATCGACCTAAAACCGGGAACTGAACCGATAGAAATAACGCCTTATCGGATGTTGACCCTGGAGTTACAGGAGTTGAAAATGCAATTGAATGAGTTGTTGGACCTAAGACTTATATGACCAAGTGTGTCACTGTGGGGTGCGCCTTTTATCTTCATATGGAAGAAGAATGGGTCATGGAGACTCTGCATTCAATATCGTCAATTGAACAAGGAAATGATCAAGAATCAGTATCTGTTGCCAATGATTGATGATCTGTTTGATCAGATGAAGGGTGTGACGTTGTTTTCAAAGATCGACTTGAGATCTAGGTATCACTAGTTACAGATCAAGGAGGAGACATCCCTAAGACCACTTTAAGACGAGGTTTGGACATTACAAGTTTACAATTTTACCTTTTGGACTGACAAACGCCCCTGGGGTATTTATGATTTTGATGAACAGGGTGTTCCGCAAATACTTGGAAAAGTTCGTCCAAGTATTCATTGGAAATATTTTGACTTACTCTTGGATGATGGAGGAGCATGAAGAGAACTTGCGCTTGGTGGTATAGTGTCTACGAGAGAACAAATTATTTAGGAAGCTGTCGAATTACTCATTTTATTAATCGAAGATTCACTACTTAGGGCATGTCATCACCGACGAACGTATCACTATGGATACAAAAAAGGTCGAGGCTATTATGGAATGGTCTGTGCCGACAAAAGTCTCGGAAGTGTGTAGCTTCATGGGTTTAGCAGGATACTATCGATGGTTCAACGAAGGTTTTTCAAAGATAGCAAATCCAATTACAGAATTGCAGAAGAAGAACAAAAAGTTTGTTTAGACCGAGAAATGCGCAGAGGCATTTCGAAGGCTCAAGGAGCTGTTGATGACAACACTAATACTAAAGGTCCTTGACATGGACGCAAACTTCTTGGTATGCACTGAAGCATCCAAGGAAGGATTAGGCGGAGTCTTGATGCAAGACGGTCAAGTGATCGCTTACATCTCGAGAAAGTTGAAAAGGCATGGGGAGAACTATGCAATGCACGATTTGGATTTGTTAGCCATTGTTTATGCCTTGAGAGTTTGGAGACACTACTTGATTGGAAAAAAATTTGAACTAAAAACGGACCACTGTGGACTACAACACATCTTTAGGCAAAGAGACTTGAATGCGTGACAACGACGTTGATCAGAATTTCTTAGCGAGTATCATTTCGAGATTACTTACATAAAGGGAATAGTGAATAGAGTGGCTGATGCGTTGAGTCGAAGACCAAGCATCTTTTCGGTGATGCCTCTTCAGACGAATCTACCTGAAAATATCTTTACTTTACAGTGCGACGATGACTGGTAAAAAGAGGTCAAGGATTTTATCGGACAAAACACAATGATGGTACGAAAATTTGAGGGCTTTACTGTGGACAACGACGGATTATTGAGATTTAAAATTCAAATTTATGTACCACCCAACGACGAGTTGAGGATTTTGATCCTAAAAAATGCTCACAGAGCAGTGTACATGGCTCACCCAGGAGTCACGAATATGAAGGCAGACCTTAAACCCTTATTCTTTTGGAAAGGAATGAAGGCAGACATAGTCAACTATGTGTCAAGATGTCTAGAATGTCAGCAGGTGAAGGCTGAACATAAACATCCGGTAGGATTACTACAACCACACGCTATTCCAGAATCTAAATGGGAGGTCATTTCTATGTATTTCATTGTTGGACTGCCACTGACGGCAAGGAGAGATGACTTGATTTTTGTGGTAGTCAACACTCTGACGAAAAGTGCTCATTTTAATCCTATGTGTACGATGTATTAGGCACCTGACATAGCTAGAGTTTCCATCAGTGAGATTGTGAAGATGCATGGTGAGCCTAAGAGGATTATATCCGATAGAGGATCGATGTTTATAGGACGATTTTGGACTAGTTTCCAATAGGCCTTGGGAACCCAACTTAACTTTAGTACTGCGTATCACCCGGATACCGACGGGAAGACCGAAAGAAAAAACCAAATATTTGAAGATATGTTGCATATGTACATGATGGACCAACAAAAGCGTTGGGAATAATTCTTACCACTAGTGTAATTCTCATATAACAACAGTTATCAAAGCACCATTAAGATGTCACCTTTCAAGTTTCTTTATGGGCGACCGTCTCGAACGCCTTTGAGTTGGGATCATCTTGAGGATAGGGTCCTGGTGGGACCCAAAGTGATCCAATAAATGGAATATCAAATGCAAACAATAAGACAAAGGATCAAGAAAGAATAGGATCGGCATAAGAGTTATGCCGATGCACATCGTGTTGACCGTAGTTACGAAGTTGGTGATCGAGTCTTCTTGCAGGTGAAACTGCATAAGAGTTTGATCAAGTTTGGAAAGGGTTCTAAACTCTCTCCTAGATTCATGGGAAATTTAGAGATTGTGCAAAGGAAGGGGATCGTGGCCTATCGATTATTCTTGACTGATTCTTTGAGGTGCATGCACGATGTTTTTCACGTATCTGTTTTGAGACATTATGTTAGTGATCATACACATGTTATTGACATGAGTTCCTTCCAGGTATCAGATGAGGGTTCTCTTATGGAGGAGCCAATCCACATCCTAGACCATCGCATTTGACGACTACGACGTCAAACAATAGATCGGGTCAAGGTCTAGTGGGACAACTATAGTTCACACTCGGCGACCTGGGAGGACACATATAATATGTGTCAATATTTCCCATTTTTGTTTGATAGTTAGACATATGATACTGTGATACACTTTATTTCGACACTTACATACTGTGAAACTTCGGGACGAAGTTTAAAAGAAGAGGGGGTGTATGTAACATACCGCTCTTGCGCACACTGGGCAGACTTATTCTTTGAGGACACTTGAGTGCAAGTGATCTGGGTCATTATACTATTGGCTCTTTTGAGTATGATTATGAGACATTGTGGATTTGATGTTATGTTATTTTTGATGTATTTACATTGACAGGTGCTATTGAATGGGTTGTCTTGAGTGTGCAAGACTCTAGGCGTTGAGGATGCCGAGGCATCGATGAAACTTTGTGGACTTCATATCGAGTCGAGGAGTGGACTATTAGGGTTTGAATGTTGTTGATATGACATATGTACATATGATTAGATAGTATGATGTTGATTGTTATTGCTGACATGATTCGTTGATGGATGCAGGCTAATGATATCTTGCCGACCAGACTCACATTTAGAGTAAAGGGGTCACGCACGACAACCAGAGATATTGAGGGAGGGGTGTGGCAATAACCCTGCCGCAACCTACTAGCACTCCTGTCGTGGCTCAAACTATAGGTTAACGATTACCTAGTTCGAGAAGACCCACGATGTTGTGAGAGAAAACTGTTACAGTCGCACACAATGATTCTAAGGGGCGCGCAATAAGGAAGGTTCCTTATTCCTTAGAGGCCCTTAGTCTCCCACAAGATCACTTGACGGATTATTGACTCTAGGGGTTTGACGTCTACCAAATTCAGTCAAGAGGCGAGTTGCACCCTTGGAGCATGTAGTGTGTATTGAAGGGCATGGAATGCAAATAAAACAAAAAGAGGTGAGTGGCACCCTTGGAGCACATAGTGCGTCCTGAAGGGAACGTCGTGATTTTAACTAGTAAGTTAATAAACCTAATGCCTAGAAAACTATGCCTCCTTAGGAACTGGTTAGCCTTAAAATGAATGATGTGATAAGTAAAGTTTAATAACAAGTTTTCTCTTAAAAATTGTCGCCAAGCCTAGTGAATTGAAAACCTAGGTTTGAGTAGAACCTTTGAACAAAAAAACTAATCAGACATGTAACAAGAAGGGGGTAAATAAAATTCAAGCATAAATAATTAAAGTGGAAATTTTAATAAAGGTTTAATTAATAAAAGGGGTATTTGGTTGTTTTTGTCTCAACCTGCTAATTCTGAACCTAGTTATAAAAAGGGGAAACTTTAAGAAAAAGGGAAACTTAAAGAAAAGGGGGAAACCTAAGGAAAAGGGGAAACTTAAAGAAAATGGGAAACTTAAAAGAAAAAGGGGAATGTCTAACTTAGTAAGGAATCTAGCCTTTGAAACTTTCTATTTATGAACTCAACTAGGAATTAAGTAAGGCGTAAGTCATTTAAGAATTGTAAGAGAATATTAGGGCACCGAGGAGTGTTTTTAGGAATGCTTTTAGATGGGTGGGGGAAATAGACAAATTTAATTAATTAATAAAATTGTTTTTCTGGTGCAACTAGGGGATCGGGCGACATGTGTATGGGGGAGGTTTTTCAAAATTAATTAAATTAAAAAGGAATCTAATGAGGGTTTGAGAAATTAATGACTAATAAACTCTATAAAAGAGATGGCAGAAGAGGAGTATGGATCACATCTGGTTTGCATCACGTTACACTGCTAAAATTTCATATTGACTGAACTTTCTCTTGTGGGAGTTGGGATACCCAGCTCGGGTAACGAGTGGTAGCTCAACCTTGTGAGGAGATCTGGGTGCTAGCATTCTCTGGTATCGTGTGTGTGGCCCCTTTACAACTCGGGGGGATCAGGGGGAAGAAGAGTACCCCTAGCATTGGTTGGGAGGTATCGGTGAGGTCACATCAGTTGGCAAGCAGGAGCTGGATGGAGCATGCGCGGGACAACGAATTCGAAGGATTCACATTTGGCTACGATATGCATGTGTATATTTGTATTGAATGGTAGTTAAATTCCCTGTATATGCATCTCTCTAACGTCGAAAGCACACGTGCGTCACTGTGTTAAAAATTTAGTTAATTTTCTGTCGTGGCATTTTACGCTTGTGAAATTTGGTTGAAGGGTAGTTAAATTATGCTCTTGCGCCTTCAGTTAAGGTACTTCTATTGTATTAAAGTTTATGTTTTATTTAGCGTAATACTATCCAGATATTTCATTTTTTTCCTTTCAGAAAATTTTTCTTGATGAGCCCAACGTTTTATGACCAAAGAATTCAAAAATTATCCCATCCTTATGCTCACTATACTTTTGATTTGATTTCCAATGGCGAACCCCAACTCTAAATGCAAATGACTTCTCTGCGTTTTTTTTTTTATTGTTTTTAATACAAAGAAAAATTATGTTGTATCTTATGTTCTCTTATCCTTTAAGTTATTAGTTCATGTCTGGGCAGTTGGCCAGGAGCCGAATCGACTGTCTTTCACTCCAATGTTAAATATTTAGATTCAAATTCCCTACTTTCTTGTGCATGGATAATAAGTGTAGGATCATTCCTTTGCCCAACATTTATTTGCAACAAGTTTCTCTGTGTTGGGAAGACAAGGGATCTGCACCCCTCTCTTTACCCAGTGAACCATTCTTTGTTTTTTTCTTGCGGTGATTTTGGCTTCGATTGGCTTATCCTCTACCCCTATGATTGGTTATTTCTTGTAGAGAATTTTTGCTATGAATGATTTAATTATTGTTGAGACTGATTTATTTCTTGTTGCGATTTCCTTTTTTTTGCGAATTGATTTTACTCCTTCCTTGCATCATCCCTTTTATTCAATCGTAATTTAAGATAGAGCGCAGGATAGCCCGTGGTTGGGACTCGGGTTGAACTACATAAATGAACCTTTTAACATTTTTACTTTATCCTTGAACCGCAAAAATAAACCAATTAACGTTTTTTGCTTCGGCATTGAACTACAGAAATAAATTTGATATAAATGGAATGTTTTATTTAAAGCATAATCCTTAAGACATAATTACTCTGTATAATCACTCATCACTAGCATAATTTTCTGGAATAAAAGTTTCACTGCAATTTCTTTGTTATTCATTTGATGGTTTGAATGATTGTTTCATGTACAATAATATTCGATGGATTCATTTACAATTCAATCTTAATTCATTTCCCTTGTTTTACTTGGAGGAATAATTTATAAACTCATGTTAAAATATTCATTCAAAATATTATATGATGGAACAAGCTTGGTAGTTACATCCACATATATTTTTTATTAACATTATAGTTTTATTTAGTGATGGATAATTTCAATGTATTGAATACAATTTGAAATCCATTGATCAGTGAGAATTTCAATACTAGACTACTTTGTAAGAAACCAAGCATGAACGGTAAGAGGTGAATCGCTTTGTTTTTCAAATCAAATACGTTCCTCTCCATTTTTCCTTTAAACAACGACAGGAGGGATTATCTGGACTTGTCTTCTGGCTGGGCGATTGGGACGTTGACCCAGCCTCCTACCAAGTTCTCGTTGTAATTATATTAAATGTGTGTATGATGGCGGGAAGAGAAATTAGAGGTTGCATTTATTGGCAGTCCCGTGTTTTATTTCCTTATGACAATACTAATGCCTTTTTAATGACTTGTTGTATACTTCATTTCTCCTCAATCGTAGTTGTCCATTAAACAATTTGTTGTAAGTTCTTTTTTATTTAAAACAATGAATATACAATCCCTTTGGACCCTATGATTCCTCGGCAGTTCCTTGCATGGGCGCTAACCTCAATGGACTTAGAGATTGGTCCTTCGGGTGTTGGATATATTTTGTTAATGCTTGGTGTAGCTCTCGGTCTTCTTAGTATGTGTGTTTTGGATGCCATATGGGACTAAGCCTCATTCTCAAGGCCTAAAACCTTTTTCAACAACTCACCCAAAATATCCAACTGTTTACTACAAGAATAAAACATAGGAGAACGTTTGCCTTGCTGTAACTATTTCTTTCGATTTGTCCTAGCCATTGACAACGCTGACTTGTCAGAGAAATGATTTTAATAACCAGTTGTTGACAACGCTAAGTTTGTCTGAGGACTGACAGGAACACATTAATTTTTTGTATATTAATAGTTGCTTTATAGCCACGATGCCAGTGGTATTTATGCTGGTGAATTTTACCTTGCCTGTGGTGGTTTCCCATTTGGTCTCAGTTGTAACGGATTTATTACTGCATAAACTGGCGTTGTGTTGACAACGATGATTAAAACAACTGTCAACCCATTCAAGTTTTTATTTATCAGTCTTTTAACTTTTGCAACAATAGATTAATTGTTTTTATGAATCAATTATTTTATATATCATCCTTTGACTTTTGCAACAATAGATTAATTGTTTTTATATAGCAATTGTTTATTTATCAGTCTTATATATCAGTTTTAACTTTTGCCACAATTGATTAATTGTTGCAATGGTAATAGATTAATTGATTAATTGCAATGGTAATCGATTGATTAATTGCAATGGTAATAGTTCACTCATTTACACTTAGTCATAATGGTTTAACAACTAATGGTTTATGGTTTATTTGTGTAATAGTTTAATGGCTTACACAAGTTTAATGGTTGAGGGTTTAATAGTTTTAATAGCTAAATTGATTAATAGTTAAACACTTAATTGGTTACTACGCGCCTTGTGCCTTAAGTTGAATTGTAAATGGTGGTTGGTCATAGTTGTTAAACCATATATTATTGCCTTGTAGAAAAACAAGGAATCCTTCGGTTAGTTGCACAATTTAAATTTGAATGATGTCACCTTGCGTCTTGTTGACTTATTGATTGGGTGCTTGGGTATAGTCTTCATGTATTTATTGACAGATAATTCAGTCTCCTAGTGCGTGGGATTTTTCTTGGGTTAAAGGTCTAGATATGTTATTTTGCACCATGGTTACTATCATGCCTATCACCATGTGATGGCATGATTCCTGATGAGGGGATCATTGCCCGCCTGATTGATAGATGTGAATGATAACCTAGCCAGAGTCTTGTGGTTTTCGATGTGGGCGTATTATCCGTTGTTGTATGTTGCCTAAATTGCGTAAGTTGTATTCATTGTCAAGTTGTGTTGATTAATTGTTTTTGTTGTTACTTCCCTGCTTAAAAAAAAAAATGCACTTGCTTTGTGTCGCATGTAGTCGTAATGATTGGGGTCGTTACAATTCCCAACAACATTAATTTCAATTTTTAAAATTTTAAACTTAAAATTAGTTACCTCTATCTTGAATATCTTTCATCGTTATATATCATTATATGCATCCAACTATCATAAAAAAATGTTAATTCTATTATTCAAAATCCATTCTTTTAAGTGGCGAAACTCCTTCTCCACTATGCTTGGAATTCATTTTCTATTTAACTTCTCATCAATTACTCCACATAACTAACTAAAATATAGAACAATAACATTATCAAATATACTAACAAAGATTAATATCAAATCTAAATTACAAAATCACTATGATATGACCCATGGTTAACTTTCACATTCTCTTATACAAAGAAATGTATTACTCCACATAACTAATTAAAATATACAACAATATCATCATCAAATATACTAACAAAGATTGATATCAAATCTAAATTACAAAATCACTATGATATGACCAATTATTAACTTTCACATTCTCTTGTACAAAGAAATGTATTACTTCACATAACTAACTAAGATATACAACAATATCATTATCAAATATACTAACAAAGATTGATATCAAATCTAAATTACAAAATCACTATGATATGGTCCATTGTTGACTTTCACATTCTCGTATACAAAGAGATGTAGCTTAATATTAATTAAAATCAATATGATATGATTCATTATTAATTTTCTACATGCAATATGTGGAATGAGAAATAGCTAAATTAATGAAGCACAATGAATTGTAAAGTTTGCCTCCAAATTTACCTGTCACATAGCGTTTACTTAGGTAAATCAATTCAAATGTATTCAAACATATCGAAGAAAAGACTAGAAAAGAAATATGGCGGGTGCTTCTCAAGGCCCCATGTTTTTTTAAGAGCTTATTCAACGAAGATTGGGAAAAGGGTAGGGTGGGTCCCTTCCAAAATAGGGTCTTAGATTTTATATTAAAAATCAAAGTCAATTTTATGAAGAATAGGATAAGGGTACGTGGCTGTGGTGAGGGATCCGATGCCATTTACTAAGAGTTCAAGTCAATTTGGACTCTTTTTTGAGAAAGATGGAAAGATGGCCGATAATTCTACATTTTGATAATTAAGATCGAGAAAAGGCATAGAATGGGGCATCCCTCTCAGGAGATTCCATATTCTCTATTAAGTCATGTCAATCTTAATTCTACATCTTGGAAAGGAAGATTAGGTAAAGGGTAGGTTCGGTGTCTTTTCTTGGAAAAAAAAGTCTATAGAGTTCTGCATTTTGGGAAGGAAGATTAGGAAAAAGGGTAGGGTTAGCGTTTTTCTTAGAAATCATATATGTAAAATTAAGTTAATTATTTTAAATTTGATTTATTTAACATATTTTTGAAATTGGAATAAAATATTAAAGATAATTGGAAGTGGGTATAATGCATAAAGATAGGAGTGAATATCCGTATTAAAATCCATAAATACCTCTTCCTAATGTTAACTAAGTATGGCTAAGTGTTTTAGAAAAACAAAAATTTTGATCATCTTTTCTTTGTTTCGTTGGCAAACCAAACATTTTTTCACAAACTTTTGAACATTAGTTTTAGCATTATCGTTGAAAAAATCTTTCTTGATTTTATGATGTGTTTTCAAAAATCCCAAGTGTCTACTTATAGGAGAAGCATGTAGTTAGGAAAGTATATTATGTTTAAGTTGAGATTTCTTACATAAATATAGATGATCCTTATAGCGGAGCAATTAATTCTCCCACACAAATTTATTTGATGCACAAGGGTCGAGTTGCAGTTGTTGAATAAGCTACCATGTATTTTGGTCTTCATGTTGTCATTCTATCTTTCCATCTTCCACCCAATCAACGTGTAGAGTGGAAATAACACAAAGTAAGGAATCAATTTTCTCTTCTTTACTTGAAATCACGCCAACCACCATATTCTCTTTCCCATTTTTGTAGATAATTTCAAATTCATAGCCAAACATCTTAGTGACTCACTTTGTTGCTTTTTCAAATATAATTGTTGTTCCAAGAAGTATTTTAGATTATCATGATCTATTTTACTTTGAAGCCTCTACCCATTTGGCATAAAAGGTGACATTTTTTAATTTCATGTAGTATGGTCAATATTTCCTTTTCATAAATGAGGTTGAGAAATTTATTTCCTTTAATTTGGAATCTTTCAAAAGAAATGACCTGTCCTTCTTGCACTAAAGTTACATTGGATCTATGACCTAATGCATCACATTCCAAAATCATAAAAAAAAATTGAAGTTGGGTGCAACCAAGACTCGAGTGCTACACATGGCTACCTTAAGTTTCTTAAAGTCTTGGGTTGCTTCATGAGTCCAAGAAAAATCATCATTTTCTAGTAATGAGGGGTTTTTATTTTACCATAGTTCTTGGAAAATTTGTAGTAATGACCTATCATTGCTAATAATCCCCTAAGATTCTTCATGGTTTTGGGAATTGGAAATTCCACCACAAGTCTAATTTTGTTAGGGTCCACCTTGTTGACTCCATCATGAAATACATTATGCCCAAAATATCCCGCTTCTTGAACCCTAAAGGCACACTTGGAAGGATTCACATATAGTTGTTCTCCTTGAACAACTTTATACCATATCTACATGTTTTGCATGTGTTGAACTTATGCGTATACTGAGACGGGGGGTGAATCAATATAAGATACTTTTTACTTTATTTAACCATTCATGAATCATTCATTAACTTTAAAAAGTAAATGAATCACAGTACACAGAGTTTAACTTGGAAAGCCTTTCAGGAGAAAACCAAAAAAACTTATCTTTATAAATGTTTGTAGGCACCAACCTACTAGAGACACCAATATCCTTAGTTGAGAGCCAACTCAACAATATATTACGTAGGCACCAACCTACTGGAGACACCAATCTCCTCATTTGAGCACCAACTTAGAAAGATATTGTGTAGGCACCAACCTACTTGAGACACCAATCTACTCAGTTGAGCACAACTCAGTAAGACCTATACAAGAACCAACCTAAGATATTCATACATATATTAGTTTTGACTTTACCTCCATGCTTCATACTTCATGTATTTCATAGAATCATCATACCCATAACTTTCATGCTCCAACGTATTTCTTTGCTTCATACCCCAGACATATATTCAAACCTTAGTCATATTTATATTTCATGCCCTAGTGGACCTCATAGCATCATTCCCAATATATAATCCCAGACTGCAATATCACAACCTAAAAACAATGTACTTTGCAACATCATAGACCTTAGTCCTTCATAGTGCACCCTTAAAACTCCAAGAAAACTCCTCTCGCACCTTTAGACCCCAAGAATACTCTTCAACTTCTCTTGTGCACCTCAAATCTCTTATGCACACCTCAAAATTGATCTTCTTGCTTGGATTCTCTTCAAATGTGCACATATACCCTACATTTATAGTTTTTTTGTGTCTGCTTTTAGGGTCGACCTATAAAGACTGGTTAGGCCTACTTGAACTTTCTAGCTAGGTTGTCTAATAGAAAAATTCATATATCATCATTCCTAAGGAGTTAGAGGGACTGCCATATACCATTGGAAAGGTCTCAGAATAATATTTCCAACCATATAACATATTCTCCCATTTTATCTAGGTATTCATAAGAAAAAGGATTTCAAATATAGGGTATCGAAACTGAGCATCAAAAATCAAAAAAACAATATTTCCAACAATCTCTATATTGCAATCTTTATCTTGGACATATGTAGTCTTCCACTGTCTTTGACATCAATGAAAAAAATATTTCCAACAAAATGCTCTCCCAATTTTTATTGTAACTTAGTACATTATCAAAAATACCAACACAAAATTTTTAAGGAATGGCATCAAAACAAAATTTGCCAATATTTGAAATGTGGAAGGTGCATATGCTCATAAGGCATCACCAAAAATCATAATTACTTTCATGTGTTCTAACAATTGTTTTTGGATTCCTTCTTCCCTCATTCTAATATAATGATATCCTAAACAAAAATTGAATTTAGTAAATAAACCTTCTCCATGCACTTCATCTAAAAATTTATTAATGATATCAATAGTAAATTTACTTTTAATGTTGATATTGTTGAGCTCTTGATAATATGGATACATATGCCACAAATAATATTTGTTGTAAACCATCAACACCAGTGAAGTGAAAGCACATTGGCTAGGTCAAATGATGTTCTCCTCTAGCACATCTTGAACTATATGCTCAATCTCACTCTTCTAGATATAGGAATATCTGTAAGGTTGGATGTTAGAAGGAAGGATTCCTAGAATGATATGAATCATGTGATCATCCTCTCAGATAGAAGGAAGACCTTCATGCATCTAACCAAATATCTTGGAATGATTGTTGATAACACTTTGTACATCATAGGAAATAGATGACTTATATGTTTAAAAGTCTAGTGAGCACTAGTGTGAGATTACTTGGTGTCTCTTTTTTAATAGTTTTGCCATGTTCTTGGATCTTATCACTTTTGATGGGCTCCCTTGAATACATATGAGTTCAATTTTCTTTCTATTTGAGAAAAAAATCTTGAAAAGCTCCTATAAATTCATGGAGTGTTCCCATTTGTTTGAGTCACTGGACCGCAAAGACCACATCAACATTACCCATGGGAATTACGATCCTCAATTTATCCAAAAAATAGTTCCCCATGGTGAACTTAATACTATGGCATTTTCCTGAATAGTTTATGGTACCTTCTTCTGCAACCATTTCTTGAAACTTCGGTGCTAGATATATAAAGCAATTGATAAGTTTGGCTATTTTTTAATCAATGAAATTATGGGCACTGACACAATGAATCAATAATGTTACATTTTTTTTTCTATAATATCCTTTTATCTTGATATTTTGGGGAGTGCTAATGCTAGACAAAGCTTGAACATTTATGGTTGGAATAGTCTCCTCTAGTTATGTATCTTGAGAAGGTTCCAACTCTTATTATTCTTCCTCTTTGTAGTCTATGTAGAATAATTTCTTCTAACACGTTGTAACACGTATTTTGGCCTTAGGTAGTTAGAACTTTGATGTTACTCATCTTAGTAGTTCATTGCTTAGTAACTATTTGGACTTAGTTATACTAATATAGACATTTGAGATGTGTATATCTGGACCTTTTTATGTGCCACATAATGTTATTTTTATTGTTATATGTTCATGATGATGGAAGTTATGAGAATTGTTCAAACATGCAAATTTAAATGTGGAATTTCAATACATGGATACGAATTCAAAATCATGTTGTGAATGTTTAATGGATGTGAGGCATGGTGTCAATAAACATACATTTCTTAATTGAATGTCGATACAAATATGGATTCTCATACTAAATTTGTGATATATTTGCATGAATATAGGTATTCGTGAGCTAACCTAAAGGTTGACGAGTTATGTAATAGCCAAATGATTGTAGTGTTGAGGTGACCTAGACGTTGTAGACATCAGGAAGATAGTGTGTACTATAATTTTGACATATGATTTCAAATATTTCTATCATCTATGGTAAGTGTGGTTTTGAAAAGATTCAAAACTTGCCTAGAGTGGTTGTTTCATGATGTGACTCTAATAACAAATTGCACAATATGGCTTGATATAGGGTGTTGACCCTAGTTCTATCAGGAAAGGTGGAGGTATTATCCATCGAGTATCCAAATTGACCCTAATTGTATCAGGAGGGGTCGAGGTATTTCCCACCTTTTATCCTCTGAAACCTACAGTCGTGGGAGGGTTATGTTAAGACACACTCACTCAGACGTGTGATGGCAACTGTCAATGGTCTGATGGGGAAACTTCCACTTACAAGTTGTATATAGAGTTAGGTCAATAGATTTGGTACTCCAACATATTCCAACAAAGGAAAGGATACAATGTGGAAGATAAAAGTAGGGTAGGAAGGAAGGATGATTTGATTTTAGTTGAGAATACTTCATGGGGATTACAGGTGCCACTCCTGTTTTCTCACTTGATTCCTACCATGTTTAAAACCCTTATTTTGATTCTCTTTTGATGATCAATTCGATGAATTATTGTAATTTTGTTCATTTGTATTACTGAATGATGCATTTACTTCATTTGTTGTTGTGCATGCCTTGGTGTAATCATATAGGAACTATGCACTAGAGGCTTTCATTGTTTATCATTAGTACATGCATAGGCCATGTGTCTTCTAGCTACAGACACACACCCTACACATGTACACTGGTACATATAATTGATGTATTAATAACTAAACTAGGTTATTAACTATTTAATTGAATGGTTCAGTGACTCTGTAAATTATATTGCATACATAAATATCTAGTAGCATTAGATACCTTCTTTGACTTTGTTTTATGGTTGATATAATGAATTCAATGAGTATGATTTGTTGTCATAATTTTTGGGGAAATTTGTCAAGTTGCATTTATAAGCTAGCATGAGAAGAAATACTTTAGATTCTATTTATTGTTATTTTATGTAAGCCATTTATATTTTAGTTTTATTTTAATATTTTCCAAAAAATATAGATGAGGAAGGTTGATAGCTAATAATGAGGGTGGTTGAGGAGACTTGGGGAAGGGGATATGGAAACTTGATAAATAGGAAGAGTAAATGATGTTGAAAAGGGGGAGAGATGATGGAGCTTATGGAGAGTTTGGATAATTATTATTAGAGATATTTCTTGTGACAATCTTCTTAGATCATATGTGCATTGTTTTTAGGATTCACGAGCACAGAGGATGAAGAGGCCAAAAGTTTTCTTGGATCTACGAAGCCGGCTAGGCTCCTAGTTGGCTAGGAGGATAATTTTGTTCCACTCTGGGAAAGCAGAAAAAGACACTTGGAGGCATCGACATCTTCCTACTACTCGTTGGACTACCTTGCAATTGATCAACTTCAACAAACCAAGGTGGATGCATTTTTTCTTAGTATCTATTTTGTTATGTTTATGTTATTACATTTAAAGATAAAAAAAATTGTTTACATCAAATATCTTGATGCATGTGTTTAAATTATCAAATATTATTTCATAGCAACATTTGGATAGTTGTTACACACACTTATACCCCTTACTACATTTTCTATGACAGTTGAAATGAAGTTTCTTTGTTATTATTTCGTCCATTTGTTGAGGTTTCAACCTTGTAAGTTGAGTGAGGTTAGGAGTGGGAACATTGTAATATCTATAGATATGAGTGACAACCCTTCTAGTAGCCATATTTTTACGTTCATCTCTCTTTTCTAAACTAAAAACCTTATCCAAGGATTTAGGATCAAAGATATGGACCTCATGTTAAATGCTCTCCTTTAAACTACTCACAAAGAAGTACAATGATTTATCATCTGGAAGGTCCTTCACTATGGACTCAACTTTTGAAATTGTTGAATATGCTCTATAACTGAACTTCTTTGCCTCGGATTTGTCAATTGATTAAAGAATATATTGCACATACAATATCCATAGTGTGCTATCAATTTTCCATAAAATGGACCAAGAGACAATATAGTCATTTTTTCATTCACAAAGCCATTATTACCACATAACTTGATCGAGTTCTAAATATAAATATGAAATAATTACCTTTTGTAGAGATGGCATTTGGTGATCAAATAGTTTCTCCATCTGGAATATCTATGTCATGCGATCATTACCATCAAACTCCCTCATATAAATATTCGGAAAAAAGTATTTATTTCAAGGTCTTGTGTTAATACCATGATGTCATGGATGTTGGTGTGATGAATTCTCTTTTGACACATACACAATCCTCTTGTTTAATCATCTTGTTCTCTTGATGCATTGATGTGCTTTCCTGATGTGATTGGAGTTTAATCCTATTGTTCTACTTATCCTCTTCTTGATAAGGATAATTTATAAATTTGATATCTATGTCATAATTCCCTAGTCCTTCATTTATTATAAATATTCCTTGCATGTCATATTTGTGTTGAGATATTCAAAATCCTCGGTTCTCTTCTTGAGATATTCAAAAATTTCATTATTGTTTTTCTTGCAATCATCAAAATTTTTCTTGATTTCATCAAGATTTGGTTTGTCAATCTCTTGAAACATTTGAATTCATTTATACCTATGATATTTTGAAGGTCAACCTTATTATCCATTGCAATTTCCATTGAGGTAATTTTCCCTTCCAACTATGACAAGTGAAATTTATAATTGTCCTTTACATCATGTGTCGATGAATCTTCTAAGGATTTTGTGAAGTAGCATCTTCCTTATTATGTCTGAACATGATGGGATCACCTTGCTACAAAAATTGGGGATAATATTCTTTATATTAACATGAGTCCAATTCCACCACACCTTAAATAGTTATCCCAAATAGTAAAACCCTATTACCAACATGATTTCCTTGATTTCCACACTCTAAGGGATTTTGAATCACCTAAATTATACCTTCCAATCAAAATTTATAAATTTTTCAGTTAACATACCTTTTAAGCTCTTCATTTGGGGACTACTTTGTAATATGACCTTATACTTGATGTATCTACAAAATGGCTACACCTATAAATATGAATGTTTTCATTGTAAAATCATGATATGTCTTCTTCAAAATTTTATAGATCTCACTGAATTTGGGGTTTCTAATAAAAATTCAGGGTCATTATGTCAAAACTTATTGATTTTAATTTTTTTGTATCTACCTCTAAAATTTAGTCCCGAGACACCATGGTCTGTCTTGTTTCCAATTCCATAGGTGGCATGCAATTTGGACCTCTCAAGCTTTAAATATAATTGTTCTGCAAAAACCACATGTTTAATCCTAGTTTTAGGAGTGGTCAAAATATCTATCTTGCACATCTTGTAACTCAAGCAATTTAGGGAATCTGATTTTGAAATTTTGACTAGAGATACTTTTCTCCTTCCTCTTAGAATCTTGCAATTTCCATGCAATTCAAAATTTCCAAAAATTTTGTAGCAAAAATGATAAGATGACTCTTTTAAAAGATAAAAATCAAGGATTGTCGATCTCAATTCCAAATGGCATGAGACAAATATCCAAATAAATTTGAAAACAACCCAATTCAATGATATGATGCGAAAATAAAGTAGAAGTGTGAATAAAAAAAAGTCTCTTCAAGGGAGAAACCTCCTATTATAATATATAAATTCACTAGATAGGATGGTTATTCAAATGCCTCTCATTGATGTATATAGTATAGGAGATACAAAGAGATAAAATGAAATGTAACTTTTATTTAACTATAATTAATGTAATGATAATTATTCAATGATATGAGTTGTGGGATTAACATTTACCATGTTGGATATCCTCCCTCCCCCATACCTGCTAGATTCTTCTATTTCTTAATTCTATCAGTCCAAACCAAAACATTTGGAAACATAGAAAATGAGGCATTTTTTTTATTTGGGTTAGATTAAGGTGTGAAAATTAGAAACCATGTGCATGTATTAATGTCAAAAGATTGCGAAAACCTCCATAATACAATGTTATTCTCCCCCAAGTTTCATACATGCATTAACATCCTCCCTTCCTTCCTACAATCACAATCCATACATACATTACAATAATAATAATGATAGTGATAACAAGAATAAGAAAGAAAAACTATAGGCTTATACTCCACTCCCACTCTCAAGTACTTGGTCGTCACTATGTTCCTCCTCATTCACTAGGGGGGATACATGATCATTGAAGTCACTGTTGATCATGATAGATTGGCATGGGACAATTGAGTATTGCAATAGCAAGACCCATGTGAATAATCATGGTTGGTGTAGAGATTGTCTTCATGCTAGGACTTCTTGGGGGTTGGAGACAGTGACCATGGAATAGGTCTTGATATGAGATACAATGGATTCCCGCACAATGTCAATGCAAGTGATACACTGATTTTGGATCACAAGTATTTTTCTTTATTTGTAGATCTAACAATCTTGTTTGGCCACAGTGTCAAATCAATTGGGATGCATGCTTGGTCATTATATGTTTTTTAAACAATAAAGTGATATATTCCCATGCCTATGTGGCCCACTAAGGGTTGACGTATCATCCATAAGAAAAAAATCCGCTAACATCTTGCCTAGGGGTCATGGTTTATGTCAAGGTTCAAAATTGATTCATGATGAAATGTTTGCTTTTGAGGAGATGAACCAATGAGTATTTAGAGGAAAGTAGAGATGGATATATTCTATTATATATTTTACAAGGATGATCTCACCAACTAGGCCAATGCGAGAATGCTCATGTTTATCCTAAAGTTGAATACACATTGTGTTGCTTAAGCTATTTTTCTTATCTTGACCACTTGTTTTGTCATCCCTCTTTACAAGAAAAAATTGGTTTAGGTTTTCGGTATGTTGATGACCATCGTGATGATGTTGTGGTGATGATGTTGATGACCATCCTCAAAAGATATTACAATTGATTATGACTCTCAATTGTAGTCTAGTGAATCCATTTCTTCGACTAAATTAAATATTCTATGGAATAGACTATTTCCATCTGTAGTTGGGTTACCTTATATGTGTCAAGTGAACAAAGTAAATCTTCTAATGTGCAAGGGGGTCATACATATAACACCATTTACAAAGAAAAAGTTGTAGATTTAAGAAAAAAATGTGTGTATGTGGCATGGAATTTAGGATGAATTTGATTGAGTTAGTGGAGTTTGTGAATGCTTTCAAGCCCATCATAGTGTTGGTCCATGGTGACATGGGTACCATGTATTTTGGAAAGCACGCAACTAAAAGGAATTCCATGTCCATGAAGGTGATGAGAAAATATATTTACAAGAATTTGTGTTTATTACCTCGGTTTTGACCCCTATAATGTATTGATTCAAATTTTGTATGAATTAAAAATATGTAGTGATAGTGACACAAGCCTAGCCATGTGACTTTAAATAAATGACTTACTATTTTAAATTTTGTAAGTATGTAATATATGGATCCTTGGTGTAGAACTCAAGGCCAAGGACTGGCTAAAGACTGGCTAGGCATGTAAACATTGTAATATTCTTATATGGACCTTGTAGTAGGCTTACCATAGTGCACTCAATCTAGTAAATGTTAGCATTGAAATATATCATAATGGTGCAATATAGTTGCAGATAGAATGATAGGGGATATGATTATATAAGAGGGGGAGAAGAAATGGGATCTATGGGATAATAATCCTCTATTTACAAGTATCATCCTAAGAGCTCATCTATCATGGACCTATAGTCTACTTGGATTTTTCTTTATGGGCACTCTTGCCTTAATCATAGGGGATTGGCTAGATTTCACTTCCTACAACTAAACTATACCTATTCACTTAAGTTCTACCCATAATTTTTCCTTAAGATACAATTTTCCAAACATAACTAAGTCCTAATCAACCAAGTTCATTTAATAGTAGGCATGCGTCCAATATTGGCCTTTAAAACATCCAAAAAATACTTTAACCTTAGCTAACTTTTCAATACTTATCCAATACAAAGAAAATCATGGAACAATAACATCCAACACATAAAGAGTCTACAACAAACATGTGTAGGCGACACCCAAAGTAGATTCCTTAACTTTATTATATGAAGAATGTTATAGATATACAACAAGGGAGTTGCAACCTTCTACCTGCAACTATATTACATATGTACAATGAGTTTAAGGAAATATTTCCTTTTGCCTATTGTCCAGCATAATTTCAAAATCCAACCCCTAAAGAAATTGTAGGCTTGCCTCTTATAGGTTATGTCTTCTTCTTCTTCTCACTGAGCCAGTATAATTCACCCTATTATATCAACCCCTAAACTTAGCACAAACCATAGAGATCCTTTACACTCCTTGTGAAAGACTTCTTATCTTATGGCTTAACACTTTGAGACGTCCTCCTTTTATATGACACTTGTATTTCACTTGCAAGCCTCATTCACTCTAAGGTGCACCAAAGTTCTCACATTTCCAGCTTTGATTATGCCCGATGGTGCCACTTATCCCTTCATGACTTGTTTGTCGATCATTCAATATCTAGTGGTACTAGTCCCAAAGTGCCACGTTCCTAACAAGTCCATTCAAGGCACCCAAAGTGCCACCCACCCAACAAGTACACCCAAAGAAATCAAGTGCACTTGGTAAGGGCATGCCCAACAAGTGCATCTAATGGATGTGTACTCGATGAATGTGTGCCTGGTGAATTTGCATCCCATGATTTTTCTCCAAGGGTGCTTGTGCCCAAAGACACTTCTACTGTCCATTGCAACCCCTAAGTGTGGAATACCCAAATCCTTGGGTCTGTATGTAGCATAAGAACCCAAGTCTATAAAATTCAGCCAAGTTTTATATGCCACTTTTTGCATCATGCATAGTGCACGCCTGTAGAAAAAGTTTCTTGTGACAACCCTCTTTTCCTTTCCTTGCTAAGTTCCCTTCCAAACTTCTCTTGGTTTGAAAAACTAATGTGAGTTGTCAAGGTTTGTAGTGCACCTATTCTATGATAAATGGTGTTTGGTATGTCCATGGTGTGCCTTGACAATGGCTCAAGGCACTCCAAAGCTGACTCTTCCGAACATCAACCTTACATCAAGTCTATCCATATTGGTCATTAACCACCAAAGTGATCATGTGGTGCAGGTGCTCAAATCCATTTAAATCTAAGGCCTTAGATCCTACCTCACTTAAATTCATTGTCTCCCTTTGAAACATCCTTAAGAAACGATTATTCTCCAAGTCTGTTGTCCAGACTCATGCATATGTTTGCAGTTAGATTCCCCAACGAATTTACAATTTGCATGTATTTAATGGTACATTTAATTACAGTATATGTTTCCTCCTTGGAGATCACATGTTTGAATTTGGAGGGGGTACGATATAATGTATGTGTACACCTTGCATACTCAAATTCTTGCATGTTCCATTGTCCCACAAACAAGGGGGTATTAGCGTACATTAATTTGGTGATGTTGAACTATAGGGTGTAGGTATGATATTAATTGAAGGCAAATTGTACAACACTCAACCACCTAATCCAAGTGTCACTAATCAAATTTGTATCGAATATAATTTGAAAAGAAATATATGTTTCCACTCATGATTGACATTAGGCTAAGTAATATTTGGGCTAGGAATTGCAATTGATGTTGTAAATAATTATATTGTACATATTATTAGGTGTGGTGTCATGAAGTATGGTCAACACATCCATGCATATTACATAAGTGAATTCAACATGGAAATCCTAATTAACACGATAAAGCATGCTAAAATGATTATATTACTAGAACTAAATTAGATATAAGTAATAAATACTACTAATTTATATCAACATAAACGTTGATTAATAGTATTTGTTTATTGCTAAAATATATTAGTAGTTTATGTTAGTAATTTATAGCATTGTTGCTTAAAATACATCATTATTGCTCAAGTTTACTAGTATTTAGCTTATAACAAATGTCACAGCTACCTTTTTTATTTTATTTTCATAGTCACAAATTAACCAATTTGTACTATAAGCAAGTTGAAGGCTTCATCATCGTGTAATTGATATCCTCTATGGTTAAAGATGTAAATGATGAGAAAATTTAATTAGTAAAAACATGTTACCTCGAAACAATCAACAAGTGGTTGTATAATTTCCATCTTACTAAATAAAATCCAATTCTATAAATATAAAAAGTGAAAAACTTTCCTTTTAAAAATTTATACAATTAAATAATATATATTTTCTAACAACAAAGTCTCTAAACAAAACCTTTAAAACATCTTCCTTATATAAAATTTATACTATTAAACAATATATACTTACTACAATAAAATCTCTAAACAAAGCCTTGAGAACATCCTAACACTATCTAGAAACTATTTCAAATATAATTCTATCATAATTCTCAACCACATTAATTTTATTTTTATTTTTTTTAATTTAAAAAAACAAAATAAAATTTCTTCTCTCCTGATATCTTTCATACTTATATGTTATTTGCATCCATCCAACCATGATAAGAAATTGCTAATTTTACTATTAAAAAACATCATGTTGATATCTTTCATGCTTATATACTATTTACATCAATCCAACTATGATAAGAACTTGCTAATTTTACTATTAAAAACCATCATGTTGAGATGGTGAAACTCCTCCTCCTTGGAAACTTGGCTTGTCATCATTAAGTTTCATACAGGGCAATTACTCCACATAGAAAATATAAATTACAAAATCACTATGATATGGCACATTGCCGACTTTCATAATTTTCTACATGCAATTTGTAGAATGAGAAATAGCTAAATTAATGAAGCACACAATGGATTGTATAGTTTTCATCCAAATTTACCTTCATTAAAAAGGTCCCATCATATACAAATCTGTTCAAACATATACAATGGATTGTAGCGTTTGCCTCCAAATTTACCTTCATGCAAAGGGTCCCATACCGTTTACTTAGGTAAACCAACTCAAATATGTTTGTTTTGTGCGGGTGCCAAGTAGGGTCCCAAGTTTGTTTTGTAAAGAGGGGTCAAATGGAATTTATTGAAAAGGACTTAAAAACGTTATTTTAAAGAAGATTGGGAAAAGGGTAGGGTGGGTGCGTTCCAAAATAATATTTTTTTATTAAAAATCAAAGTCAATTTGAAATTTTGTTTAAGAAATATTAAAAACTACCAAGTTGTAATTACTCTATGGATGAAGATTGGGAAAAGGGTAGGTGGGTGGATTGAGAGATCATATGCCATACACTAAGGGATAGAATGGGGCCTCCCAATTCAATTCGGAATTTATTGAAAAAGATTGAAATATGGCCAATAATTCTGCATTTTGCTAAGGAAAATCTAGAAAAGGGATAGAATGGGGCCTCCCTAAGGAGTTTCCATATTTTTTATAAAGTCATGTCGATCACATATGTACAAGATAGATATTGGAAAAGGGTAGGGTCGGTGTCAGGGATAGAATGCCCCCTTTAAGGAGTTTCCATATTTTTTTATTAAGTCACGTCAATCACACATTTACAGGAGAGACATTGAAAAATGGTATGTATAATTCTAAATTTTGTGAAGGACGATTAGGAAAAGGGTAGGGTCGGTGTCTTTTTTTTGGAGAATCATTTGTTTAACTTTGTGAAAGAAGATTAGGAAAAGGGTAGGGTCGGTGTGTTTTTTTTTGGAGAATCATTTGTTCAAGATTAAGTTAGTTATTTTAAATTTTATTTATTAATAATATATTTGAAATTGGAGAATGGAATATTGAAGAGAAATAGGGGTGAATATATTGAAAAATATAGAAGGAAAATTGTCTTTGAATATTTACCCTTATCTTATTATATCTACTTTTATCTTATTAGTCCCTGCCGTAGGCATAGAGAGACTATAGCGATCTGTCATGATTAAGTTAGTTATATAATAAAAAGTACCATATATGTCATGATCTGAATGGACAACGNTGAATATTTACCCTTATCTTATTATATCTACTTTTATCTTATTAGTCCCTGCCGTAGGCATAGAGAGACTATAGCGATCTGTCATGATTAAGTTAGTTATATAATAAAAAGTACCATATATGTCATGATCTGAATGGACAACGGATTGGAGTTCTTATTGCCGGCTTTGCTATTCCCAATGTTATATGTTGGCATATCCAAAGTATTTGATCGTATATGGTCTTTTTGAATCATATATTTTCTTATGCATTGGTCAAAGGTGGATTAATGCTAGCATTAGTTCGAATGTTTGGCTTAGCATTTTCTGCTAGGTAGAATACATTTCTCTAGCATATTACTATGTGTGATTTTTGCTTTATTCTTGCGTTCTTCGAGAAAACAGGCCTGCCACGCTGCATTCTCTCTTAAATGTTTGCACAGGGCTACACCCTTCGACGGTTCTGACAGTGTTAAGTGTTTACCTAATAGGTCTAGAAGTCTTAAATGTTTATTGTACAGATGTGTTGCAATACAGTTTCGTTCAATTTTTTTATGGTGTTGTTTGCAGTGAAACTGTGTTGAATTGTTCTCCACTGGCATCACTAGTTCAGTGGTTGATGCTTGTTCAGTGGTTCGTTCCATGATTCTTGTTCTTGTTTCATTCAAATTTGCAAAGTTGAGGTCTTGTAGTTGCAGTTGGACCTCTTCGTGGTTTTTCACTGGTTTGTTGTTCTTCAACTTTGCAAGTTGTTGGAT
>SNQJ01S0003220.1:143309-231126 GCA_010110895.2 Picea sitchensis
TTAGCCCATGTTACTCACTCATATGGGGCTATCCATATATGTAATTTCAAGAAGATTCTAGAAGTTCCAAAACCATATCACATTTGAGGGTCAATGAAGTTAAAAACCTACCCCTAAATGGCTATCTGGCTATGTTAAATACTGGGCCACTAGAAAGAGAAGGGGTTCCATTCTATTTTATTGTATTTTGTTTCATAGAAAAGTAGAAAAAATGGGAGTGGGAAATTAGGGAGAATAATAGAGAGGTTTAATGTTTTGTAGCAGCCTAACAGGCCACGGGTCTCAGGTAAATCCATAGAAAGTGTCTTCTCCTTTGTACTTGCATTATTTCCATACCAGAGAAAAGAGAGCATATAAACTTCACCTTCTAGATTGGTTTTCTCCCATAAGGGTTTCCCAGAGAAATTTTTTGTCTTATTTTGTGGATGGTGTGTGATTGTATTTTACTATTCTCTATTTTTCGCATTTTATTTATTTCATACATAAGAAGAAAATCGATAACTCAAAATTCTGGAATCTTAAGAAATTTAACCTTTATAGTGTAGAATTTACTTTTAATTATTAGATATGTTGTGATGAATTGTTCCAGTGGAATATCCACGGTAGTTTATAGATCATATTGATATTAGATAAATTTGTCTTGGGGTATTTGCGGAAATTTACAGGATCCAAGAATCAACTCAAAGATAATTTGCAAAAAACCTAGCCATGGAAAACAAGTATGTTCAAAACAACCCTTGAGATCTAGCAAAAGAGAGGTTTGAGAGGTTGGAAGCCCAATTCGCCGACATCAGTTGTAATATGAAACTCATCATGGAAGATCTAGCAAGCGAGCTCTTAATGTTCAAAGATGATGGAGGCTCTAACTCAAAGATCATATCAGAGGGGAAATTGGGAGATCAAGAAGAACAAGGAAATGAGTGGCAAAAAGAATCTTAGAAAGAGCAGTTGAGTTCGATTGTCATTAACCCTTCACAATACCTATTCAATATGGAAGCGAAAGTGGACATAAATCCATACCAAGGTGATATTTCTACATTAAAACTAAATCATTGGTTGTAACAACTAGAATTTTATTTTAGCATCCACCATATAGATGAAGAGTAGAAGATTTCATTTGCTAGATTGAAGTTAGAGGGCCATGCTTTAACTTAGTGGGAAATCCATACATAAACACTTAGGTTGGAGGGTGATCCATTAGTAACAATGTGGGAGGACTTCAAAATTCTCATCAAGTCCCAATTCTACCATATTCGGTATGTAAAGCACCAATGGATCTGGTGGCACTACTTTAGGCAGAGACATGGGAAGAGTGTACAAGAGTACACCATTGAGTTCAGAAATATGGCCATCATGGTTGGTATCTCTCCCAAGAACTGAGATGCACTCCTCAAGTATCTGGGGGGTTTATGCAATCATCTATGAAAGCAGGTGATTCTCTTCAAGCCAAGGACAATGGATGAGGCATGTGTACATGCACAATACCTAGAAAACATAGGCCAAAAAGGTGAAGCCAAGTGGTTCTAAGTAGAAAGAGCGCTAGGGAGATTCCAGGGAGGGGAAGAAGAAGTGAAAAGGGGGTAAATATAAGAAGACAATAGCCACTACACATCAATACAGATATCCCAACAACTATTGCAATCATTGCAACATTGATGGCCACATTGAGGAAAAGTGTTGGAAACTACATCCAGAATTGAACTCGAAGAACCGCAAGAAGGATGAAAAGAAAAATAATCTTCTACCCATAGATTTGAGTAATCAAGTGGAAATTAGCTCAGATGTGGATGAAAATATTGTCTGCACATATGTGTATAAGCAGGTGAATCTAAGTATAATTCATCACTAGGAATATAAGGATATGACCAAGCTCTTCCACATCAATATCCAGGTCAAGAAATCCAAGATAAATGCTTTGTTTGAATTTCATTCACATGATAATCTTTTATAAGTGGATCTCGTCAACAATATTGGATTGGAGGCTCACAATCATCCTATCCCCTATCCATTGGGTTGCATAAACAAGGATGCATATATAAAGGTATCAAATCAGTGCAAGATTAAATTTGTTGTAAGTGTTGATTTTATAGATGAAGTAGAATTGGATGTAGTACCATTGGATGTGTCCAGAGTAGTGTTTGGAATCTCCTACATGTATATGAGGGATGTTATCTTCATGCAAAGATCCAATTAGTACCTCCTTATCAACTACAGGAAATTCTTCATCATCAACCACAACTACATTTGAATCCAAAATCCGACGGAAACCTCCGACGACACCCAAAAAATTTGCATTGTCATCGGATTTTACCTTTAGAAATTGTAATTTTGTTGGGTTTTTTCCAATTGGCCCCAACGTCGTCAGATATCCAATGACATTGTAGAAGGCATACAATATCTGACTTCCACAAAAATATCATCATAATGTTTCCCTTTGACCTGGACTTAGTCAACTGATCCTCACATTTATTACAGTAACGTTCAATAGTCAACATCCATTGAAAATTCAATGCCTATTTATTTATAAAAACCTAGAATGATAGAAACATTCTCACATTTTTTCTATACCATCGATGGCTTGCGGAGGTTACAAGGACTTTTTTTCCTGCGACAAACCAAAATTATTTTATTTTTTACTATCATTACAAATATTTGAAGTGTGGAGATTAATTTTTTAAGATCAATAATCGTCACTTAAGCTTGGTAAAAGAAAATGTCACATAACAATATTCTTGATCCACAAGAACAAAATTGACAATTACTTGCTAGATTGTGGGATGGAGTGAAAATAAAGGGTGATGGGAAATGTTATTGTCCTTGTAGCCAACGTAGGGGATTTAATAGGAGAATATTAAAGATATCAATAGCTAAAATACATTGTAGGGAACATGGATAGGTTGAGGGGGGGCATGAATATCATCCATTGGTAAGTTGTTCATTATATATGTCTTTATATTGATCATTTTTGTAAATGTATGTATCATTTTCATATTTGTTATATATAGACTAATATCTTTTGATGGTTTGTAATTATAAAGGAAAGGCCTCCTAGGGCATATCCACACATGAAGAATGTGGTTGCAGAACAAGCGTAAGAGGAACATGGAGCTATAAATACTGAAGATCAAGTTAATGATCATATGGAAGACGATGATCATGATGATAAAATATTTGAGGATGATGGTACAAATACATTGATCCATGATTCATTTAATGTTAGAATGGATCACAATGATGATCATGAAAATGAAAACTTTGATGATGTTCATGATTTACCTCTACTTGAGAAGGCATACAAATCCCTTTATGAAGGCTCCAACGTAACTCTTCTCTCTATTGTATTGATGATAATGAACTTGAAGGTAATGAATGGGTTTTCAAACACATCGATCACACATATGTTAAGGTATGTAACATATTTCATCGATCATATATATATGATCATGATAAAGGTTATCTTTGTTCCTCTAAAACATTTATTGTTAGTTCATCAGTAAAATTAATATGGATGAAATACATGTCATTAATATTCTTGATATTATATTAACCAATTTTTGTTTTATAAATTTGTTGTACTAGCTTGATAGTTGAATATTTGTTACCACCGTCAAATATTTTACCTCGCACATACCAAGATTTAGCTTCCATCATGAAAGATATTGGAATGAAGTATCAAACAATTGATACATGTCCCAATGATCATACTATATATTATAAACATTATGAATTTGAAATAGAATGCCTCGAATGTCATAGAAGTAGATATCAAATAGATCAAGTAACGAAAAAGGTGCCTCACAAGATTCTTCGTTACATTCTCATTATTCCATGCTTGCAATGACTCTTTAGGTGCAAAATATTAGTAGAATTTATGGATTACCATGCACAAAATAGAAGTGAAGATGACATTCTTCGAATTCCTACAGATGGTTCTGCATTTAGATACATGGAGGAAAAATGGCCACACTTTAAAGAAGAACCTTGTAATGTTAGGATTTTTTTGATAGTGAATGGTGTCAATCCATTTGCGGAGATGAGATCTATTTACTTGGCGTGCCATGTTTTTGTTCTCAAAACTAACATTTCTCCATGGATGTCAATAAAGAGGGAGCATATAATGTTGGAAATGATTGTTCCAAATATTTTTTTACAACAATGTTTTTTAATGCAGTAGCATCTCATTTGTCGTATTTGTTGCATAATTTCATATATTTATTTTAATTTAATAATATATATTATTTATGTATGTAAAATGGTTGTAATAATTGTGTATTGTATATGTTCAAATCAATTAGGTAAGTACAGAGTTAAAGATATGAATGTATATATCGAGCCTCTTATTGAAGAGCTACTAAAGCTATGGAATGACATAACCATGTATGATGTCTCTAGACCAATAGGGAAAAGGCAATTTCAATTCCATGCAATGCTTGCATGGAGAATTCATGATGCTCCAGGGATAACACATTTTTGTGGTATGTAATTATAATGTGCACTTTAATAGTATTTAATTTTATGAAGTTGATATATTAATCATGCATGTTTTTTAAATAATTCAT
Organism: Picea sitchensis; assembly: GCA_010110895.2. Lineage (NCBI taxonomy): Eukaryota > Viridiplantae > Streptophyta > Pinopsida > Pinales > Pinaceae > Picea > Picea sitchensis. The sequence goes on from SNQJ01S0003220.1 coordinate 147,869, forward strand.
TATTCATTATATATAATGTATTATAATTGACATAGTTAATCCATCTTTTGCAGGTCTTCAAACAAAGTGAAAATTTGCATGTCTAGTTTGTGGTCCTAAGATGAAATCTTGTCGATCAAAAGCTTTAGGAAAGGACGTGTTTGATGAATATAGGCACTTCCTCTCTAAGAATCATAGGTATCGAACTACTGGAAAACATATTTTCAATGGGAAAGAAGAGACCACATTAAAACCATAGAGAATGACACCTCACCTATGGAAGTTGCAATATAATATAAATCATCAAGGTACAGATCAAATTGTCTATCTATGATCATCATATATGAAAAAAAAAATTAATTTTTTTTTCTATAATGTTTTTTGATAATTTACTGTAATTGACAACGATTTTTGTAATTTCTTTAACTATGATTCATGATGTTCGTGATCATGAAGGTGTTAATGGGATTCCACGAGGAATGAAAAGTTGTCCCAAACAATTTATTAGGTTTCCCTACTATGAGCACCTACAAATTGTTCATTTTTTTGATACAATGCATATCAAAAAGAATGTAGCTGAAACATTATGGTGAATATTGGATGGAAGGAGTGACAAAGAAAAATTGTAAAAAGTTGTAGTGACATTCAAGAAGCCAATCATGCAATGAAAGATGTCATTGAATTAAATAACGATGGAGACCAAATTAATATAATCTCTCTTCCATGGTTATTAATGGAGCAACAAAACAATGTTATAAAAGAAGTCATATGAAAAATTAAAATTTCCACAGGATTTTGTTCGAACATAAAGAATATCTTAACAAAGAAAGATGATTTTTGGGGGGTAAAAACACATGATCGACATGTCTTCATTAAGGTAACTATTCTGGTTTATATATTTCTATATTTGTATATTGCATGTTGTTGGTCTACTTTTTTGTGTGCTTTTGGAAAAAATAATGAAACGATTTTATTGTTACAGTATGTTATACCTCTATTGTTGGACACACCTACCACACTTAGAGGGGGGGGTGAATGAGTGTGGGGCTCTTTTTCCCAAAACTTCCCTCTTGCACAAAAACTCATCAATTAGCATTCAACATTTATTCATTACCCATTGTTGTCATTTATAACCAGTTGTTAGATGTGAGCACATATCAACAACATATCGGCAATATATTATCAACAAGTCATCACCACAATGAACACAAAGAACACAAGATGTATGTACAATTTCTTTTTATTACGGACTACAATCCTTGGGTTTATAAACAACAATTGAATAGAGGTACAAATCTACAAGAGCACGGCTCTATATGCAAGACTCATCTTGTATTCTCAACACCAACTGAGATTAAGCAACAATCCTCAACATATAACAATATGTACCATAAACAAGAGAAATCAACCATGCATAGCTTTTGGTGCCAAACAGCACGTAATCAACTTTGTACCGCCAACCAAGTGCATCCAACCTTAGCGCAAGTATATACCAATCATGTGTCAACCACTCATCAACAATGACTCATCAATATGTACCAACATCATCAACTATACACCTCATGTATGTGCCAACTCATCAACTACTTGTCTCAACCATGTACTCAGCATGTACCTCAACCAAAAGCCCTCATCAATTTCATCATAAAAATCTGGTTTGTAGCTCTAAAATAGACCTAGTGTATCTGATCACATTCCTGCCAAACCTTCCTTAACTTTATGACAAGAGACTAGCATTTTCATCAAAGCTTTTCTTTAGTCTCACGTACCTGGATTTTGGATTAGTCAGCAACCCTAACTTGAAGTAATCATAACTTTGAACTTTGTAATGTATAAAGATCTGAAGCGGATACACAATGTTCTTAGGTATGTTTTATGCAATTCCTCAAGTGCTTTTGCATGGAACCTCTCAGAAAATGAGTTATAGCAAAAATGACATACCTTCTTTAATTTTCGCTTATTCTAGAGAACTTGTAGAGCGTTCCCTGCGCAAAATGTTTGATGAAATGATATGAAGCTGTTACAAAGAATACTACAGCGCTTACCCTAACTGACACATGTGGTCTCACTAAATTTGGATCTGTTATGAGAGAAGTTATGACGTTTTACCCGAAACACACGATTTTGACTAGTTTGAGTGGCCCACAAACCCTATTTTCCACGAGTGTAACTCCAAAAATACAACGACCCACAAGCTGAATTTGAACCACATATACTTGGATATGTTTTAGCACTTTCATAGCAATTTCAGGATCTGAATCATTATAGAAAAAAAAGTTATAGCGAAAATGGTGAGATGACACGAAAATAACATACCTTAAGAGCACCATCAAAGATTTATCCTTCCTTGCATTTCGGCCTTCTTTTCTTCACTTTCCTCGAGAATTTAGAAGCTAAAGATATCATTTAGCCAAACCTCAGACACATATAGATATTCAATATGCTCCAAGTGTGATTCAAATGAGAGTGCCTTACCTCTTATTTATACTCTCCAAGTAGCTTCCTTAAAAACATATTCTGGGTCACTTGGTTTACTTTCCCTTATTTTAGGGTTGGGTCCACTTCTAATTTCTCCATTAAAATTATTATTGAAATAATATTTACCCATTTTCTGGAGTCATGACCTAATTTCCTTGTTTTTAGGGTTAACCATTTTCCATAATTATTCCTTCTTGATTTTTGTCTGCTTATCATTTCTTGATTTTGTCACTTCTCTTGATTATTTAAATAATCCACCTTGAATAAATAATATTAACCCATTTATAGGTCATAACCTATTTTCCTTATTTTTAGGGTTAACCATTTTTTCCATAAATATTCCTTCTTGATTTTGTCACCTTATTTTATGTTTCTTCTTTTAGGTCACTTTGACCTTCTTTGACTTTGGGGCTTCAAGCTTTCATGTGAGGGTCCTTCAACCCATTAAAAGTATAACTCTCAAACCGGGAGGAGTTATGTGACATTCCACATACCACGAAATGGTATGACAAGCCTTATCCATCTAGGATAGTTTCACCAACTCATTCCTTGATCTTCATCTGCGTTATTCCTCATACAAGCATGGGTCCTCCAACCATTCTTCTAGGATAAATCAATCCGTAAAGTGTCTTCGTGAGGGCTTCACCCATAAGGGGACCACTTTGGAGTTCATCCATTTTGTACACCTTATCGATCAGCGATAAGACAATAATGAGGCATGGGTCCTCAACCATTCTTCTAGGATCGCTCAATCCATAAAGTGTCTTCCGTGAGGGATTTCAATATAAGGGGACCACTTTGGGAGTTCATCCACATTTGTTTACCTTTGCATCGATGGTTTCCACTTGGACATATAACATTCTCATCAAGGAATCATATCAATCAATTACTTGACATCAACCAATGACATCAATCAAACCAAACCATTTACATCAATGACATATGATCCAACAATCTCCCAAGTAATCAAACCATTATCAATGACAAACCATTAGCATCAATGACAACATGATCAACAATCTCCCCTTTGGAATTGATGGAAATACCCAACATTGATGTCAACACCAATTACAAATTATTGATGTCAACATGTAGACAAGGCATGCTCATCATCAATAGTCAATGTGACTATCTCTCCCATGTCAATCTCTCCATCCAATAGACATCGATCCGCATCAATGTGATTATCTCTCTTATGACATCCCGATAGCAAGGGGCCATTTTCTTCCTCTTTAGGTTGCTCCCTTGCTTGAACTCTCCTTGGGGTTGCTCCCCTATCACGAATTCCTTTGATCTTCCTCTGAATGATATCCCTTGTTCAAAAAGGAGAGAATCACTTTCATGTAACGAAATCATACTCGGTCCATGCTCCCCTGAAACCATGCCCTCTGTCCTTTGCATCGATAAATCTGATCCACACGGAACCATGCCTCTGTCCTCTTTCTTCAAATATGGGTCTCTTTCTTGGTATGCATCATTAAATATCTCCTCCTAGAATCATGGGAAGAAGAATTAATCCCCTAAGGTATCTCCCTATCTTATCTGCAGATGAACAATATGCTACCAAATGACCCAATCCTTGGGACGTTTGTGCATCAAACTTGTGTATTACCATACATCATGGAAACAAAGATGTCAACAATGAATAAGAGAATCATGAACAATATATCCACCAAGTAAATCATGTACCAAAATGTGCCCACCATACTGTACCCATGTACATCAACCATGTACATCAACAATGTGCCAAAAGATATCATCAATGAAATGTATCCACCATATGCCAACATGTTCATCTACCAATATGGCAACATGTTGGCATCTTCAACATGCCAAACAATGTGCAATACCATCCATGATGTACCATCATACATCATTACTTGCCAAGCAAATTATATCAACCATCGTCAATAAGCTAAGATTCCCCAATGATGTACACAATGACTATCAATCTACATGTCTCAATGTGTAGCCCATCCATGAAAAATGCATGCACCATGATATCCATGATATCCATCATATGCTTCAATAATACATCATAAGATATATTAATGAAACTTCAAAAAGTACCGACCATGTGTACTCCAGCAGTCCAACATCAAACCATACTCATGGGTTGGTGCCATGCACCCAAGATTTTATTTTTACATAATCCAATAGATGAACACTTAAACGCACAACAAATAGTGTCGGGCACGACAAAACAATGTCATACCACACTTAGCGAGTTATACCATCACATCAAACTCAAGCCATGTGCATTGCCTTTTTCTCAAGGCTTTACCATGAGACCTGCGACCCTCTTGCACAAATGAGTGCATGTGTACCTGACCTATTCAAGGTCAGAACGTGTGTCATTTACTAAGGCACATGCAGTTAACTGTGGTGATAGTCGCATGTGCCTTAGTAAATGGCACGTTTGAACTTCCCTCCATTTAATCTTTCATTACGATGCAGTTTGCTCTGTCTTCTTCACCCCACTTACGTAGATGACCCTTCTCTTGGAACTTGAGCTCCAGTATCCATATTTTCAAATATGTAATATGTCTCAGCTTCTTACTTCATTCCTTCTTCTAGCCATCTATGTGAAGTCCTCATCATGGAATTTCTTCTTGTGTTCCAACACTCACGGGATTTGTGTCCAAATCCACTCACATTCTCAGCATCCTTAGAGTTGATGAGGCGAGAAATATGTCCTATTTGATCGCATCTCCAACATCTTGTGGTGTTATAGAGTCTTCTATTATATCTTCTTTCATAAGATCTACATTCAATAGCTTTGTGACCATATCCATTGAATAACAATGCCCATGAAAATACTTTCATGCCTTTGCTTTGATGTCCCAGGGCCAAGCTGTGATGTCTTCCTTGCTTTATTCTTTTGAAATTTTCTTTTCCTTGTGTAGATGGTTGTAGCAACATTGTCTTCCTTCTTTGATATATTTACCTCATGCTTCTTGGAGGTGCTTGCTTGAGCATGTGTATATTCTCCTTTGTATACAAGACTGATTTATCACATGATGGTCTTTGACTTTCAAGATCTCATCCAAGATTCGTGGGCTGTTCAAGAGGAATTTGTTTGAATTTTCCACCTTCTTTCTAAGGTCAACAATTTAAACTACTTACTTACAACATGACTCTTCCTTTTCATTCTTTGAATCTTCAATAGTTCCTCTATTCTTTTGGCTTCTTCAATTTGTGTTTGAGATGGATAATAGTTTCAAAACTTTTTACTAATCTCATCATCTATATTAATGTCTTCTTTTCCATTCTTTAGTCTTGTGATCTCTTCTTCCTTTTCTTCAATTTAGAACTCTCTTCTTGTTCTTTTGAGCATTCCTTTAACTTCAAGATGTGCCTTTTGACTCCTCCAGAAACTTCTTAGTGTTATCAGAAAGATAGTTATAGTGTGTATAAAAATTATCATTCCTATACATGTATAATCCTCTTCAATTTCTTTTTGAAGTTTTAATAGATTCCTTCTATTCTTTTCATGGGATAAATACCATCAAACTTTACACAAGCTATATCTACATCTTCTTCTTCACTTGTGAAAATTCATCATCATGGTCATAGCATTCAAGGGAACTGAGAGTGTTCTTTACCTTCATTGAAATATCCTCATGATCTTCCTTTTTGCCAATATCAACACATGCTTCTTTCTTTTATTTGAAATGTCTTCAATATCTTCCTTTGTGCTATTATCACTTGATTCTTTATCTTCATGAAATGTTTTCAAAATCACATTTTAGAAATAATGCATTCAAGAGTTTGATGATTCTTTACCTTTGATGATCTTGATTAGATTGGTCTTCAGATTTCTTCTTTCTCTTCTTTGCTTTGATATGTCTCCTCTAGCTTTAGCCATAGATCCTTGGCGGAAATTACATGTCCCATGCTCTCTTTGATAGGGCTTGAGAGTCAACTAGAATTGTCTTGAGGGCAATGCATCATTCTTCTTTCTCCTTTGAGCTGCAAACTTTGACTTGTTCTTCAGCGGAACATATCCACTGATGGTTTGCCTTCCAAATGGCTACTCCCATTGTCTTCAAATGCACTCTCATCTATATTCTCTAAATATAATAGTTTTCCTCATCAGGTTAGACTTCATCATCCATTTGTGTCTATGGATCTCCTTCAAGCTTGTTAAGGCTTGTGATGAGCCCTCGATTCCAATTGTTGGACACACCTACCACACTTAGAGGGGGTGAATGAGTGTCAGGGCTCTTTTCCCAAAACTTCCTCTTGCACAAAAACTCATCAATTAGTATTCAACATTTATTCATTACCCATTGTTGTCATTTATAGCCCAGGTTAGATGAGCACATATCAACAACATATATCAACAATATATCTCAACAAGTCATCACCACAATGAACACAAAGAACACAAGATGTATGTACAATTTTCTTTTATTACGGACTACAATCCTTGGGGTTTGCTCGGTAATGTGAATAAAGTACAACTCTGAGAGCACGGCTCTATATGCAATATTCGGCTTGTATTCTCATCACACCAAGCTGAGATGACAACAATCCTCCTTGAGGATATCAATCTGTACCATAAACAAGAGCATCAACCATGCACCAACTTTGTGCCAAACAGCACTATAATCAACACGTACCATAACCAAGTGCATCCAACCATGGCCTTGAAGAGTATATACGATAATGTGTCAACCACTCATCAACAATGACTCATCAATATGTACCAACATCATCAACTATACACCTCATGTATGTACCAACTCATCAACTACTTGTCTCAACCATGTACTCAACATGTACCTCAGCAAAGCCCTCATCAATTTCATCATCCAAAATCTGATTTGTAGCTCTGAAATAGACATAGTGTAATGTCGATCACATTCACGCAAACCTTTCTTAACTTTAGCGATAAGAGACTAGTTTTTTCATAAAACTTTTCTTTAGTCTCACATGCCTAGTTTTGGATTAGTCAACAACCCTAGCGGAAGTAATCATAACTTTGAACTGTAATGTATAAAGATCGTGATACAAAATTTTCTTGATTGTGTTTTACTTGATTCCTCCAATTGGCACTACTTGGAACATCTCAGAAAAGGATTTATAGAAAAAATGACATACTTATTGCTGAATTACGGCTTATTCTAGAGAGCGTCTTGGTAAGAGTGCCCCGCACAAAATGTTTGATGAAATGATCTGACTCTATTACCACCCGGAGATACTAAAGCCTTTACCTAGCAGGCACATTTGGTCTCCTTGAATTTGGATCTGTTATGAATGCGTTATGACGTTTTTGCAGAAACACTTATTTTTTGACTAGTTTCGGGACTAGCGAGAAACCCTATTTTCCACATGGTGTAACTCCAAACATGCAACGACCCACAAGATGATTTTGAACCAAGATGCTTGGATATGTTTCTCACTTTCATAGCAATTTAGGATCTGAGATCATTATAGAAAAAAAGTTATAGCGAAAATGGGTGAGATGACACGAGAAAATAGCATACCTTAGAGAGCACCATCAAAAGAATTTATCCTTCCTTGCATTTCGGCCTTCTTTCTTCACTTTCCTCAGGGAATTTAGGCTAAGATATCATTTTGAAACCTCAGACACATATAGATATTCAATATGCTCAAGTGTTATTCAAATAGAGAGAGCCTTGCCTCTTATTTATACTCTCAAGTAGCTTCCTTAAAGCATATTCTAGGTCACTTGGCCCACTTTCCTTATTTTAGGGTTGGGTCCACTTCTAATTTCTCCATTAAAATTATTATTGAAATAATATTTACCCATTTCTAGGTCATGACCTATTTTCCTTATTTTAGGGTTAACCATTTTCCATAAATATTCCTTCTTGATTTTGTCACTTCTCTTGATTATTTAAATAATCCACCTTGAATAAATAATATTAACCCATTTATAGGTCCTTAACCTATTTTACTTTTTAGGGTTAACCATTTCCATAAATATTCCTTCTTGATTATCATTTAAATAATATTAATCCATTTCTTCTTTCAGGTTAGTTTGAATTCTTTGACTTTGGGGCTTCAAGCCTTCATGAAGTCCTTCAACCCGTGAGGCCATAACTCTCAAACCCGGGAGGTTATGTGACATTCACATACCACCAGAAATGGTATGACAAGCACTATCCATCTAGAGATAGTTTCACCAACAATCTCCTTGATCTTCATCTCGTTATTCTCAGCCTGGCATGGGTCCTCAACCATTCTTCTAGGATAACTCAATCCGTAAAAGCGTCTTCCCATGAGAACTTTTCGCATAGGGGGACCACTTTGGAGTTCATCCATTTGTACACCTTATCAATCATGATAAGACAATAATAAGAGCATGGGTCCTCAACCATTCTTCTAGGATATCAATCGCATAGCGTCTTTCGGTGAGGGATTTCACCATAAGGACCACTTTGGAGTTCATCCATTTGTTTACCTTTGCATCTATTGGTTTCCCCTTGGACATATAACATTCTCATCGATCATATCAATCAGTACTTGACATCAGCCGATGACATCAATCAAACAAACCATTTACATCAATGACATATGATCAACAATCTCCCAAGTAATCAAACCGGTAGCATCAATGACAGCATGATCAACATCTTTCTCTCCCAAACGAAGTTGACAACAATGTCAAACAAGTGACATATGATCTTGGAAAATACACAAGGTATGTAGTGAAGTGTTTTCATGCATAAAGTGTTTGTTTAGTTTGTTGTAGAACTTATATTTGATATTTGTTTTAGTAATTGTACTTATGTACTATTTTTTATTTTCGTTAAATCTTGTGATTTGATTGCATCACTTGTAGATGGTTTTCACCTAAATAAATCCATAAAGAATATATAAAGGAAGTATTGGAAGAGAGAAATTCCTCATCTAATGTGTGAAATGCAAAAGTTTCTACCTTCGTCATTTCAATGCAAAAGAACACTACCTCATACACCAAGTTAGAGAGATTGAAATGTGTGGACCTATACAAACAAGGTCAATGTGGATGGTTGGAGGCATAGGGAATTTTTGAAGGCTTTGGTTGAGCGAGCATGTCTGAGGGTTCTATGGTGGAGGATATATGGTATAGAGACCATGGTGTATATTCTGCGGAATATCGTTGAGGGTTAGCATTTATTAAGATCTATTTAGATCGATATATTGGTGATCCAAAATCCATTAACAAATTCAAAGGGGAGTACCTAATGGGAAAGGTATATCGAGGAAGGTGAAAGGTAATTATTAGATGGTGCAGATTAATTATAGCCACATTTGGTGGTTTTATTTTACAGTCTATAATTATTTCATTTTTTAATATTCAATATGCATCTATTATAAAGGTATATTGTGTTAAGTAATTATACATTTGTGAAATATTGTAATTTTATTCTCATGTAGTTGGTCAAGAGAGGTGTTTTTTCGTTTATCGTCGCTAAAAATCTTGATTGGATGAAGGTATGGATTGAATGATGTAAAAAATATGGTCAGGGATTATCATGGGAAGGTGTGGCTTCATTGGTTAAAGAAACACACCGCAATGGACATACCAATCTTACACAAAGGAAATTGATTTAGCATATGGTTTTAAAAGATAAACATGCATGCATATTAACAAGCCATATTATTTAATTATTTTCAATTATAATAATATACAAGTTGAATTTTTGTTTTCCTTTGTATACTTTCCAAACATAAAACATTTCCTTAGTTATCAATTGATGATGTCATTTTTACATGTTTGGCATATTGCAAGTAAAAAACCATAAAGTTATGTGGTGCAACGGTCGTAAATTTCACATAAAAAGTTGTATGAAGCAAACTTATCTTATTATGGATAACTTCGTGAGTCTTTGAGGTGATGAATGTTTCCTCTAAGTGAAAAACATCTAGAATTGGAAGAAAATCAATACTATGGGTATTTGGAAGATATTATTGAGTGTGGCTTTAAATCCTTAAAATTAGTTCTATTAATTGTCAAATGGTATAGGCTATGATTGAATCAGCGATGATCCTAATAGAATTGTTATTGAATATGCTAATGGATTTATCATGGTCAATACAAGGTCTCTGGAGCCAAGAACAGAGCCCTATGTTATTCCAAGTCAATGTAAACAAGTATTTTACTCAAAGATTCGGTGGGGGGTTGATCATTTGTTATTAGGCATGATCCGAGAGGAATGCGGATAAATTATAATGTATACGAATATAAGAGGGTATTGAAAAAAAGAAGATGATGCATAGGATCAACATGAGTTAAATGATCATGTTCCAAAGGAAGATGTTGAAGAAATTAGTTGAACCATATGGCTCAGTAGGAGACAATGTTCATGAAGATAATATCGATGATGACTTTACCGAAACTGACATCGGCGATGTGAAAACTGATAATGATATAGCCAATCATACAATGTTGGAATCTAGTTCGGATATTTAAATGTGGACTTAGATGGAGAAAGATGATCAATTACATTAGAAGTGTATGGTATGCCTTAATATATATATATATATATATATATATATATATATATATATATATATATGAAGACATAATTATTGACTTGTATTGGTATATTGTATAAATTAGTGTTCAAGTTTAATTATGTCATTTTCTAGTATGTCAACATATGTTGTAGGAGACATTGTTTCTTAATTATGACAAAAACACATTCATTTATTTTCTAGTACATAGATTTTGTAGGGTTTTGGGGTGAGTGACATGAAGAGGGCTTCCACCTTCATGTGGTTAGCCTTATTCATTGAGAATATTAAAAAATTCTCTCAAAACTAAGAGAATCTCAACAAGGTTAATGCACACATATTCTTATTTCACCTAGTTCGTTATTATATAGTATTTAATAACTCAAAAATAAGGTGCACTTTCTCATGTACTTGAAACCGATGTATATAAATCATGACATGTGAATGGGGCCAACATTGAAATGTTTTTCAATTTGTGCATGTATGGTGAAATTTCACATGGTTAGACTAAGCATGCAATGATAGTATGGGAGGTTTTCCAGACTCAAACATGGCTCACACAAACAATTTCACAATTAAACAACAAGCCTATAAAATAAATAATGTGAATGGGGAGACAAGGTCAATTTTTAGATTAGCATCACCTTCTCATGTACTTGAAATCGAAGCATATAAATCATGACATGTGAATGGGGTAGCATTGATTATTTTTCAATTTGTGCTTGTATGGACTAGAATTTGACATGGTTAGACTAGACACATGCATTGATGGTATGGGAGGATTTAGGACAAACATGAGCTCACACAAACAATTAGACAATCAAACAAAAAGAATATAGAATAATTAATGTGAATGGGGAAAATGTTGATTTTTCCAATTTGTGCTTGTATGGACAGAAATTTTATGACATGTTAGGATAACACATGCATTGATGGTATGAGAGTTCTGAACTCAAACGGTATAAACAAAGAATTCTACAATCAAATATTCTTTGTTATTCTATCAAAACCCAAAAATAAGGTGCACCTGCTCATGTACTTTACCCTTCTTATAAGTGACATGTGAATGGGGCCAACATTGAATCTTTTTCTAATTTGTTCTTGTATGGACTAAAATTTGACATGGTTAGACTAGACACATGCAATGATGATATGGGGAGGGTTTCTGAACTCAAACATAACTCACACAAATAATTTCACTATCAAACAACAAGACTATAGAATAGTGTGTGTGAAGGGAGACAAGGCCAACTTTTTGGGTGGCATTGCTTGCTCATGTACTTGAAATCAACACATATAAATCATGACATGTGTGAATGGGGCCAATGTTGAGATTTTTTTCAATTTATTGCTTGTATTGGTGAAATTTGACATGGTTAGAATAAGCATGCAATGATAGTATGGGAGGTTTTCCAAACTCAAACATGACTCACACAAACAATTTCACAATCAAACAACAAGCTTATAGAATAATTAATGTGAGAGTGAAATGAGGCCAATTTTTTGGGTGCTTCTTGCTTGCTCATGTACTGAAACGGTGCATATAAGTAAGCATGTGAATGAGACCCAGCGTTGAAATTTTTCAATTTGTGCTTTTATGGAATGGAATTTGACATGGTTAAGACTAGATGCATGCATTGTGATATGGGAGGGTTTTGGACTCAAACATGACTCACACAAAACAATTCAACAATCAAACAACAAACCTATAGAATAATTAATGTGAGGACTAGATGAATTAATACATGGTTGGCCAAGTTCATTAGACAATAAATTAGTCTCGAAAGCAATATAATTTCATTTATCCCACAACCACTTTGGTTATGCTTTTCGATATAGAGCCAAAAAAACAATATTTGTGTGGTCCCTCATGATGGGAGGCCTTGTAAATGTAGTAGGTGTCAAAGTATTGGTATCGATGTCATAAAAAATCACAAAAAATTGAAATATCAAAAAATAAAAATAGTGAACTCACCAAAATCACTCCAATTATCCTCGGATAGGAGTGTTAATTCGATATCTTTGGTAAATTACATACTCTTGTAAGGTCACTCTTAGATAATAATAGTTGGTTTCTACTACATCTCAAATTGTTTTCCCACAAAGTCCCAACCTACCTCACCTCCACCAAATTAAGACCTCAAATCCCCCCATCGCACCATCCATGTCTCTTAGGTCCACTTACCCTCATTTCGACATGTAATTGAATCAACAAAACCATCTCAAAAAGGAGATAATTATACTTGTGAAAGAGAAATGAGTATGTCCTTGTCACTAGCATTGTCTTGGGTGAGAGTGCACCTAGTGTTGTAAAATTGTCAAGGAATAGTCAATAAGATGCCCATCCATGAATCTCTCCATTGGTGTTAGAAATTCTCCTACTACTTAATGAGTCACAAGCGACCCCCTAGCCATCCTCAAAATACAAATAATAATGCATCATCCACCCACCAACTCAATCCTCTTAGTCAAGCATTATCCCTCCACCTTCTATGTCCATGACCTTTAGACTTGGTCCATCATAATATTTAAGGCCCCTTTCCCCTAAATATTCATCTTTGGGTATACTAGCTCTCCCCATACCAACAACCCAACTATAAAATAGGTGTCTTGTATTTTTATCTCCAAACACTACCCTTCATTATCAAAATAGTTAGTGTGAATCTATGGTTAGTGTCAATCTATGGGATCTAAAATAAATTTAGGAGTTTGCATCAACAAAAAAAATTATGTGCCTCATCTACATCACTAGCAAATAACTACCATAAGACCTCATGCTCCTGCTCTCACCACTTATAAGAAATAAAACCTATAAACATCAAAATAACAAAACTTTTCAACATTTTTTGACCATCCAACTTAAATGCCATGTAATTTTATGATGGTGCTCAACCTCAAAACATATGACCTATGAAATTACCACCAATGTGTGGGAGATCCATACATCTTTGGCATGATTTTGCAATTGTGCACCTCTAACCCTAATATCTCATGCTACTTCATAATTGTTGAAGATTTTTTTCATGCATGTATGCACAATTATTTCCTTAATACCTATGTGGTTCATTAGGACCCCAAACATGTAGTTTTATAGGCCCAAAATCCATCAAAATTGAAAATTGAATAGACAAAATTGTAGATCAAGAGAAATACACTAACCTAGCACATGTAAAATCAAAATTAGATGATCCAACTTACCTATTGTTTTCCTTTGAATATTTTGCAAGTTCAACTATGTTTTGGTGAGTGGATTTACCCCTATAAGCTCTGTTTTTCGCCCTAATTGAATGGTAATGCACCTCCTTACATGGGTTTCCCTAGTTTATCATGCTTTTCATGTTGGCACCCATGTCATTGTTCCCCATAAAAGTGGGAATCCTTGTAGTCTATGGTTGCATAATGAGCCTCATACATTTATCTTAATAGTTGCTAACATGTTCCCAATGGACTCTCAAGCAATTACACTTTGGTTTATTTCCCACTTTGGTTCACCACATTTCCATGTTAAAGTTCCATATGAAATCAAGTCTCCATCATTCACCCCATCCAAGGAAATGCACCCTTGGTAGAGACCCCCAATTTTCGTCATATTCCCTATCCACGATTTAGAATCATTTTTGTTCCACTATTTTTTCCACTTTCACAAATGAAGGTGTTTACACCAAAGACATCACTAATCGACTTATACAAACACAATGGAGCACATGAATCATAAAATAATGAGAAATTCCTAAGTTATCTAAGCCAAATTGTTCAAATGACCAAAGATATGACTATGTGGCACATCAATTCATGGGCCATGTAGATTTTGTGCATAATCCTTCAATACTTTCACAAGATTCCTATATGACATCAACCACGATAAATTTTGCAATATCACAGGTGCCACGTTGCTTCCATGTAAAATTACAACCTAGAAATGCTTAGTAGTGATGGTTATTTGATTATCTTTGTGTGAAAGTTCACAAAATAGGCTTCCTTTACTTGAATCCACCTTCACTAGATCCACATCAATTGGCAGTTTACTAAGAAGATTATTCAAAGGTTTATTTTTCCCTTCTCTTTAAATTTCTGTTGATTGCATGTTAAAGTATGTAATTGATTTAGCTTTGCTCACTCACATATTTGTACCTTTTATTTTATGTATGCACCAACAATTCCAACCTATTGACTACATACATTTAGTACACCCTTGCACCAAATCACACATAATACCTCTTTGTCCCTTTTGTCCTTGTCCATTTAAAAGGAGTTTTTATTTAACATGTTCCAAAGCAACACTACTAGGTGGGCATACTTTTTTAAAAACCTTTAATAATATGCCATTAAGCCCAAAAATACTCTTTAGAGATATCTTTTAATTTTATCCACCATGTGATTGCATTGACTCTATTTGGATTAGCTTTGATTCTCTCCTTTGGAATTATATGGCTTTGCATATTCAACTTTTTCTCTACTAAATGTACACTTTAACATTTTAGCATAAATTTGGTTTTATTCAATAATGGCTATTATAAAACATATATATAAATAATAATTGTAAAAATATTATTATAACCATATATATAACTAATACATTTATATATATTTCAAATTTTCAATGGGTTTCCAACTATGCTAGTAATCATGTAGTGAGTCTATCATTGAATTGCATAGGTTGGGAGTAATGGCATGCATAGTACATGTATTTCATATTCCATAAATCTAATCTTGCTCACTTGCATGGTACTTATATTCAATATTTCCTCTGTGTTGCATTACTCATGCC
Organism: Picea sitchensis; assembly: GCA_010110895.2. Classification (NCBI taxonomy): domain Eukaryota; kingdom Viridiplantae; phylum Streptophyta; class Pinopsida; order Pinales; family Pinaceae; genus Picea; species Picea sitchensis. The sequence continues at coordinate 163,566 of SNQJ01S0003220.1, forward strand.
ATTTTACCTTTATATGACTATAGTGGTCCTCATCCACCTATTATAATGCCTCCTCAATCCTAAATTTTGAATGATGGGACTAGGGTTCAATAATTTTACCAAAGAGATATCACAAAATGGGTTCACAAAATGGGTACACATGAGCATTGCTTCACTTCATAGATATGATGGTAGAAAGTTTCAATTGTACTAGAAGATAGAAGCTCCCAAGTACATGGTGATGAATAGTTTGTGCCATTGTAACTTTATTGTCAATTTTGTCGTAAATGTTGTAGTAGATAATTTGGGTGCATAAATTCAAATCTATGAGGAGTTTATATATATATAATGTGACATTACCCAAAGGATTCAAGATATTTGTAGCTTCTAACTTGCTTTTTAGATTTTTCTTACATGTTCAAAATTCAAAATTTGTAAATTTAAAATTGACAACCTCATAATATGTTACACCTCATATTGTAAAAGGTTCCACTTTGTGATCTTCATCACATTGATGGAAATTTGATGTTGGCTCCTTGGAGATATTGAACAGACTTGGGGGGATTCACCTTTATGGAACCCTTTATATTCATGGAAGCATATCATTTGATGTAGGTATTTGGTTGGGGGAGTCTCTCGCTTCTCCTTGTTGGAGACTTGAACAAGCCTTTCTTCTAGAGAATTCACCTAGTCAGTATCTTTCACACTTGATCATGCATCTCCATGTCAAGAATATGGAGCACTTGCTATTTTGGGATATGGAGCACTCTCTATGTCAAGAATATTTTATTGTGTTGTATGCAATAATCTTCGGGGGAGCACTATTAAGGCATTATTTTACTATTTGATGGAGCACTTGACATGGTCAATCACTCATTTAGAGGAGGCACCCACCTTCTTGTGCTATTTTTTAGAGGATGTTTCTTAACTACTATATTATTTTATTATTATTTGAATTGTCATGGAATTGGTTAGCAAATATTGTATTTTATTGTAACAAAGATGAATTTCCCTCTATATAAAGAGGATCTTCTCTCCTTTTCATGAGGGATTTGGCACTTGGAGATTTAGGAGTTAGAGAAGTGATGAAGTATCAAGCTTAGGAATTGAAGCTTGATGGAACTCTGAAAAATCATTCTTGAATATTAATGAAATATTGAGGTATTGATCCACTTTGATGGACGATTTATTTATGCCTTTCAATTTTTTGTTCATGTTGTTGTATATTTTTGTTGTTGTCATTCTTTTATAAAAGCTTAGTAATAAATTTATTCATCTATGAATAAAGCAATTTGAGGAGGCTCTCCCTTTTTTCTACATTTGTTGTTTTATTTATGCATGTTTCCTCCTTTTTTCTATCAACTAAGTTGCATATTTGGAAGCACATTACAGCCATAAAACAACACCTTTATAATTTTATTTACAAGTGGAAATCTTATCCCCCAAGACTAGTTTTCTACAAAATATTTCCAACAAATACTTAAGGTTCAAATGTATCATAATTCCTTAAGTGCATAGATTAAATATGAATGTATCAAATACTTACTTTATTTACTAATTTGTAGAAGATGGTAAAAAATCCTCTTATATCATATGACCTGCTTCAAAGTAGTTGTTTGTGACACACTCTCTCATTTATCCAATGACTTATGACTCCATTAGCTCATGATTGATAGGAACTATTTTCCTTCCATCTCTTTTATCATTTGTGTGTCCTTCAATTTCATACCTTTTCCTCATCTTGACATCATCCAAGTCTTACTCAGGTAGTTACATATTTGGGTAATTACAGAGTGAATGGTGGAAATGATGATAGGAGACTTGATAGAAATCTGTAGAGTGTTTTTTATTTTTAAAATAAATTAATAAAATCGGATATCCAGAGCCACCATGAAGTTTATTAATGCGATGGAAATGTCATAGGTCCGATGCCCTATGGATTAGGATATCCAGCTGACCGAGGGATAGGATAGTGCGACTCCATGAGAGTTTATTTGATGGCCACACACCATAGGTCCAACTGACCCTTCTATGATCGATGACTGCGGAAGTCCCGAATAACCAATTATTTGTTATTGTGTATTAGACTAGGCCACGTCCCATCGGCAGCTTAAACAAAAATAGTGCATCGAGATTTTAGAGAATTAGTCATCCGGTTTGGGTACAAATGTAATTCTGAATGAACACAAAGGAAAATCAAAACTTTTATTGGTAAGTGTCAATCAAGCTAATAAATTGATTAATTCTATAAATAAATATGTTTTACTTTTTCTAAGAGAAATTAGTGTTGTGAAGAGTCATTAAAAGTAAAGAAATCCTATAGGGGTGTACTAAAGAGTAGAAACAATAGTTGGCAGAGTTGGTACAAGCATACATAAGATTTTTCTAGGAGTCTAAAGGGATACCACCCTAAGAGGAAGTGGAGCATGAAATACAACTATTGTCATACTCCCCATTGCCAAATATTAGGATGTATAGACAATATGTTATGGAAGAAAAAATGGGAATTATAAAGAAGCAGTTGCCAAAATGTTGTGAGTTGACCAACATAGACAATATGTTGTGAGTTGACCAGAAATTACCTCACATTGTGGGTCACCATCATAATTTTTCCCAAGAAGGATGGGACTTGGAGAATGTGTGTCGATTACGAGGGCATTGAAAAATATTACAATGAAGAACTAGAACCCTCTTCCAAGGATCGATGATTTGTTGGAGCAACTACAACATGCCAAGTACTTCACTAAGATATATTTGAAATCGGGATATCACCAAGTACAAGTCAAAAAAGAAGATATGCAGGAGGACTTCCTTCAATACAAAGAAGGTTTGTTTGAGTGGTTGTTTATGCCATTTTATTTATGCAACACACCAACTACATTTATGAGACTAATGAATGATGTCTTATTCCCTTATCTAGATTCACTTGTTATTTATTATTTAGATTATACATATTATCTTGTAGGTGTTAGAGACCACGAAGAAGCACCGATTGGTCAATATCAAGAAATGTGAGTTTGATCAACAATATTTTGTATTAATATCTAGGGTATGTGATAGGTGGAGGTAAGCTCAAGATAGATCATGTTAAGATGGAGCCATCATGAAATGGCTAGTTTCTGGTACATAAGTTAGGAGATTTTTTGGGGTGGCATGCTTGTGAAAGTTCATATCTTCATTTTTAGTAGTAGTTGCACCATTCCACACCATAACAATGAGTGGTAGAGTTTTCAGTGGGGAAAGAGAATCAACAAAAGGATTTGATGAGTTGAAAAGATATATTAGTCAAGCATCGATTGCTCGCACTACCAAACTTATAGAATCCCTTTGGAAGTGGAGATAGATGCAAGTGGGTATGCCATGGGACTCAACAATACTTATACAAGGAGGAATGCCCATCTACTATCATTCTAAATTATTTCGTAAATTGGTTCTGGAAACTACCCTACCTACAATAAGAAGCTCTATGCCTTGGTACAAGTTATCAAAAAATGGAAGCACTATATAATGGGAAAATGCATCTTATACCCAAATCACCCGACTACTTAGGTATTTGCGGGCTTAGAGTAGGATTACAACAAACTAGGCATACAAATGGATGGGGTTCTTATATATGGTTTCATTTGGTCATAAATTATAAGAAGGGAATTAGCATAGAAACAAGTTGGAAGACATTAACTCCACGACCATACATAAAAAGTTACAATGTTGGGAACTCTAATGCACATGGATCCTTTTACCCATGATGATGCATATAAAAGGGAATACACGGAAGATGAGGAATTCAAGGAAGTGTTTCAACAACTACATTTAAATTCATAAAAGAAGAAGGTGATGAGAATTTCATTCTGAGAATTGTTTACTCTGATATCTCTGAACTCGTGTTCCTAAAGGTGAATGATTGCGACTTATCATAGAGGTTCACACCTCCAAGTTTGCATGGCATTTTGTTGTTGGGAAGAAAGTTTCCAACACAGAGGAGTATGTGTACTAGCCTAGAATGCAAGAAGATGTAGAACGGTACATTAGAGGATGTGTACTTTGTTGTACCAACAATCCTAGTAATAGGAAGCAAAGGTCTATACCATCCCTTACTTGTACCCACTTTCGACCTTGAAATCATTTCCATGGATTTTGTAGGAGTCTTATCGACCAGCGAGAAGGGATGACTTCCTTTATTTGTGGTAGTTGATGGTTCCATAAGATGTGCATTCTCATGTACCTTTTAGAAAGACCATTAACATACAAGAAGCAACAAACAAGTTCTTTAGACATGTATTGGTTCACTTTGGGATACCAAGGAATATAATCTCTAACATGGACACAGTTTCTCTGATACCTTTGGACTACATTTTTGGAGAAGATGGACACTAATCTCAAGAAGTCTACAACATTCCATCCAAAGACATATGGGTAGAGCCCAGTAATCAGCGTGACTTTGGTGCAACTTTTTGAGGGGTTATGTGAAGCATATGAAGACTTGGGATGGAAATATGATCTATATAGGACTTACTCTCATAGAGTAGTCCACACTTCTAATAGTAAGTCACCTTTTTGAAATTTTCTTTGGATATTTTCCACCTTCATCCTTAGATGTGTATATGGACAATAGGGAGGAGTAAGGGACCTCATAAAGATGCATTAAAAGCATAATTTTTTTGAGAAGATCGAGGAAGATACATTTGCAAGTGAGACAGAGAAGTCACATAGAAAGTACAAAGGCTAGACATGGCTTATATAACATAGAGAACACCCATTTAAAAGTGGAATGGGAGTATGGTTTATAGTTGAATAGGAACAACTCGAGTATGGTTATAGTTGAATAAGGAACAACTACAGGGTCCTCGTAAGAAGATGAAATCTCTACGGTATGGTCCTTTTGAGGTATTGGAAAAGGTGAGAGATGATTCCTATAGACTCAATCTACCCCCATTCATGTGCATTTACTTAGTAGTGAATGTGGATAATCCCAAACTCTATGAGCCCTCCAAGTTGGATCAGGAGGAGGAGAAGGTCCTACCTTCCATAGAGGATTTAGCACCAGATGCTCAAGCATAGTTGGCAGAGGAAATAGTTTTATAGAAGTGGTCCAGAACTACAAGATAGGGGAAACATGACCTTTGGAAGGTTGGGTTGAAAGGACAACTTCCAGGAAAAGAAAAGTGGTACTCCGGGGAGAAGGTAGAGGAATTTTTTTATCACCTTTTCCAATAAATATTTTGGGGACCAAAATCCTCCGTAAATGGGGTGGTATGATCTAGATTGGATCATTATATTATTTTTCATCTATTTTTATGCTTTTAGAGTGAAAATAATTGGAGGAATCAACTTGCAGGGTCATTTTAGTGGAAGGTCCCAATTTGGAAAACTAGGGTTCATAGCCTTCCATATCCATTTTGAGGAATCAAACAACATTTTTTGGGGTTAAATTTTTTCCATAATAGCTAGGAATATTTCATGATATTCTACACATCGATACCTTTCCAATGGTGCAAAAATCGCATCAATCGGAGCTTGTATGCAAAAGTTATGCCTCCCACAAGTTGACCTACCATGTTGACCACCATAGTACAAGAGGATGCCACGCCATCCCCCATTACTCACGCATATGGGGCTAGACACATATGTAATTTCAATAATATTATAGAAGGTTCAAAGCACTATCACATTTGAGGGTTGAGGAAGTAAACAACCTTCCCCTAGATGGCTATCGGGCTATCTTAAATACTGAGCCACTAGGAGGAGAAGGGGTTCCATTATATATTATTGTATTTTGTTCCATAGCAGAGAAGAACAACCGGGAGTGGGAAATTAGAGAGCATAACATTGGAGGTTAATGTTTTGTAGCAGCCTAACATGCCACGGGTCTTAGATAAATCCATAGAAATGTTTCTATGAGATGCAATGGATTCCCTCACAATGTTAATGGAATCCATACAGTGAATTTTACATCACCAATATTTTCATTTATCTGTAGAACACTTCATGGATTATCATGAAATGCATGGAAAACTATTGATTTTGATTACAACATGGTAATTATAATCTTGATCTCTATCCATCAACATGCATTCATAGAGATGCCAAGCAAGAGGCCAAAGGTGTAGAAAGACATTTTTTAAATTGTGTAACCCCAAGCACCATGTCCCTAGATATCATGTGGAAAGTTTCTAAGGATGGATGAGATATTGGATGGATCACCCATCATCCCAATAGAGATCTAACACTCTTATACTAGGAATCACGCTTGGTTTCCAGATGAGCATTCGAAAATATTGTGACCATCCATCCATCGCTATGTGATTTGCTAAGGGTTGGTGTGCCATCCATAAAAAAAAAATTCCCACTAACATCTTACCTGGGGATCGTGGTTTATGGCGAGGTTCAAAATTGATGCATGATGAAATGCTTGTTTTTTAATAGAGGAAAGTAGAGATGGATATCTTCTATTATGTATTTTACAAGGTCGATCTCACCAACTTTGATATAAACTAACTCAACCAATTTGAGAATTCTCACCTTTATCCTAAAGTTGAATTCACATTATGATGATTAAGCTATTTTTCTTAGCTTAATCACTTGTTTTTTCATCCCCTTTACAGGAAATAATTGGTTGAGGTTGTCAATACGTTGATGACCATTGTGATTATGTTGTGGTGAAGTCAAAAATTTCTCTATCACCTTCCTCAAAAGATATTGCGATTGATGACGACTCTCAACTATAGTCTAGCAAATCCATTTTTTTGACTCGACTAGATCCGGTATGGGATAAAGTAGCAAATCTATTTTTTTGACTCAACTAAATCCGTATGGGTTAAAGTATTTTCATGTGTAGATGGGTTACCTTACATGTGTCAAGTGAAAAAAATCTTCTAGTGTGCAAGGGGGTCATATATATATAACACCGTCTTATGAAGCAGACGCCACATATTTAGATTTGTGTGCAAAGGGGTCATATATATAACACCGTCTTATGAAGCAGAGGCCACATATTTAGATTTGTGTTGTGTGTATGTGACATGTAATTTAGAATGAATGTGATTGAATTAGTGTAGATTTTGAAGAAGTTCATGACCATCATAGTGTTGGTCCATGACGACATGGGGACTATATATCTAGGACAGAACATGACCAAAAGGAATTGCATGGCCATGAAGGTGATGAAAAACATATTTACAATAATTTTTGTTTATTACACAAGTTTGACCTCGAGAATGAATTGATTCAAATTATATATTAATTATAAATGTGTGGCGATAGTGCATGTCTACAAATGAGTTTGCTCATGATAACCATCTTTTCCTTTCCTTGCTAAGTTCTCTTCCAAGTTTCTCTTGGTTTGAGCAACTAATATGAGCTTCCAAGGTTTGCGATATGCCCAGTCTATGAACAAGGGCATCTGGTATGTCCATGGTGTGTCTTGTCAATGGGCCAAGGAACTCCAAAATTGACTCTTCTAACCACCAACCTTACATCAAGTTTGTCCATGCTGGTAAGTGACCATCGAGGTGATCATGCAGTGGAGGTGCTCGAAGCCACTCAAATCTAGGGCCTTGCATCCTCCCCCACTAAAAGTCATTGTTGTCCCAAGAAACATCCTTAAGGACCTTCTATCCCCCAAGTTTATTGTCTAGACTCATGCATCTATCTATGGTTGGTTTGTCCAACCACTTTACAATTTGTGTGGATTTAATGGTACATTTAAGAACATTATGTGTTTCCTCCTTAAAGATCACAAGTTAGAATTTGGAGGGGGGTATGGTATATTGTGTATGTACACCTCGTATACTCAAATTATTGCATGGTCTCTTGTCCCACAAGCAAGGGGGTATTAACATACATCACTTTGTTGATGTTGAACTATAGGATGTAGTATGATATTGATTGAAAACAAAATGTACAATGCTCAACCACTTGATCCAAGTGTTGCTAGTGAATTTGGACTAAATATAAATTGAAAAATAATATATGTTTTTTAGTCATGAATGACATTAAGTTACATAATATTTGGGATAGGAGTTGCAAATTATGTAGTAAATATTTATATTGTACATATTATAGGTTGTGGTTTCATAAAGCATGGTCTGCACATTCATGCATATTAAAAAAATGAATTTAACATGAAAATCTTAATTAACATGATAAAGTGTGCTAAAATTATTGTATTACTAGAACTAAATACATATAAGTAATAAATACTACTAATATATATCCACAGTCATTTATTAGTAGTATTTGTTTATCCCTAAAATATATTAGTAGTTTATTCTAGTAATTTATAACAATGTCACTTAAAATACATTAATATTTCTCAAGTTTGTTAGTATTTAGCTTATAACAAATTTCATGACTACCTTTTTTAGTCGCATAGTCACAAATTAGCCAATTTGTACTATAAGATAGTTGAAGGAATCATCAATGTGTAATTGATGTTCTCTATGGTTGAAGATGTAAATGATCAAAAGAGTGCATTTGGCAGGATCATTTTACCTCAAAACACAATACAATAAACAAGTAGTTATATAATTTCAATGTTGTTGAATAAAAACCAGTTATATAGGAATAAAAACCAATTATATAGATATAAAAAATGAGGAAATTTCCCTTTTAAAACTTTATACAATTAAACAACATGTACTTACTAACAATGGGATCTAAACAAGGCCTTAAAAACACTCTCCTCATATAAACTTTATACAATTAAACAACATATACTTTAGAGTATTTTTTAGGGATGAAATTTTGTCACTTGGCTATTTTTTTGACCATTTTCTAAAAAAATATATCTCTAATTGATAAATAGTTTCACCTATTTTTTTACATAAATATGATTAAATTGATAATATTCACCAAAATTAACAAGTTTTAATAGTAAATTATATGTTTTTTTTTTAATATCAACTACATATCTATATGTATGATTTTTCAAATTAAAATAGTCCTCTAGAATACTATACATAGGTATATTATTTGAATCCTTAAAAAATACTCTAATATACTTACTATAATAAAAAATCTAAACAAGGTCTTGAAAACACCCTACTCATATAAACACTAGTGATATGTAAACTGTAGATTTTAACCTTGTACAATATTTATTGTAAATGGATTTTCAGTAAAAGAATAGAAAAGATACAATGGAAAATACAAACATTACACATAGATTTTTTTCCCTGGAAACCCAAACCGGGAAAACCAGCATATTATATATTCATTCATAGTGATACATTGTTTACAATACAATATTCATATAGGATCTAACGACATCCAAAACCCTAAACCAGTGACCTAGATTAGTCAACAACCCTAATTCCTTAACCGGAAATAGAAAACCATCGCCAAAAAACAATGTGCCAGAAAACTGCCCAACAATGGACACAAAAATTGAGGCAACAAGAAAAACAAGGCAAAAATATGACACATTTCCAGGGGCAAAAATATTTTCTCAAACCCCCCTATGTGCCCGATGCAACTTAGTCACTACTACTCATGCAAAGAATATAACACATACCCAACATAAACTACCATGGATATTCCACTAAAATAGTTTGTCACAACAAATCTTGTACGATATTGAAATATTTTATTATGTCAGTTTATTTTTCTTAAATCTTAGATTTATAATCACTAGCTTAATTGCTCAAATTAATGAAATAAATGATATGCAAAAATGAAAGACTAAGCAAAAGAACACACCATCCACATAAATGAACACAAGATGTATCTTGGGAAACCCAACATGGGAGAAAAATCACCTAGAAGGTGAGGCTTATGCTCTACTCTCTTTTTTTTCTGTAATGAAATGCAAGTACAAAGAAAGGGGGGCACTCACTACAGAGTTTCCTATGACTATGTGTCCTGATTGACTACTACAGTCCCTTCTTCCTATCTCTATTATGCTCTCTAGTCCCACTCCTTGGATGCTCTTCTCAACTATGGAACAAGTACCATACAAAAGAATGAAATCCCTTCTCCTCCTAGCAGATCAATATTTAAAATAGCTCAATAGTCGTTTCAGGTTAGGGTTTTGACTTCCTCAACCCTCAATTAGTGATAAGGTTTGGAACTTCTAGAATTTTCTTGAGATTCCATACATGCCTAGCCCTACAAGTTTGAGCAATTGGGGTTCATGTGGCTTCCACTCGTACCATTGTGGTTAACAAGGCATGTCAACTTGCGAGAGACATAAATTTCCATATGATCTTCGATTGAGGTGTTTTCTACACCGTTAGAAAGGTCTTGGTGTGTACAACATTGTCGAGGGTGCATGCACAAGTTTTGGACCATGTAACCCCCAAAAATGTTGTTTAATGCCTCAAAATGGCTCCAAAAGGTTATGGACCCCAATTTTCCAAGATGGAACCTACCACTAAAATGACCCCACAAGATGATTCCTTGAATTTTTTCCACCTAAAAAATACCAAAATAGATGATAAATTGTATGATGATCTAATAAAGATCAACTAGCTAAACACTATTTCAAAAACAACACTACCATAATTCTATACAATCATCATTTCATTTTTAACATTTTTTTAAAAACAAAAACAAAATAAAAATAAAACTTTCTTTAACTATATGTTATATGTTAGATATATTTCATACTTCCAACTATAATAAGAAATTACTAATTCTACTATTCAATAAAATGAACATTTTATTGAAATAATAAAATTCTTCCTCACACTAGTTGGAACTCATTTTCCACTTCCACTTCGCTTATCATTAGAGTTCAATTACTCCACAGCTAACTAAGATATATATCAATATCATTATCAAATATACTAACAAAGATAATTATCATTACCCGTTACAAAATCATTATGACATGGCTCATTGTTGAATTTAACATTCTCTTATTCTCTTATAGAAAGAGAGGTAGCTTAATATTAATTAAAATCAATATGATATGATTCATTATTAGTTTTCCACATGCAATTTGTAAAATGAAAGAAAAATAGTTAAATTAACGAAGCATAATGGATTAAAAAATATTTTTAATCACATTATGGTCTCTTATTTTTTAATCACAAATCAAAGTCAATTTGATTAAAAAATATTAAAAACTACCCAAGTTGTACGTGTTATGTCAATGCCAACAAGTTGTACGTGAGATCCCATGCCATATACAAAGAGCTCAAGTCAATTTGGAATTTATTATACAAAGAGGTCTTGGAATTTATTGAGAAAGATGGAGAGATGACCGATCATTCTGATGAGAAAAGATCGAGAAAACGGATAGAATGGGGCCTGCCTCCAAGGAGATTCCATATTCTTTATTAAGTCATGTTAATCACAAATTTACAAAGGAAGCATTGAAAAATGATATGTATAAGTCTACATTTTGTAATGTAAGATTAGGAAAAGGGTAGAGTTAGGTATTTTTGTTGGATAATCATTTGTTTGTTTAATATTAAGTTAATTAGTTTAAAATTTATTTATTAGTAATATATTTTTTAAGTGGGAGGAGTGAATATTGAAAGGAATTAGACGTGGATACATCGGACAAAGATAGATTATAGGAGAATTTTTGTTTTTCACAATATTTATCTTTACTTAGTTGAATATCATAGCAACATGATATGAAAAGGGGACATAACAAAGTGTTAACCCATTCAATTCTTAAATGTGTTTCTCATCACACATCCAACACATGATGACCATATAAAACACCCTCTCCTAGTGACAACAACATCATAGATCAACACACCAAGTCACTAGGAAACATCAAGCATCAAAAAACATATACCTCTTAACACCATCATCTAATCCCTTGTGGTGCCCAAACCATCATCCATATCCAAGATAAGCCTTATATACCAAACGACACAACAATGAGATAGTATGCTCTAAAAGTGCAACCAAGGGGTGATCAACAAGAAAAGCACATGTGAGAATGGCACCAATCAAGAAGCACAATAATCCAACCAAGGAGAAGTGAACTCCCCCAAGCCAAAGACCTACAAGGAACCAACAACAAATCTCCACCAATGTGATGAAAATCACAAAGTGAAACCTCATACAATATGAAGTGCAATAGGTCCAAGAAAGATGCAAGGAGAATGATATGGGATATGATTCTACAAAAGGTGGAGGGAAGGGGGTCTATGGGAAAGTAGTCCTCTTAAATTTAACCAAGAAGCATCGGTCGAATTACGTGCTTGGTTCCCGGATTCAAGTCACGGGTTTCGAGTATGCGCAGGTATTTGTGGATTAGTTTCACATACCTTTAACAACATTTTCATGGACTCTTTTACTAAAGATAGAGAGCTAAATGAGATTCTAACACTGCTGCGCCTTTTACATAAAAAATTATTTGAGATTTGAATATATAATCCATTCTTTCCTAATTTTCATTGAAAATTTGATGCAATCCACTGAAAATAGAGTAATTTTTTTAATATTAATTCTCTTAAAATGGATCTTATTATGAACAAATTCAAACGAATCTATCTTAATTTGGTAATCTTTTTTGTCACAGTAAGAACTCTTGATTAATTAAATGGAATATTTTTTTAGGAGGGTTTATTAGGCCGAAAAGGCGTACACCTATTGACAATGAGCACAATTAATCACCTTTTGATCTAAAATTCTAATATGATGGCTAACAATTGAAGACGCTGGCATATTCTTAGTCATCCTCCCAAATCAATGAATGTGATTTCCTCTTCATATCTTCCTTGTATTTTTGAATGCATCCGTTAACCTATTTACCTTTTAACATTTACCTAATCATATTAAGAAATTATTGTAGCACTATATGATTGCGACGTTTAAATGATTAAACTTTGGATTTAGCACGCTGGCTGTGTTGGTTGTAGATGCTCATTTTCTGGTTGTGCGTTTCATTTTCTAGCTGTGCGTTTCATTTTCTATCTGTGCCTTTCAGCATTCACTGGCCACGATTTTGAGTAGTTGTGCTAGTAATAAACTCTATCTTTCAACATCGAATTGAGAATAAAATCTTAATTCTATATGATTATTTAAATTAAAAGTAATTCATTTAATTGTTTGTAAAGTACTACCACACTCAAATATAGCTAATTTTGAAGTTGGTTTGGGATGTAAGTGTTTACCTTGATGTGACAACATTTTCCTTCACTTTGGTAGTTCCATTACTTATAGGTGCTAGTGTTTGAACCCTCTTTTTTCTACTTATAGTATATTGCAAAAGCTGTAATAATTTCACAAAGGTGGTTTGTAATGTGTTAGACACAAAAAATTTCATCAATTTGAAAGTGGGTAGTAAGTTAATGTATGAAGTATGACACACATAAAATTATTTTTCAAACGAAAAATTTATAATGGAGAAGAGTCAAGTGTCCCCTTCTTATTCCTTCCCTGTAAAATGTTGTATTATATAGTCTACAAAAATATTAAAGATAGATTTAAGTAGAATAGTGTTGGTCAACATTTTTTTATTCGTCTCTTAATGAGAAAACTATTATATGAGTGATAGTGAAGGATTCAATAAAGAATTTTATGGAGAAGGGTCGACTGACCTATCCTCATTATTTCTCTTTTGAATCTGCATGTCTCAAGCTAGGGAAACATTGAAGTTATAAATTATTTAGATATGGGTTGGTCTACCCTTTTTCTTTATGCTTCAAACTAAAACTCTTCTATGAGTGGAAATAACTCTTTACTTTATATAGAGAATGGTTGATCAACTCTTCCCCATTTTTGTCTTGATGAAAAAACTCTTCTATGATAAGGAGAGAATTATGTTGTTATAATATATATGGAGAAGGGCCAATGATGTAACACCCCCATGACTGTAATTATGTTAAGACTTCATTTATTGTGATTAATGAAGCATGTAATTATGTTTACGATTAATGAAAACACTAGGCAATTGACTAAGAAGGAAGCCTTGCAGTACTAGCCATGATATCACAAGTGGGACTGTTGAGGTGGAACTGGGAAGTTTTAATAAAGAAATTAGGAAGCTTTCCCAACACTCCAACATGCACCTGCATAACTTGAATGGATAAACCTGTCCAAAAGTACCTTGTTTACCTTGACCACAAGGAACTTGTTAATGGCACGAAGAATGGTAGTTGGACTAGTTATAATTGCCTCCAGATTTGGTACTCGGATGAGTGAAGGGTCAACTGCAGTGTCAACTATAAGTACGGAATAGAGTTACCCCTTCAATTCAAGAGTTTTGACCCCTAGGAGATTACTTTTGACAAAAACCAATGGGGATCCCGAGGAGAGAGAGAATGTTCCAATGTAGGAGAAGGAATAAGGATGAAGAGGAAAAGAATAGAGAAGAGACACATGACACACATAGGGAACACCCATAGAGGAAAACTCATGCCCAGAGCCAAATTGCAGACCACGGGAAAAGAAAGTGTATATAGTGATGCGAATGAGCACCAATATTCACACATGTAACTCTGAGAAACAAAGAGAAGATGGGAAGCTTTCCTAAGGAAAATAGGAAGCTTTCCTAAGAATTGAATGGTCATCCTGGAATAGAGAAGGCCCATATTCAAATTGGAGCAATAGAGGGTCGTGACTTGGTACTTGTTGGAAGGAAACCGACACGAGTAAGGGGAGGTGACGAAGGGACTATGTAATATAGAAGGGACTCCCTTTTGTAAAGGAAATCCAACTGGGAAGGTGCTTGATAAACTCATGGAGGCCTTGAGCTCAATGGGAAGAGGGAAACTTATGTTGTTTCCAATGGAGTGAAGGAGGGTAGCCTTCTTGATCCACTCCTTGATTTGGAAGTCAACTCAGAGAGTCCCATGGTGGTATCATGGCCTAGCACGAGGTGGCATGTTGTATAAAGGAAAAGTGAAGCAGAACCTATTGTTGGGTGGAAAGGCATTTCCCCCAATCAGTTGGTTGGTTGGAAATATTATTAAACAAATAAGTGTTTTATCTAAAATGTCTCGTGCATGTTTATTAATGATTGTAAACTATATTCCATTCATGTGAATGGTCTTAGCACAATGAATGGATGTTAAATTATGAGTTAAATGAAGTGATATGACCTCCCTTAATTATTAAATGAATTTATTGGAAGGCTTGTGTAAGGAAGGCTAGAGGAGGTCATAAATCCTGCGTTTTCCCTACCCCTTCGAAATGGAAAGTTTGCAGGATACAAAATCTGCATTTGGGAGTCTGGAAGGAAAGTGGGATTTTTAAGTCTAGAAATAAGTCCTTAACCTGTTGAATTCTTGTTTAAACAATCGGTAGTCGTCGATCCAGAGTGGAGGATCAATCTTGATCATCCACTGAAGAATGAGGTGATGATCATATGATGTAACCAACCCTTAATGAAAACATCGGATCCTGGTTGGTCATGGTTCTATCAAAGGAGTTCCTTGACTTAACCTTACCCATGGTGGATTTGAAGAGGAGTAATCAGACATTTAGGCCACCAGAACTCTCAGGACTCAATCCATCACATTTCTTCCCTAGTCTCTCAATGCCCAGTTGAGCATGGTTTTGGAAAAAAAGGTTCCAACCCATTTTGTTTTGGAAATGGATGAGAAGAAGGAAGTTAGGGCACGTTCCAACTTCTTGAGGATGATGTAATCGGTCCAAGTGTCATTTAGTTTTTCTTTAGGAGGTGAACAAGTGTCAACACCCTAGTGGAGTATACTAAATCATGGGCTCATCGTCTTTAGGAATTCATGAGTGAAGGATTAAATTCTCATTCGTCAGATTTGTGGGTCGAGAAATCGTGATCGTTTCTCTCATGGGTAAGATAAAGAGGGAGTCATTTCCACATATGACTAGACCACCAAATGACCCAGAGATTGGATTGCAAGGGCCTTGGCGAAGCCCTAGGTCTCGGTGCCCAATGGGGTGAGGTTCCTAACTGGGTTATGGCCTCGGGGACTGGAAATCTGCTAAACCGAAAACCGGGTAGGATTTTGGTTGAGTCAAAGGTGGGGGATTCCCCAGATCCTGGTGCCCGGTTAGGTGCATGGAATCTGTTTCCAAGTCCTTTCGTCGATTTGTGTAAATGCGCTCATTGTCCATCAGTTGGGATAAGTCGCGTTAGAGGATTACGTTCCTTGACACTTTAATCCACCCTGGATGGTACGAGTGATGTGAAGCTAGGTCGGTGCCATGTGGGAATGGTGAAGATGACCTAAAAATTTAATAAGGCCATAACGTTCGATTATGAACTCGGTTTAGATCATAAGCACAATTGTTGGAAATCCCTCGATGAGCAGGACTGGATTCTTAGATCATATTTGTATTTAGAGGACTGGTAGAAAAAGGTGGTTTGGAGTAAAGAAAAGAGGAAATTGGTACATCCTTCCAGCCTAAGAGATTTTAGCGGGTCGGTTGTGTTACAAATGGATCATTCATCATTCCTTGCATACAATATTGCTTCTTATATGGTTAGGGGAAATGTTGAAGATATAAATTATGTGGAGAAGTGTTGATCAACCATTTTCCATTCGTATTCAAAGATGAACAATTTTCTATGAGTGGGAGAGAAGGATTTAGTCAAAATTTACATGAGAAAGGTTTGATTGACTCTTCTTTATTATTCCACTTTAAAATCTATAACTCAATAGTCCAGGAAAAGTTGAAATTAGAAATTATTTGGAGAACAATTAGTTGACCCTAACACTTTCTTCTACAAACAAAAGGTCTTCAATGATTTGGTCTACCCTTTTCCATTGATATCCAAATAATATTATCCTTTTATGTGTGAGAGTGAAGGATTTAGTGAAAATTTATATGATGAAGGGTTCACAAACCCTTCTCTCTTATTCCACTTTCAAATCTACAATTCTCTATTCTGGAAAAGTTTGAAATTAGAAATTAGTTGGAGAAGGGTTAACCAACCCATTCATATTCTGCTACAAACAAAACTTTTTAATGAGTCAACCAACCCTTCTCCATTTTTCTCCAAAGAACAATACTCTTGAGTCTTCTTTGTGTGAGAGTGAAGGAATTAGTGAAAACTTTTATGAGGAATGATCAACTAACCCTTCTCAATTTGTGTCCAAAGAAGAATACTCTTCTATGTTTGAGAGTGAATGATTTAGTGAAAAATTATATGATAAAGGTTGGAAAACCATTATATGTTATTCATTTTTCAAATAAATAGTTCATCTATTTGAGAAAAGTTGAAACCATAAATTATTTTGAGAAGGGTCAACCAACCATTTCTCTTTCTTCTATAAACAAAAATTATTTGATGACTAGGGAGAACTCTTTTAAATGAAAATTAATATGTAGAAGGGTTGATTGAGCCTTCACCATTTTTCTTGTAACAAAAAACTCTTCAATTCATGTGAGAGAATGATTTATTGTCAATATATATGGAGAAGGTTCATTGGACCCTTCCTTGTTCCTTCCATATAGAATCTCTTCTTATATGGTTCGGGTAAAGGTTGAAGATGTAAATTATAATGAGAATTGTTGGCTAACTCTTCTCCATTTTCCTCCAAACAAGAATACTCTTTTATGAGTGAGAGTGAACAATTTAGTGAAAAATTATTTAAGGGTCATCCATCTTTTTCTTGTTATTTCAGTTCAAATATGCACTTATGTGATCAAAGAAAATTAAATTAAAAATTATTTGGAGAAGGATCGTCTGACTCTTTCTCTTTCTCTTGCAAATTAAAACTTTTTTGTGATCGAGGAAAAGTCTTTTAATGAATATAAATATGTAGAAAGGTTGGGCCGACCCTTCCCCATTCTACCTTGATGAAAATTAATGAATATTAATATGGAGAAGGGTCAACCCACATTTCCCTAGTTTAAAATTGATATGAAGAATGGTTGGGTGACCCTTCTTAATTTTGTTTCTAAATGAAAATTAAAGGATTATAGATATAAATGCTAAATACACTTAAAATGACAATTAAAATATACCAATATTGATTATAAACACAACAATATTAAAAAACATGGATACAATTTTTATTTTTTATTGTAAGTTAGTTTTGATACTACCTTCAATAAATAGTGATCAAAATACATACTTTGTGACCTGGTGCTAGACCTTCCATAACTCGAAACTAGAGTCTGCACCAGGTCTCATATTTCCAGAAAAAATTCATCGCCTGTTGATACAAATATAACGACATAATAGAATAGATTCCAAAGCAAGCCTATTTGTTGTTGAAGCTAAAGTCCATTGAGGATTCAAAACTAGATATTGTGTTGGTTTTGTCACTTAGGTGAGCAAAACAACAACACTTGCATGTATAGATGAGACTGCTAGACAAGACAGAAGCTTGTGAGTGGGTTAAACAAGCCAAACACATGTAATAAACAAAGAAACAAACTAAAACAACTAATAAATAAAAGTTAGAAAACATGAGAAACTTCGAACCATAAAAATCAACCAATGACCAACATAATGCTACCAATGGATCAATAGATTAGTAGGCAAAACACCGTAGAGGAAAATGAGGACTTATGAGTCCCCTCTTCCTCCTTGGGAGGGATCTTGAGTTCCCTAATGGAGAGCTCTTCATACAATGGAAGAAATGGCAAATGGTGAAGAAAATAAATGCATATTCCCTCAAGAGGTGAGTGGTATGGCCTATTGCAATGATGCTTGAAGGCTCCAAAGAGAAAAGAGGATTCTCAAGGGAGAATTCTTGCAGCATAACAATACAATGAAGATCTTGGTTTCTTAGTGCACCCATGGCTCTTATTTATAACATTTCTTCAAGGAAAAATGTAATCGGTTCTTGATGTGAACAAGGGGCCTTTTAGGGAACCTTCTACTCCTTGACCAACCCCCCATTCAGATTTCTCTCAGATATGAAGGTCAAATCATGTTGCGAGTTGGTCCATAAGTGGTTGAGGGGCCGACAAGATCCATAAATGTGTCATTCATAAAATTTCATGGCTTTTCTCGTACAAAGTCGTGCACACGACGCATTGTGTGCTCTGAGGGCTTTGTTGTCCCACGCACTGTTCCCGCACTTCCTTTGGTGAATTTGATCATGTTAATTTTTTACCCAATTGTATAGTGTTTTTTCCTTTTGAATGCATTTCAGTGATGCAGGTGAATTAATTGTTGATGGCATTGTTGTGTTTCTATAACCATTGTAATGAAGAGTGTTGAGAGGAATTGCAAGAGCGATCTACTGGAGGGAGAGGGAAAACTATGGGACCCAATCCTTTCTCTAGGGGGAAAAAAAATTGTGTACAAATGAGGTGGGCATGCCCCATGGTTGTGTCATGTAACCACACTGTGAGACTGTAAATGAAGGTGTATGATGATGTAGATAACTTTTTCACCCTCGGGGGTGGCTGATAACGACATATGACAGTTCTGAATGGTGAAAGGACTCTGAAGTGAGGCAAGGACGACTGTAATAATTGTCGATGACTTGTAGGCATTGATGGCCTAACAACTTCTGAGGTGTTCGTATGGTATGAAACAACTACAATAATCATATAGTAAGACCCACTATAACATGAGAGCTTGGTGAAGTCGAATGTTATGGGGGTCAATGACATCAGAGAAAAATAATGATTTTCTTTGTACCGTCCAAGACTCCTCATTGTGAAGGGAATGAGAATCAAGATATTGTCTCCCTTCTTGGAACTGTGTTGATGTCGACAGAAAGGGAGACGCAACTCCAAGAAGAAAAGGGATTCGTGAAATCCACTAAGATGATAATAGGTATGGACAGGTAACATGAACGAAGTCAAGATGCGGCGAGACTCAAGATTGACTTTGGTTGGGGAATTTTGAAGGATGAGTGGAAGCAACTATAAAATTGTACCTAGTGTCAGGGGGATGACTAGATATGGGGTTAAACTATGCCAGAGGTTAACAAAGTGGACAAACTCAGAGATCATGGGTACATGGACTTGGGATGCTTAGGGTTCATGAACAATGTCATAATGAAAAAACAGTGGATGCTCCAACCAAGGGAGACATGGGTTGTGTTTCCAAGCAAAAAGAAGGTCATCAAGGTTGATGACAAAAAGCTATGTAAATGTTGGAAACAAAGGCTTTTTACAATTACCAAATAAATAAAGAATAATTTGGGTTGAGTATACAGATACAGAAACAGGTTCCCCAGTGAACGATGGCTTGGACTGTGAGGGCACAAGTTGTGAAAGAGAAAGGGTGGAGGCCCATGGGTGGGCTTCTGTATGAGGTAAATGAATGGAGGGTAATATGCAGATGGACAAACTATTGGTGGATGAGATGGAGGGATAATGATACCGCGGAGGTGAAGTTAATAGAACTGAGATGATATGATCGAGGATTCCATTGGGAAATATAGAAATATGATGAGAAGACGTATGGCGTTCATTCTCGGAAGTGCATAATACTATCGAAACTCCCATCCCTAGGGGGTGAAATTAGCATGAGTGTTAATTTTCCAAGGGGAACTATTAATGGGGCAACTCATGTGGGGGAGAGTGCTACCGGGTGACAATACCAAAATGCAGCAAATGTAAAGGTACTATAGAGCTAGATGTAAGAACCCTAAAGGTAAATATCAAAGGGTATGACTGGGATATGCAAGTGATTTTCAGAGGGAAGAATTACATGCCAGTGTCAAACATATACCTAAAGGGGCTGTGTCGCTTGCGGAACAAGTACCTGCACACATGAAAACCAAATACTCGATGTGAACAATATCTGATGATAAAGAAAATATAACAGTTATTTGATAAAATTTGAACATGAGCATGCATACATGAATGTGATGTGAGAAAAATGCTCCTCTGAGGCCAAGTTCAGATGATGGCCCAGGGATATGAATGTGTCTCTGGCGGGACCAAGATCCTGTGGCTGAGAACAGATAGGAAAACAAATTCTCTGGGATCCTGTAACTGATTTGACGATAGCATTTCTGAGGAGATTTGGAGATTACGGGAGTGCGAGTCGACCGATCCGGGAGTTGTAAGAGACAGGTTAGTGGTATTATCCTCCCAAATAATGTGAAACTGGTAGAATTTTGTTAGGGGGTGTACAAAGGGTCGTACATGGGTGTTTTTGGGTAGGGGCCCACCAATGCACAGGAAAAGGAGGAATACCCATGCACATATGCGGGAAATATCATGAAAAACATAAGTCATGACCTGTTGGAACGTAGCACCTGTGTTCTTGAGTCCAAAAGGCATGACGCGACAAGCAAAGGTACCCCAAGGGGTAGTAAAAACGGTTTTATACTGATCTGCTAGATGGATTTGGATTTGATTGTAGCCGGAGAACCCATCCATAAAGGAAAATGCATCGTGGTCATCACAGTCATCGATAATTTGGTCGATGAAAGGGGTTGGAAAGTTGTCTTTGGGATAAGCATGGTTGAGATCATGAAATCTGGTGAAGATGCGAATAGTGCCCTATTTTTTGTTAACGAGGATGGGGTTGGAGACCCATGAAGTATATGTAATGGGGTAAATGAACCCAGTTGCACGTAACTTGTCAATTCTGGATTTGATAGTCGAAGCTTTGGATGGATGAAGGGGGTGTTTCTTTTGACAAACTGGGGCGATATCTGGCTATGTGTCGATGCGATGTTCGACTATAGAAGGATCGAGGTTGAGCATCTCCGTATATGACCAAGAAAAAATATCATGGTATTCCTGAAAGAGAGCTTTGTATGCTGTGAGTTCTTCAGGGGAGCATGCGACACCAATGATTATTTCTTCTACAATTCTTGGTTTTATGGAAATGTTGATTCTGACGGTGGGGGAGATATTGGCCACGTTGAATTCTCCAAAATCATCTAGGGTAGGGATAGGGTTGTTGAACCAGTCTATATGCCCCAAAGGAATAAAATCCTTAGTTTCGATTGCACATATGGATGGTGAAAGACCTCCTGTGAGAGAAAAAGTGCTCGGTGATGGAGCGCATTCCATGGGAAATCAGGGGTAATGAGTTCCTTTAGGATATCTTCATCACAGTGGAAAATGTGATAATACAGGGGATCTAGGGAGGTGATAGGGGGAACTGTCAAAGTGTGATTGTCCTCAAGTGTCGAGGACGTAGAGGGGATATTGCATACTAGGTGTGATGACTCATTTGACGTAAACCAAATGTCAAGATATTGTGGATGAGAAACTATGGTGTGGGGATAGATACCCTGTGGGAAATTTACTGGTGAATTGGGAGGATTTTGGGGGAATATCCTCAGAAAGTTGAATTGTGAACCATGGAGGGATGGGAAGTGACTCGGGTATAGGGGAGGGGACATGGAAAGTATCTGGAGAGTGCATTACAAGTGGAGAGGTGAACAGATGAGGTTGAATAGGGTTGAATGATGACCTCGGTATGCAACAATCATAGGGCACCATTATGTGAAATTAGGAAGTGAGTCACAGAGAGCACAACGACATCTCATCCGCTCGGGGACTAACGAAGAGACATAACAAATGTCAATGACGTGAGCACTAATAAGGGGTAGTGGAGAGGGCTCTAGCCAAGATGTTTGGCATATTGTGGCTAGCGTCTAGTGAAACGGAGGTAGAGTTGGGCAACGATGAGTGTAGTGGCCATATTCTGAACAGATGGCACATGTGAATTTGGTTCGCAACCCTTTACTGGATGTAGTGGCGGACTCTATAGTATTACTAGACGTACTTGGTGAAGCGGTGAGCAATGTGGTTTCTTGAGGGAGTTGTATCGGATTGCGTAACTCGGGAAAGAGGACATCTATTAGTTGGTTGTCCCTCTCTTTCACATAGTGCACAAGGAGGTTAAACTCAGGGAGGAAGTGGAGTTGTGGGCTCTTTCTTATTTTGCCCGCCCCTAACTGTGGCAGTGGTGCCAATAGTTGGGGATGAGGGTGGTGCGGCAGGAGCCTGTACTGGAATCTGCATCAGGATTCCCTCTATCTAAGGAGGGAGAGATGGATGAGGAACCATCATGGGTGGATGAAGATACCATACAGGGATGGAAAGCACCATGTTTGGAAGGGTAGAAGATACCATAAAAGGATGGAAAGAACCATGTTGGAAGGGTAGGGTCAGCTACCTAGAATTCTGACCTAGGTGGGGGTAGTAATAGAAGAAGGAATTGAGTAATGGCTAATGGATTGTCTCACAAACCGTGATTTTCCCTCCGGGGAATCAAGGATAAGTGGTGCAATAGAGTTCTCAAGGAATTCCTTGAGGTAGCAGTTCTTCAACTGGTGGGACGTTGAGGTGTGGAGAGGCCTCGTTGGGAGGATTAGTGTCTCCCATATTGGTTCCATTAGAAGATAATACACAAACTTGTGTTGAAGGGTGTAGGAGAGGTGGTGCTCCATGATATTCCCCCAACAAGGATGGGTCCTTAAAAATTCCATGACCCATGTCAATGAGCGAATAAGCATCTAAGCTAGTGGCAGCAAGAGGAAGAATGTTATCGATGTTGGCAGAATGGTTAGGCTCATAATGTGTAATTTGGTCGATGGTGATGATTTTCCCGTTGTGGGGGAACATCATCATTCGAAACACAGAAGAGGATACAACCTTCATATCATACATGTAGCTACGTTCAAACAAGATATTGTAATCAAGTGGGGCATCGATAACTTCAATGTCAATGAGGATGGTTTTTCTCCCAAGTTCGACGGGGACATTTTGGAAGAGCCCTTCAGGGGAGGATGGTCGACCATCATAGGCTCTCAAGGTGATAGTATATGGTACTAGCTCAGGGGAGCCAAGTTTTTTCCATACTACTTTGGAAATTATGCATGTGGATGCACCTTCATCATTGATACACTGATGAACTGTGATGTTTGGAATCTTAACTTGTATCTAAAAAGCTACTAGGGCGAGGAGGCGTGGTTCTCTGCTATCTATATCTAAGGTGATGAGTCTAATGTCTACTAGGTCGACTGTAGGAGACTGTGTTAAGTCGTTGACCAGAATTTAATTGTGTGTTTCCCTAGCATGAGGTTTATTGACATTTCATCGTAATGGAATGTGAGGTATATGAATGTTTGGCTCAGTGTTAGGGTGTGGAATCATCAAAGGTTGGTCGGCTGTATCTGGAGCCACTTCTAAGGTGGTTGGGGTAGAGTCATGAGGCATGCCATATTGACTACCATGTGTTTGTATAAGAATCTCCTCTTTGTTGATGAGGAGGATATTGCGATTGGTCAAATTTCCAGGGTGCTTGGGTCTTGGTTTTTTATACTGCCCCTTTTGGGGTGGGGCAGGGTGTACCACCTATTGGGTATTCATCACACCTTGGTGTGGAATAGGATTTTTCAACATGTCCAGGGGTGGTTGTTGCAAGTACTGTTGTGGGACCTATTGAGGGGTAGGCGGTGCTAGATGACCTAGCGCCTTCATGGATTCTTTCATTCGTTTGAAGTCAGCAATTTGGGGACAATGGTTAGTATAATGTCCATACTTGCCACAAAGAGCACAAGGGAAGTTTGTCATGAGATTGTTGTTGCTTTTATTCCATTGTCATTTATTGTTATTGTCCCCTTGGCGATTCTAGTTGCCTTGATTATGTTTTCCCCCAACGGGATGGTTTTGTTGGAGGTTATTTCCTCCTAGTCCCGGGTTATTATTGTTTCGTTTTTTTCCTTTCTTCTTGGCATTATTCAACTGATGGGCCTGATTTTTTGTATTCAATTGTTCAAAATATTGAATTTGTTGAATGGGAGAGGGATGAACAAAGTTAACATTGGTATGTGGGTGTCTTTGTGGAGGAGCAATCGGTTGTGGAGGACCAGGAAAGGGAAAGTATGGATTGGGTTGGGGAGTCAATCCATATAGCGTATAGCAAGTTGAAGTACCTCCACAATTGTTATGGTCGCGTGTTAGGTTTGGGGGTGGACCCGCACTTGACTGAAGGACCAAATGCATTTGGGGTACTGGTGGGGGTCCCCCCAATGGCTAAGGGGGGACAACTGGATATGGTTGTTGGTAAGTGGGGGGAGGGTAATAAGATGTCCCTCCATATGGTTATGGATATTGAGGTGCAGCATAATTAGGTGGCAGTGGGATGTAAGGGTTGTGGTGTGTCATGGAACCAATCAACCCTTCTGCAGCATGGGACATCCCAGGTTTGTCCTGGACAAATGGTATGGGTCTGGGTGCATCAGGTAACACTGTGTACAAGTAAGTTGATTGAGCATAGATGAGGTAAAATTGTTGTGCCTTCTTGATAGTTTCCTCTTATGTCTGAGGAAAGGTGAATGCTACATCCTTGGCGATAACAGAGACGAGTGATTTGAGAAACCAATTAAGACATTGTTCTTTGGTGGTTTCTGCTTTACAAAAACTATGACACTGATGTCATTCATGGATGCGATCGGCTATATGGATAGAAGTAGTTTTTTTGAACTCTGAGAGAAGTTCTAAGCCAATATTATGACGAACTGGTAGCTAGAAAAAGGACAAAAAGGCCTTGGCCAATGATTCAAAGGTCACATGGGACCCTGATTTTTCGTCCACATACCATTTGGTTGAGGAACCAATGAGAATGTGTTGAAACAACCTTAGGTGGATGGAATCATCCATGATGTTGTTTGAAGAGCACCATAAGTGGAAGGTCATAACATGGTTGGCGGGATCATCCCCTGATTTTCCTTCAAACTTTGGAATATTTGAAGGTAGTTTGGTAGGCATATTGGGCCAAGTGGGATGCTCCAAAATGGGATCATTCATGAGTTTGGTTAAATCAAGAATGTTGAGTGATGCCAAGTATGGCATAGGGAGATTTGGTGGAGGATTAGTTCCAGCCATCGTATGAGCAGGTAGTGGACCTATCCCTTGAGAGGGATTTGTTGGGGTTGTACTTCTCCCTTGAGAAGAAGTTTTCCCCCCACATCCTTGTGAAGGAGAACTAGTGGATGGATGGCCTTGGGAATTGGACCCAAGCAAAGTGGAACCAAGTAAAGTTGATCCCAAAATAGTAGCTTTCATGGGGGTCTAGGATGGTTGAGCTGGTGAGTTAGCAAGACTAAGGACTCCTTCTAAAATAGGAGGAAGATTCTTCAAACGTCTGGAACGACGGGGATTTTGTGGGTCCCCTATGGTGTCTGACTAGAAAAGTAAATGTGTGCAAATGGTGACAAGAGAGAAATAAATGAACAAGAGATTTAGTATATTTTGGACCTTCACAAGATAGTACAACTTACAATTTCATGTAATCAATTTATAATCATACATAAATCAACTGTAAATAAGCAAACATGTGGGTAGGTGGATTTTGTCTGCATGGGGGAACAAATTAAAAAAAATGCTTGTGTCCTAAAAGATGTATCGTCCTTCCTCTCAAATAGAACTAGGCCTTCCAAAAGCACTCAATAGTGGGGTCTGAAGCCACTGGAAGAGGAACTAGTGAAGGCTGAAATAATCGGTTATAATGAGGGGTAGAGGGTGCATATCCCGCTAGAGATGGTGATATTTCCCAATAGACACACAAAATATGATCAAGGTGCAATTGCAACCCACAATTTCCACCTGGGTAGATGTCCTGAGTTTGGTCACTAGGTACCTCTGTCAAAGTGCAACATTTAGATTTTCGGCCTCAGAAATGGGTCACGGGATGGATCCCTTCAAGAGTTGGGTGACTCAAGGGGGGATGTGCAGAACAACTGGACCTTGGCCTTCAACCCTTCATGGGTATCTCCATGCCTTATGGTGTATGAACACTTGACTTGGAGGACTTGAAATTTCCCTATTTATCAACTTCTAATGTTTTGAAAATGTGAGAACCAGATAACGAGGGTTTATTTGGATGCCTACCCCTGAGATCCTACCTAGACTAAAAAAATTCTTTTGGCACCTCATGTGGAGGAAAACTTAGTGAGTTTTTAGAAAAAATTAGATGTGGTGGGCTGAGAGATTGGGGGTGTGAACCAATCTCGTTTGAGTTAAGTGGGTGTGAATAATTTCTAAAGAAGTAGTGGGATCTTTCGAAATTCCTTTGGAGAAAACCTACTTCAACCTCCATAATTCAAAATGGAAATTATGTGTGTGAGGAGTGGCTTTGTGTGCAAGAAAGTGAAAAAGTGTGACAAGTTTTTAATAAGTTAGGTGTGAGATTGCAACATGTGAACTTCCTATGGTCCTTACAAATATTTGTTACCTAGCTTACTAAGTGTCATTGGTACAACCTTGCGAAATTTTAAAATCCCTAAAGAACTAGCATGTGGTCATATGGGTCCTTTACAAATCCTTTAAACTCCCTAAATGTTGTTTACACTAAGAAAGCTTTGAAAATATCCTAGATTGCAAGCATGTGGTCATGTATGGGTCCGTTACTTTGATCTTTAAACTTCCATAGATTGTGATGTAAACTAAGAAAGAAATTTCAAGAAACTATCCTAAGTTTGCAACTTGTGGGCATATATGTGTCCTAACAACTTTAAGATGATTTCAAAAAACTAAGAGGAATCCTTGGGGGGCTTTATCCTCTCCTAAATATTTTTGTTAAGGGAGATGAAATTTCCCTTTAACCACCTTTTTTATTCTCAAGATCACACTAGGGTGTGAGAAAAGAGCATACTCAAGGATCAAAGTTAACTTCTAGTCCCAATGTAAGTATTTTATGTGTGAAAGCAACAACCTCAACTTAAAATTTTACAAGCCAAACAAGCCATCCATGTGGGAACGAAAGAAAAAGACGAGAATATTGGTTATTTTTACCCCTAAGTGCTTGTGCTAGATAATATTTCATATGGGGAAGGAATATAAGTGGAGTGCAGTTGTCTTTACAAAGTGCATGAAATAAAACATCTAAAGGCTAGGGTCCTTCAAATCATCATAAAAACCCTTACAATTTTGAAAAACTGGATATGTGCATGGGTTACAATTCTGAAAGGTGCACAGAGGGCGCACAATGTGCAAAGCAAAGAAGTTTGTTGTGCGCACAGTGCACCTAGTGCGCATCTGTGGGCAGGAAAATCCACACACTTCCTGTTATGCGTCGAGGAAGAAATTTCCAAGTGAAATACTCCTCCTCCAGCTCTGAATTTCACCTTTGACGGGTTGGGCTAGGACGATTTTGGTACCTGCAAGACAAATTGAATAAAAAGAATTTCTCTCTAACCTCAAATAGTGTGGAATTTGATACTTATCCCCAGTATGGTCACCAATATGTTGTGTTGGTTTTGTCACTTGGGTGAGCAAAACAACAACACTTGCATGTCTAGATGAGTCTACTAGACAAGACAAAAGTTTGTGAGTGGGTTAAAGAAGCCAAACACATGTAATAAACAAAGAAACAAACTAAAACAACTAAGAAATAAAAGTTAGAAAGCATGATAAACTTAGAACCATAAAAATCAACCAATGACCAACATAATGCTACCAATGGATCAATAGAGTAGTAGGCAAACCACCATAGATAAAAATGAGGATTTATGAGTTCCCTCTTCCTCCTTGGGAGGGCTCTTGAGTTCCCTAATGGAGAGCTCTTCATATAATGGAAGAAATGGCAAATGGTGAAGTAAATCAATGCCTATTCCCTCAAGAGGTGAGTGGAATGTCCTATTGCAATGATGCTTGAAGGCTCCAAAGAGAAAAGAGGATTCTCAAGGGAGAATTCTTGCAGCATAACAATACAATGAAGATCTTGGTTTCTTAGTGCACCCATGGCTCTTATTTATAGCATTTCTTCAAGGAAAAATGTATTTGGTTCTTGGTGTGAACAAGGGGCCTTTTAGGGCACCTTCTAGTCCTTGACCAGGCCCCCATTCGGATTTCACTCAGATATGAAGGTCAAATAATGTTGGGAGCTGGTACATAAGTGGTTGAGGGGCCGACAAGACCCATAAATGCATTGTTAATAGAAGTGCGTGGTTTTTCTCGTACACAGTCACACACTCAGTGCCTTGTGCACTCTGAGGGATTTGTTGGCATGTGCACATTGCGCACTATGCATGCTCTTCCTTTGGTGAATTTGCGCATGCCATTTTTTGACCCATTTGTATAGTTTTTTTCCTTTTGAATGAATTTCAGTGATGCAAGTGAACTAATTGTTGTTGGCATTTCTATGTTTCTGTAACCATTTGCGTGAAATGTTGCGTACAATATTTCAGTGATAACAGATGCCCCCTGATGTGTGAGGTCAAGAGAATACATATAGCCGAAATACATCAATGTTTATTTTACTGAGAGTTCCATTGTAATGAAGAGTGTTGAGAGGAACTTCAAGAGTGATCCGTCGAAGGGAGAGGGAAAATTGTGGGACCCAAACCTTTCTCTAGGGGGGAAAAAAAAATATGTGTACAAATGAGGTGGGCATGCCCCATGCTCGTGTCATGTAACCACAATGTGAGACTGTAACTGAAGGTGTATTCTTATGTAGATATCTCCAGCACCCTCGAGGGCAGTTGATAATGGCGGATGCGAGTTATGAATTGTGAACGAACTCTAAAGTGAGGCAAAGACAACTTTAAGAATTGTTGATGACTCGTAGGCATTGACGACTTCAGAGGTCTTCAACTAGTATGAAAAAACTACAATAGTTGCATAGTAAGACCCACCGTAACATGAGATTTTGTTGAATTCGAATGTTATGGGAGTCAATGGCATCAAAGAGAAATAATGATTCTTTCTGTGTCATTCGAGACTCCTCATTGTGAAGGAAATGAGAGTCAAGATACTGCCTCTGTTCTGGGAACAGTGCTAATGTCAAAAGAAGGAAAGACGCAACTCCAAGAAGTAAAGGGCTTCGTTAAATCCATTGAGATGATAATAGGTACAGATAGCTAACATGAAGGAAATCAAGATACGGTGAGACTCAAGACTGCCTTTAGCTGTGGAATTTTGAATGATGAGTGGCATCAACTATAAAATTGTATCTAGTGTTAGGGGGATGACTAGATATGGGGTTAAACTGTGCCAGAGGCTAACAAAGTGGACAAACTCAGTGATCATGGGTACATGGACATGGGATGCTCAGGGTTCATGAACGATGTCGAAATGAAAAAAGAGTGGATGCCCCAACCAAGGGTGACATGGTTTGCGTTGCCAGGTAAAAAGAAGGTCATCAAGGGTGATGACAAAAAGCTATGTAAATGTTGGAAACAAAGGCTTTTTACAATTACAAAATAAATAGAGAATAATTTGGGTTGAGTATAGAGATACATAAATGGGTGCCCCAATGAATGATGGCTTGGCCTGTGAGGGCACAAATTGTGAAAGAGAACTAGTGGAGGGTGGGGGCCCCATAGGTGGGTTTCTATATGAGGTAAATGAATGGAGGGTAAGCTGCAAATGTGAAAACTATTGGTGGATGAGATGGAGGGATAGTGATATTGCGGAGGTGCAATTTATAGAACTGAGATGATATGACTGGGGAGTCCATTGGGAAAGCTAGCAATATGATGAGAAGAAGTATGGGGTTCATTCTCGGAAATGCATAAGACTATTGGGACTCCCATCCCTAGGGGGTGAAATCAGCATGAGTGTCAATTTTCCAAGGGGATGTATGAATGTGACAACTTGTGTGTGGCAGAGTACTACCGGGTGACAGTACCAAAATACAGCAGAGGTAAAGGTACTCCAGAGCTGGATGTAAGGACCCTAAAGGTAAATGTCATAGGGTATGACTAGGAGATGCAAGTGATTTTCAGAGGGAAGAATTACATGCTAGTTTCAAACATATACCTGAAGGGGTTGTTTCTCTTGTAGAACAAGTACCTGCACACATGAAAACCAAATACCCGACATGAACAATATCTGATGATAAAGAACATATAACAATTATTTGATAAAATTTGAACATGAGCATGTGTACCTAAACGTGATGTGAGAAAAATGCTCCTCTGGGGCCAAGTTCAGATGATGGCCCAGGGAATATGAATGTGTAGATGGTGGGACGAGGATCCCGTGGCTGAGAACAGATTGGAAAACAGATTCTCTGGGATCTTGTAGCTGAGTGTGGAAGTTTGGGAAAAGGGACTATATATGGCTGGTGGGCCCACAATGCCACCTTATTTTTACCCGTCGTTGTAGTTGATTTGATGAGATAATTCTGAGGATATTTGGAGATTATGGGAGTGCGAGTCAACCAATCTGGGAGTTGTGAGAGACATGTTAGTGGTCTTATTCTCTCCCATAATATGGAATTGGTAGAATTTGGTTAGGGGGTGTACGGAGGGTCGTACATGGGTGTTTTTGGGTAGGGGCCCACTAGTGCATGATAAAAGGAGGAATACCTGTGCTCATATGCGGGAAAGTTCATGAAAAACATAAGTCATGGCCCATTGGAATGTAGCACCTGTGTTCTTTAGTCCAAAAGGAATGACACGATAAGAAAAGGTACCCCAAGGGGTAGTAAAAGTGGTTTTATACTGATCTTTTGGATGGATTTGGATTTGATTGTAGCTGAAGAACCCATCCATAAAGGACAATGCCTCTTGCCCGACACAGACATCGATAATTTGGTCGATGAAAGGGGTTAGAAAGTTGTCTTTGGGACAAGCATGGTTGAGATAGCGAAAGTCAGTGAAGACGCGAATGGTGCCCTATTTTTTGTTAACAGGGACGGGGTTGGAGACCCATGAAGTAAATGTAATGGGATAAATGAACCTAGTCGCACGTAACTTGTCAATTTCGGCTTTGATAGCCGCAACTTTGGATGGGTGAAGAGGGCATTTATTTTGATGAACTGGGGCAATATTTGGCCATGTTTTGTTGCGATATTCGACTATAGAAGGATCAAGGTCAGGCATATTTGTATATGACCAGGAAAAAATATCCCGGTATTCCTGAAAGAGAGCTTTGTAAGCCGTGAGTTCTTCAAGTGAGCATGCGACACCAATGGTGATTTCTTCTACGATTCCTGGTTTGATGGAAATGCCGATTTTTACGGTGAGGGAGATATTGGCCATGTTTCCTTCTTCAAAATCATATGGGGCAGGGATAGGGTTGTTGAACTAGTCTATATGTCCCAAAGGAATAAAATCCTTTCTTCTGATTGTGCATATGGAGGCTTGGCTAGGAGGGTGAAAGGACTCCTATGAGAGAAAAAGAGCTCGATGATGGAGCGCATTCCATGGGCAATTGGGGGTAGTGAGTTCCTCTAGCATATATTCCTTGCAGTGGAAAATGAGAGAATACAGGGGATCCGGGGAGGTGACAGGGGGAACTGTCAAAGTTTGATTTTCCTCAAGTGTTGAGGATGTAGAGGGGATATTCCATACCGGGTGTGATGACTCACTTGACATAAAACAAATGTCAAGATACTGTGGATGAGAAACTGTGGTGGGGGCCAAGATCTCCTATGGGAAATTTACAAAAGAATTGGGAGGATTCGGGGGAATATCCTCAGAAAGTCGAATTGTGAACCATGGAGGGATGGGAAGTGACTAGGGTTCAGGGGAGGGGACATGGATAATATCTGACGAGTGCATTATGAGTGGCGAGGTGATTAGATGAGGTTGAATAGTGGTTGAATGACAATCTCAATATGCAACAATCAAAGGGCACCATTATGTGAAATGAGCAAGTGAGTCACAGAGAGAACAAGGAAATCTCATCCTCTCGGGGACTGACGAAGAGACATTATGAATGTTAGTCACATGAGCACTAATAAGGGGTAGCAGAGAGGGATCTGGTCGAGATGTTTGGTGTACTGTGGCTAGTATCTGGACAAAATGAGGTAAAGATGGGAAATGATGAGTGTAGTGGCTATATTCTGAACAGATGGCACAAGAGAATTTGGTTCACAACCCTTTACTTCCTGTAGTGGGAGACATTGTAGTAGCACTGTACGTACTTGGTGAAGTGGCGAACAATGTGGTTGCTTGAGGGAGTTGGATCAGATTGTGTAACTTGGAAAGAGTAGGACATCTATTAGTGGGGTGTCCCTCTCTTTCGCATACTGCGCAAGGAGTTTGAACTCGGGGAGGAAGTGGAGATGTGGGCCCTTTCTTCTTTCACTTGCCCCCAGCTGTGGTAGTGGTGCCAACAATTGGGGGTGAGGGTGGTGCGGCAGGAGCTTGTACTGTAATCTGCATTAGGATTTCCTCGATCTGAGGAGGGAGATATGGTTGAGGAATCATCATGGGTGGATGAAGATACAATACAAGGATGGAAAGCACCATGTTTGGAAGGGTAAGGGTCACAATTACCTAGAATGATTGGACTCTAGGTGGGGGGTAGAAGAAGGGATTTTGAGTAATGGCTTGAGGGATTGTCTCCCAAACCAGGATTTTCCCCTGGAGGGGGGGGAAATCAAGGATGGGTTATCAAGGAATTATTGAGGTTATATTTATTCAACTCATGGGATGTTGAGGTGTGGAGAGTCCTTGTTGGGAGGAGTAGTGTCTCCCATATCAGTTCCATTAGAAGATACTACACACGCTTGTGTTGAAGGGTGTAGGAGAGGTGGTTCTCCATGATATTCCCCCAGCAAGGATGGGTCCTTAAAAATTACAGGACCCATGTTGATGAGCGAATAAGCATATAAGCTAGTGCGGACAAGAGGAAGAATGTTATCGATGTTGGTTGAATGGTTAGGATCATAATGTGTAATTTGGTCTATGGTGACGATTTTCCCATTGTGGGGGAATATCATTGTTCAAAACATAGAAGAGGTTATTTCCTTCATAGCATACATGTAGCTACATCCGAAAAATATATTGTAATCAAGCGGGGTGTTGATAACTTCAATGTCAATGAGGATGGTTTTTCCCCCAAGTTTGACAAGGAAATTTTGGAAGAGCCCTTCAGGGGAGGATGGTCAACCATCATAGGCTCTCAAGGTGATGGAAAATGGTACTAGCTCAGGGGAGCCAAGTTTTTTCCATACTACTTTGGACATGATTCATGTGGATGCACCTTCATTGATGATACACCAATGAACTATGATGTTTTGAATCTTAACTAGTATCTAGAAAGCTACTAGGGCAGGGAGGCATGGTTCTTGGCTATCTAGATAAAAGGTGATGAGTCTAGTGTCTTATGGGTCGATGGCCCCGAAGGAGAAATAATCTAGGTGGATATTGGTGGCCACCCACCTATTCCACGGGCTCGAAAAACAATTTTCCATCTTGGCAGTTTTTTGGCAGTTTTTCGGGTTCCAAACTTCCGGGGTCATTTTGAGGCCCTAAACGACGTTTTTTGGGGATTTTTCACCCAAGTGACTATTATAGGCACTAACATGGGCCAGTCAAAAAATGTTCTTCTCGATTAGACCTTTCCAACAATGTATTGACTTCTCCAAATAGAGATCGTATGAAAAGTTACGCCCTCAGGAAGTTGACGTATAAACTACCCCCATCGGGGCCCACAAACCTTTTGAGCCTCATTGTAAAAATCATCTTCTTGCGAATGCAAATAGCCATAACATCTCTTCTCAGAGATAAGATGCCACCATTCTAGTGAGTCTTTCACTCTGTATTTTTAGAGTTCTGTACATTTTTCACATTAATAGAAATTGTGTACTATTGTATCTCTGTGTTTATGGTTTCATCTCTGATAAATTTCTGTTATATCATTGGATATCTGAGATATATCTATACATTTATTTATTATATCTCTGCTCTCATTTTGAGCTGAAAAGAATCCAGATCAGTGGTATCAGAGCAGGCTGCTCTTGATCATTTTTTAGTGCATGTCTCTTATGAGGTCTGAGTATAGCAAGTTGGGTCTCAAGCTTGTCTCTCTTGAAGACAATCGCTCTCGCATGCCCAAGAAACCCTCCATGGAGGAAGAAATAAATATGACAGAGAAAATGATTCTATTAATATGTTTCTTGAGAAACCTCTCACGCGACAGAGGGACGAAATGATGGAGAAATTTTCCCACATCCTTCAACACATGTCGATAACAACATGTGTGTCTTCATCAAGAAGCCACTTTGGTGGCACCTTGCCTTTCAAGGTACAATTTAATTTTGATATTCCCATATTTGAAGGAGAGATAGATGGAGATGCCCTAGAAAAATGGTTAAATCTGTTAGAGGTTTATTTCTCTGTTCATAATTTCTTCGACATGGAAAAGATCACCTTCACAATCCTTAAGGCTCTCCCCCATGTTAAACATATATGGGGCCGAGCCCACTTGGGATATTTTTGTGGATGAGGTAAAAGAACAATATTACCCTATTGGAAACTATGAGGACTAGTACATGATATGGACCACACTGCGGTAAGAGAGGGGCCAATCAGTTCCAAAGTTCACCAATACCTTCCATACCTTACGCACCAAGATGGGTATCAAAGAATCCGAACGAAATTTGGTTTTGAAATACCGTGGGGCTCTACACAAATACATCCAAACTAAAATGGATTTTCTAGACAACTCATCACTTGGTGTTGCCTATTGATATGTTGTTAAAATCAAGCAGAAATTTAAGCACCAAAAAAAATGCGAGTTCGGGTCTACAAATCCACAACAACCAAAGTATGATAAAGACGACCCTAACAAATAGTCTCCCGAAAACTAGTGCAAGTTACAGGAAAAGAAGTGTCACAGGAAGACGAAGAAGGACATTGGAAAATGGTGTTATTTCCACAAAATCCCCTAGCACAACACCGATGAATGTTGTTCAAAAAAGTCATTGGTGGCTGAGATCAAAGACAAGGAGCTGAACCCTGATTCAGAATCTGATTCAGAAAATACGAGTAGAAGACAGATCATCAACACAAACCCCACTGCTATTGTCTTGACTGCAACAATTCAACTAGAAGAACCAATAGATCTTAAAGAGGGGGAGCACATTTTTCATTCATAGATGTGGTTGAAGGGGACCCCACTGCATTTTATTGTTAATACTAAAAGCCATAAGAACCTCGTTTCAGCAGAGGTCGTCAAACAATTGGGATTGTTGACAACACCACACCCACAACCATACAGTATTGGGTGGCTTTGCTAGGGATGAGATATTCGTGTCAGACAATAGTGTCGATTGTCATATGGCATCCAGCCCTTCAAGGATGAGGTATTATGTGATGTTTTCTGACTGAATGTATGTGATGTTCTCTTGGGCTAGACATATATGTGGAAACACCATGCCATTTATGAATCTCGACCCTGTAGTGTCATTATTACTTTGGGGGGTCATCTCTACAGAATACCAGAGGTAATTCCAACTACTGTACCAGCTAAACAGTGCCACAAGGTAGCATCTCATACTACAAAATTGATTTTCTTCACAATTTTTTCAAAAGGTGAACAAAAGGATACTACAACCTTAGACCAAGCACATTCTATCCAACAAAAGAGGGTCGAAAAGACTGTAAAAAAGTGTAAAGATTCCTTTTTCACACAGACATGTGATGTATCCTAACTGGTTGAACAAATTCAACCCCTCCAACAACATGTTCATGACAGCCTTCCACAAACCAAGTAGTGTGATGTCTCCAGCAAGGCAAGCATCTCACCAAGATTCAGATTCAACAAACAATACCCCCTCTCCCCCAGGAACTCAACACAATGGATACAAGGAGAAAGGATTGATCTAGCTGGATATTAGTGGCCACCCACCTATTCCACGGGCTCAAAAAACAGTTTTCCATCTTGGCAGTTTTTCAGGTTCCAAACTTCTGAGGCTTTTGGGGATTTGGGGATTTTGGGGATTTTGGGGATTTTAGGATTTGGGGACCAAGTGACTACTAAAGTCATTGACCTAGGCTAATCAAAAAAAAAAATCTCGGTTAGACCTTTCCAACGGTGTATTGAGCGCCCCAAATGGAGATCATATGCAAAATTTACACCCCCGGGAAGTTGACGTATCAACTATCCCCATCGAGGCCCGCAAACCTTCTGGCTTTTCATCTTTAGGGGTTACGATTTTGGATTTTACTTATGTTAAAAATTCCTTTGGAGCCTCATTGTAACAATCATATTATTTTTAATGTGAGTAGCTGCCACATCTCTTCTCAGAGATAAGCTTCCACCATTCTAGCGAGTCTTTCACTCTGTATTTTTACAATTCTGTACATTTTTCACATTAATAGAAATTGTGTACTACTATATCTCTATGTTTATGGTTGCATATCTGATATATTTATGTTATATCATTGGATATCCGAGACATATTTGTACATTTCTTTATTATTATATGTGTGTGGGTTACAATTCTAATAGGTGCGCAGAGGGTGCAAACTGCGCAGAGCAAAGAAGTATATGGTGTGCACAGTGCACAAAGTGCACGTCTGTGGGCAAGAAAATCCATGCACTTCCTGTTACGCATCAGGGGAGAAATTTCCAAGTGAAATACTCCACCTCCATCTCTGAATTTTTCCTTTGACAGGTTGGGCTAGGCTGGTTTTGGTACCTGCAAGACAAATTGATTAAAAAGAAGTGCTCTCTAAAGCTCAAATAGGGTGGAATTTGATACCTATCCCCAGTATGGTCGCCAATATATTGTGTTGGTTTTGTCACTTGGATGAAAAAAAGAATAGCGCTTTCATGTCTACATGAGCCTGCTAGACAAGACAGAAGTTTGTGAGGGGGTTAAACAAGCCAAACACATGTAATAAACAAAGAAACAAACTAAAAAAACTAAGAAATAAAAGTTAGAAAGCATGAGAAACTTAGAACCATAAAAATCAACCAATGACCAACATAATGCTACCAATGGATCAATAGATTAGTAGGCAAAACACCATAGAGAAAAATGAGGACTTATGAGTCCCCTCTTCCTCCTTGGGAGGGCTCTTTAGTTCTGTTATGGAGAGTTCTTCATACATTGGAAGAAACGGAAAATGGTGAAGAAAATCAATGCCTATTCCCTCAAGAGGTGAGTGGAATGGCCTATTGCAATGATGCTTGAAGGCTCAAAAGAGAAAAGAGGATTCTCAAGGGAGAATTCTTGCAGCATAACAATACAATGAAGATCTTTGTTTTTTAGTGCACCCATGTCTCTTATTTATAGAATTTCTTCAAGGAAAAATGTAATTGGTTCTTGGTATGAACAAGGGGCCTTTTAGGGCACCTTTTATTCCTTAACAAGCCCCCCATTCAGATTTTGCTTAGATATGAAGGTCAAATCATGTTGGGAGATGGTCCATAAGTGGTTGAGGGGCTAACAAGATCCATAAATGCGTCATTCATAGAAGTGTGCAGATTTTCTCGTACACAATCATGCACTCAGTGCATTGTGTGCTTTGAGGGATTTGTTGGCCCGCACACACTGCGCACTGTGCACTCGCTTCCTTTGGTGAATTTGTGCATGTCAATTTTTGACCCAATTGTATATTCTTTTTCCTTTTGAATGCATTTAAGTGTTGCAGGTGAACTAATTGTTTTGTTTATGTAACCATTTGCATGCAATCTTGCGGACAATATTTCAGTGATAACACTAGCCTAGTAAGTATTGAAACTGAAAACATGCTAAATATTGGAACCATGATAGTAGATGAAAATTAAACACCAGAATGACTGCTTCCATCGTTGCCTCTGGGAGGAATTTTCCCTGTAGAAGCACATGCACAATGTCCATGACAAACCAGACATGGTTGGTTAGAGTTTTGGCCTAAGATTGAGTCAAGAAGGTCAGCGAGATGGCAGTCCATCTACTCCTGGAAAATGTTTTCTCCACTATGTCCCTGCGATTCTCTAAAATTAATTGTAGTTGTTCATCCAATAATTTCCTTGGAGAATGCATCTTCATTGTTCTATTGGTATTTCACCCAGGTACCTGTGAAATATTGGAAGTGGAATGTTGGCTATGCAAATAAGAAGAAACCACATTAGGTGATTGTTCTGCTACAGGAGGGGTGGAGGTTGTTGAATTGGCCTGTGAATGCTCAGAGAGAATTTCTTCCTCTACCCGAGTGGCATTTTCCCAACTATCATACTCTTCTTGTCTCATTGCAGAAGAGGATGAAAGCGGGGTAGAATCAAAGAGGTTGGAAGAGGAGAGATGAGAAGGACGTCAACCAACTTATCCATGAAAAGACCCCAAGCCGTGACTGGATTTTCCTCTTTCCTAAGACATCACGATGGAGAAAGGGGCAAAGAACCAAAGGATATAAGCAAAGGAAATGGAAACAAATAGAGGGAAGGGGACGAAAAAGAAGAATCCAATAACCACGGAGATATGTTTCCCAACATGTGTGCAAGTGAATATGGAAATAAGTTGGAGCAGAGCTAAATTGGCCATGGTGAGGTTCGAGGCCTAATACAACCCTCCACAAATCTTGGTTTAATTCATGTTAATGACATATCTCCTCCAACCTTTTAGACATTAATGAAAAAATTAACAGTTCCTGCAGGATGATCTATTAGCATTAAAGCTTAATAATTGCATATCTAGAAAGAAGTGTGAAGGTGGTGGGGATGGCAAAGAGAGATTAAGCATTGGACATTTTGTGAACCTGCCAAAGAGATTCCAAGAAATGGCCAAGTATGGAAAGAAGTTGGTCGGGCTTCAAAACAGGGTCACAAGTTATACTCAGAAGACGTGAGGGCCCAATGGTCA
This sequence comes from Picea sitchensis, assembly GCA_010110895.2. NCBI lineage: Eukaryota > Viridiplantae > Streptophyta > Pinopsida > Pinales > Pinaceae > Picea > Picea sitchensis. The sequence continues at coordinate 202,846 of SNQJ01S0003220.1, forward strand.
AATTGTATGTCTCCGAATTTTGACTGCAAAATGTGCAACATGGAACAGGGCATGATGAAAGAATTCGGCGGTCAATTTGTATATCACAGAACTTCGACTGTAGTTTGTAGGTCGTGGAACAATGGAAATGTAATTTTGAGCAAGACTGGTTGGGAGACGATGATGAAAATAGTGGCCAAGTATGGAATGGGGAAGCGGTTGGTCGGACTCGTGATATAAAAGTATGAGACATATTCAAAAAAATGACTAACCAAAAAGGGAAAGTAAAGGAGAAAAAGAAAGGGGAATTTGGTTTTAAATTTGTAGATCAGGGAAGCCCGGGTGTTGTTTGCAGGCGATGGAACAATGGAAATTCAATGTTGATCCCGCCTACTCGGGAACCCGTGATCCAAAAAGTTGTTGAATATGGAACAGGAAAGAGGTTGGTCTCATGATATAAAAGCATCAGTGGAAATATAAACACATGAATCCACCAACCGGTGCACTTAAACATTTTTTGAAAAATGACTAAGTAACCAGAAAGGGAAAGCAGAGGGCAAAAAGAAAGGGGAGGGCAATTTTCGAAAGCGGGAATTGGTGTTAACAAAGCCGCATTGATGGTCTTAATAGTAACTATGAAGTGCATTAAACAGGTGAACAAGATCTTCAATCAAGGAATAGAGAAAGTGAGTCATGCTTATACTTTCCAGGATGTGTTTGCATAAGAGAAGTATCGAAATTCTATAGGAAAATCAATTTTGGGATGTTCAAGTAAAATTATTGTACTATCAACTTCACCGTAAGTATAACAATGATGAATTTCAATTTTAATTTTCTGTGGTTGATATCATAGTTCCAAAATATTTCTAAAAGTGAATTTTGGTAATTTCATCGATCAAGTAAAAGTGCTAAAATGAGCTACATATTACATTTACTTCACATATTTTACATTAAAATGCAAAGAAGGTCTTGTATATTCTTTAAGATCATAGAAAAACTGCTAAGATCTTGAATGTATCATCCATCCATAATTCATAAACCGTGCCCATGAGAACCTTGAACTACAGCAAAAATTCACATGAACAAAATTCTGTCAAACACAAGACATGACAAAACCAACAGAGATTGGTCATTATATCCCAGCTATAAGCAAATCCCCAAATGGGAACCAAGAAATTTGTCGATTACTATATTACCAAGAAGCAATATCACTATGAACCAAGATCACATTGACCTGACAATGTTCTAACATTACCAGTCCTAGAAAAGAGTGTCAGCATTTAACTTAATGGAGGTCAAACAATGCCAAATTTGCAATATTATTGAAAATTCATGATGGTTCCATTCAAAAGAGCAAGCCATTTTGATGGTTCAAAGGATGGACCTGATTTATTCATAGTTGGATACTTTGCATGAGGTTTTTCCTCATTCTTCTCATTCCTAGACTGAACAATCTTATGCACTTCTAGTTCAATTTGCCATGGAACTAAAAAAATCTATTCATATCCTCATTGGGTAGCATTGACAGATACACATGGGATTGTTTCGTTTCATGCCAACACTTGATATGATTTTTTTTTTTGGGTTCAGCTGATATGCAGTATGGCATTGTTCTCATTTAATGTAAATTTTCTATGGATCCAAAAGTCACATAGCATGTAGACATTGTTTTCCTTTTTCTGTAGGTATACTTCATATGGAAATTATGCTAACCAAGGAAGCACATCTTATAACAGAGGTTGTCTAATTGTACAATGTACGATTGTGTTTCTGACAGTTCAGATGGAAGCATTGAGGCAATGTCTATATATATAAGGGAATTTTTTACTGCATCATAGACAATCAATTGTACCATCATTTATGAAAGGAGAGGCAGAAGCATGAGAGTTTCATTTGGCACATACAGGCTCGAAGGGGGTCCAGTATGCATTATCTGCAACCAAAACACCCTCAACCTGAGAATGTGAGCATAGTAGTTAATATATTGAACAATATAATATACAACTGTACAACAAAAAAAATGTATAAAATTGGTCAAGTCAATTTTTATGAGAAAAGTTTGGATGGAATTGTAGATGTATACACACAACAGTTGTTGAGCTAGTTAGTTTCTTAAGATCCTGTACTATGTCTGTTATCAATTCTGTTACAAATGTTGCTTAGGTTGTGCGAAAGATCCTTTCTTTAAAATCTCTTTTATTTGTTATATTTTTGAAGAGTATAAGTGGAAATTCCCCTTTATGAAAGTGTTGTTCCATTGAGGAAAACAAATTTGAATAGGTGTCGAACAATTGCAGCTACAACATGGAACAGTGTAATAGTTATGTAACATAAATGAGATATATGAACATGTGAAAGTAAAGGAAAAAACTGGATATGGAGAATGGTACCATTTCCTTGTCATTGTCTGACTCTCCATATTTTATATGGAGAATGTGTTGTGAGCCAAGTTTTCTCATGAGTGTGACAGTTTCACCAATGGTTATGATTGGGTAAGTGTCATTGTTTTGTACAAGTTGGCTGATTGTTGTGTCTGGTACGAAACGATATTCTGAAAAAATCATGGGAATTTTTTCCACAATACTTGTTTCATTGAGCAATATAATCTGATCACAATCACCATGGTCATATACTGTTTTTGGCAATATATTAAAATTTGTAATGGACATCCCATTACCTGGCAAGATTTTTTCTGCATGTTTCTGGACACATTGTGTAGGGATATTCAGTATGACTGTCATCATGGCTTCGTTTTTTGTCATGTCAACACACACAATGCATCTAGTTTTGTTTTCCTTGTCTAAGTAGGTGTTATACACGACCATTATGTCCCCGACGAACACTTGTCTAGTTCGGATGTTGTTCAAGCCTTCTATCGATAGTATATTGGGTGTTATAAGTTTATACCTGGTGACATTTTTTTGAACAAAAAAATGTCACCAGAATGGTAGTCTGCATTATTTTATTTTTTATTTTTTTTGGCATAAATGTACAAGTAGACGCACAACTTGGATGAAGTATGTCGGTCAAAGTTTTGTAACCACACCTCTTCGTCTGTGGAACTTGCACTATGTTGGGAGTTTCACTTGTGCTCGTCGATACTTCTTATGAACTGCAAACTATGTGTTTCATATTTCATAAAAATATTTATCATGGCATAGATGACTAAATATCTCAGGATATTTGTTTGGTAAATATATCAAGAGCACAATGTATGAATCTTTACCTTTGGCCTTGTCATTCTGTTGATGTTTGTGATGATTGACTACTCATGCCCATGTCACTAGTCCAACTTTTTCTAATGCAAGCATGTGTACATGAACATCATAAGTACTAAATAAGCATATGAATTGTATATTGTCCATAATTGTTCTAAATGTCACATACAGGCTTGAAGGAGATGGAATATGAAATAGGGTGTGAAGGGATACTCAGGAAACATGAGGACCCGATAGTCAAATTGTATGCATCGGAAATTTTGACTGCAAAAATGTGTAACACGGAACATGGCATGATGGGGGAGTCCGATGGCCAATCTGTATATCACAGAACCCCCGAAGCTAGAGGCACAATTTTGAGCTCGCCATCCCAGGAACCCGCTATCGAAAAAGTGGCTAAGTATGGAATGAGGAATTCATTAGTCAGACTCGTGATATAGAAGCATGAGTATAAATGTGAACCTGTGAGTCCTCCAACCCATGCACCTAGACATTTTTGGAAAAATGACTAAGCGAAGAAACCATAAAGAGAAAGTAGAGGGGGAAAAGAAAGGGGAATTCAGTTAAGTATAGAAGAGGGAAAAAAGGGATAATAGAGAGTGGGAAAATATAAATGGGAAGGGAAATGTTCGGAAGCGGGAAAGTATCAACAAAGGCCCATTTTTTCCAAATCATCTTTTTCTAGTCCAATATTTTATCCACCTACCTGTTTTGTGTGTTTGATTTACTATCACAATTGGTATACCTTTTCAAATATTTTACCTCAGCTTCCTCTGTTGTGGCATGTAATATTTCATCCTCTTGTCCAACTGTTGGAAGAAGACCATAGCAGAAAGAAAGGTTATTTTTGGAAAGAAGGCATGCAGGAGGAAACTAACAACTGGAAGGAAGAGCATCACACACGCATGCATGGAAGACCTAATGACGTTAGGGTTAGGTTTTTTGCAATACATTATAATGGTCGGTGAGCCAAAAACATATAAATATAGAGACCTAGGTCTCAAAGCAAGGGAGATAAGAGTTAGAGAGACCAGAGTCGAACAGGAGGAGAGCTAGAGAGAGAATATAGAGTGTCTAGAGGATGAGTCCTGTTTTGATAGCTAGTTGTAATATTTTTCTATACGACCTAACGTTGTAAGATGTTGACCTAGAGAGGAGTAAGGAGGGTAGATATTGAGGGTTAGATCGCAGGCTGAGGAGCCTGGTGTGATCTAGTTTACCTCATAATAGATCTCGACCCGACTGAGAAGAGTTGTAAAGCACGCAACACTGTAGTTTTGGAACCGCTATAATAAAAGAGCTTAAGCTCCAGATCTTTGTGTATGTACCCAGGAGGGGGCGAACCACAATACAACTTGTGTTATGTGATTGAATGCATGTGTTTCATTACCTCTTCTAAGTAGATATTAGTATACTAAATGAATGAGTTGATTCTATTCCATGCTTAATCGTGAATGACAATTTATTGCGTTAATAAGTTAAGTAGAAATCTCAGTGCACACTTCCCAGATCCCCACTTAATCCTGAGCTGCAAACACATGAGTATTGCAGCCACCCATTAAGACTATATTGGGTGATATGATGTAGTGCACCCTGTGCATTGCATTGCCTTTTGGTTTACGAGGAGGGCCGATAGTTTTAGAGTCTTTGTTGGAACCCCAGTAGACATGAACCCTGGGTCAAGCGTATTGAAGATATAAACTCAGACATATAAAGTATAAACCAACAAATGGTTCTATTTCCATCAGTTGGAAAAATATAGGGTTTAGTAGATGGGATCTGTTGAAAATTTGTAAGATCGATAGAAGCCAGGTCAAAATAATGTTGAATCAGACGAGGAGAAGGTGAAAAGAATGTGTCGCTAAAAGGGGATGTTGAGACCGTGGAATCCCACAAAAGTAGAGATTGAAAGATGGTTGAAGACAAAAGCGCTAGAGTTTGCATAGAAAGATAACTGAAACCCTAGAGTAACACTGCACAAATACCTTGAGAAGTATATGTTTATTGATCTTCATGAAGTTTTTTTCTTTGATTTTCCACACTTATTGCAGGAGTGGATATTGAGGTTGAACGATAGCCATGCAACGAACCGGATCCGAAAGTTAGAGTGGACCTCAGTACATATTGAGCAGTTACATCAGGTAAACAAAAAATTCACCCGAGCAGTAGATTTTTGGCTCGAAAGCATTGTAGCAGGCTTTATAAGAGAATTTGTAGTAGATACAACGAAGTCGTACAATGCAGTGGGGCAAGATTTTCTACATGGGCCTTGAGGAAGTTATATTAGATCATTGTATACTTCTATTAAGATACTACTATATAACAAAGGTCCAATGACAATGGAGTCAAACAACTAAACTTCCCTACATGCATGGCGGAGGGGGGGAAGCACTGACAGGAAGAGGAGAAATGGAAGGAGGAATGGATAAGGGAAAGGAGGAACCCTTGGACCCAATCATGATGAATGATCACCATATCAAGCGGATCATGGTGATAGTTGGAAAGATGCGCAATGAAGTACCCTACCAATACAAGGTGAATACCAAGAAGAGAGTCGTAGTCGCGAGGGAAGGCTTGGAAAGTGATGAAGAAGAGGTAGAGGATCTTTGGGCTGTGGAGCAGATTGAGGAAATCCTGCACGAAAAATTTGAGAGGAAGATGAGAGGTCCAAGATCAGGAAGAGAAGGAAGCAATCCTATCCATATTAATGTCAGTGTGGAACCCATAAACCCATGTGTGACTAATACACCAAAGAGAACACCACCATTTAGACAACCAAATTTTGGGAGAAATAAAGATAGCCATAGTACAACCACCATGTACACAAGGAACTACAACTAGAGGATCTAGTTCAGGAAGAACTAGTCAAGTATCTACACTACACGGAGGTAGTATTTCATCATTCAAGATGGAAGGACATGATCCCACCATCAAGTTACCAGAATTCAAAGGAGAAGAATTGGAGGACCCGAAAAAGCACTTTTTTATCTGTGAAAATATTTGGGAAGCAAAACAGATCACAGATGAAGATATTAAACTTGCATAGATAGCAATTACACTAAGGGATCACGAACTAGATTGGTATATGAGTTTATATACAAACAATCCACTAGGGACAACCAGAACAATTGCGGATATCAACAAATTGTTGATAAATGAGTTTCAGAATCCAAGTTCAGAGGATCAGTACATGAATGAGATGATAGAATTTAGACAAAAACTAGGAGAATCTGTATGGGAGATTGACCAAAGATTCAAGTGATTGAAAGGAAAGTTGAAATGTCTCATGACCAATATGCAGCACAGGAACATGTTCGTCAATTCACTACTACCATGCTTAAAATACCCATTGGGACAATAGAAGTTTTAGACATAGGTAGAGGCTCTACAGAAAGCCCTACAACTGGAAAAAAACCAATATCAATAGAAAGATCCAACCATCAAAGCGCTGAAGGAGGATTTGAAAAAAATTGCGTTCCAGCTAAACCAAAACCAAAGTAAGGACAAACGAGAATTTGTTTGGTGTACCACATGCGGGACAAAAGGACACCACAAGAATGAATGTCCAACATCCGCGCAGTATATGGCTACAAGAATGCCAAATCCATTACCAACAAGAGGACTATGGTACGAAATCTGCAACAAACCACGCCATGATCCATATCATTCCCCAATGATGCAGAAATACCAGATAGTTCGAAAGATTTCATATTGCAACTTTTGCAAGTCAGTGGGCCATGATCACAAAGATTGTAGAACTATGGATTTGATGCAAGAGCGGACATCAGATGCATATAGGGTGTAGGCAGAAATGATGACTGGGAAAGATGCACCACAGCTTAACCAAGTTCCATCCCCATACAACACTGCGCAGCAGTAGTATAATACTACACAACAACCATATAATAATGCACAGCCATAGTACAACACAACACAACCTTAGTACAATACTACACAGTACAATTAGGTGCCTCAGTACAACGCGCTGAGAGGAGATCAAGTTGGTTATAGAGGTGGAGTACGAGCAAGAGGAGCTTTTGGAAGAGGTAGAGAACCAGTGGTATGTCACAACTGTCAACAACCGGGACATTATGCAAGGGAATTTCCACTTCCACCAGCAACTTGTTTGTATTGTCGTGCATCGGATCATGACATGGAAGAATGTCCTACGTTACTAGGGAAGATCCGAGAAAAGAGGAATCAGAACAACCAGAATGTGAAATGGATTTTAGCTAAAGCAAGGGATGAAGGATGAAATATCAACATAGTTACTCGTGGAGGAGCTAAAATAGGGAATGACGCAGTCCGACAAGATCCAGTACAACACCAGTGGGTGAAGAAGAACATCGAGCCAAGGAAGAAGTTTGATGCATAGAACGAGAAGGAGATATTTAAGCAAGCTAGACAAGAATTTATGAAGGACGACATTGTGTCGACTTCAACTACGCAGCAGAATAAAGAGGCTCCAGAGTAGGAGATGCCTCCATCATTGGATAATACCAAAGAAATGAAACACCTGGGACAAGTAAGTACAATCAAAGGATTTTTAAAATCATGTGTAAAAGTATTGAATGATCCATCATATGTCAAAATATTGCAAAATATATTAGAAAGATGTAGCATAGAGATAGACGGAAAATTAGAACAAAAAACAGTTAATCACCTACATGCAAGGAGAAGAACAAGTAGAGAGTTCAGGTTGAATGCTAACATCAAAGATTTCAACATGGGAGATATCATACTAGATCTAGGATATGAAGTCAATGTATTACCTAAGAAGACATGGAAATGTATGGGAGAGCCCACATTGAGATATTCACCTGTTCAACTAAAAATAGAAAACCAACACAAAGTTCTACAAATTGGCAGACTAAAAGGAGTAATGGTAGACCTGGACGGAGTGTGCACTAAAGCAGACTTTGAAGTGATTGAAATAGTGGATAGCACAACACCATATCCAACATTGCTTGGCTTGGATTGGGCCTTTGATAACCAGGCCATAATCAATTTAAAGAAACAAAAAATGACATTTGAGTCAGGAGAATACAGGATCATCGCACCATTAGACCCATCAGAAGGGGAAAGGTTTGTAGAACCCACTTGGTTAGACTTAGAGGAAATTAGCTAGTTGTACAGAACAACTGCACGCAATGAGGACTACGTAAACCCAACTGTATATGGGATATTCAATTGGTGGAGCATTACTTCATGTCCAACAGACTCAAATACAAGTTTAGAGAACTGGGAACAAAGGCTACACAAAGTTTCCACAAGAAGGTGCGGAAGAATTGACTGCGCAGTAATATGGGTAGGCACGGAGATAAGGAAACCACCTAGTTTCCATGGATTAAATGATCTAGAAATATTATTGGCACAGTACGAAGACAAAGTGTTAGAAAATTAGAGACTCTTATCACTTGATATAGCACTCAAGGCCACACCTGCAAGATGGTGGGGCGCACACAAGGAAACAATCACAGATTGGTACCAATGTAAGTGGTTACTGCGCATAAGGTTTGGCACAGAACAGAAAAGCGACAAGAAACAGAAGTATGATGGACAGGGGACACCAAAGAAACACTTGGAGAAGTGCAGTGCATTGTGGAAGATGACATCCCTAGAGGATTGGCCTCATCATTTTGTACACACCTTAGAAGGCATACCATAAAACTGGTATACAGACCAGGAACTGCGTAGAGGAACTTCAAGTTGGACAATACTAAAGCAAAGTTTTATAGTCACTTTCTCATTTGAGCATGAGAACCCCAACATAGATGCAACACTTAATAAAATAAGAGGAGTGATATTCATTAAGGAACCACAAGTAGAAATCATAACAGAAGAACAACATCAAAACAAACAGACATTGANGATTCGTGCGATATTCATATTGAGGAAGCAGAAGACGAAAGAGAAGTGGAAGGTCCACCTCTAGAATCAGAAGTAATTTTTGCACTGATCAAGGTGAAGAAAGTCAACATTGGGACAGTTGAGAATCCCAAAATGGCCAGCATTGGAGACTACTAGGATGAGAAAACAATAGAAATCATAACAGAGCTACTGCACAAATATAGTGATCTGTTCCCAACAAAATTTACAGAAATGAAGGATATAGCAGGAGAGATAGGAGAAATGAAGATACCAGTCAGAGCTGAAGAAAGACCGATCAGACAGTGACCATATAGACTAAACCTGATATATACGCATAAAGTCAAAGTTGAGATCGATAGAATGATCGAAGTTGGAATCATAGAACCTATGGAAGAATCAAAATGGATAAGCTTGATGGTAGTTCAGGAGAAAAAACAAGGTGGTATAAGAATATGCGTCGACTTGAGGAAGTTGAATGATGCATGCCTACATGACTCGTTCCCTAGACCTTTCATGGATGAAGTGTTGGAGAACGTAGGAGGACACGAAGTTTACTCATTCGCTGATGGATTCTAAGGCTACCACCATATCAAGATAGCACAGGAAGATAGATACAAGACCATGTTTTCTACAGAATGAGGATCATACTAGTACATAGTCATGATGTTTGGACTGAAGAATGCACCAACAATATTTTCTAGAGTAGTCATCGCTGCATTTAAGGAATTTAGCCACCAGTTTCTAGAGGTATACTTGGATGATTGGACAATCTATAGTTTGTTGAAATACCATGTAGAGGTCTTATGGCTAATGTTAGAAAGATGCAGGTAGTTCCAGATATCGTTAAACATCAAGAAATGTATCTTTGGAACACCGTTTGGGATACTTTTGGGCCATATAGTGTGCAAGAAAGGCTTACTAGTAGATCCTACAAATATTGTAGTAATTGTTAACTTGCCACCACCAAAAATAGTCTGTCAACTAAGAGCAACATTGGGACACACAAGATACTACAGAAATTTCATCAAAGAGTACGTGCAATGAAGATATAAAGTTTCAATGGAATGAAGATTGTCAACATGGTCTAGATACACTAAAATAAAATATGGTCACCGCACCAATACAAGTATTTCCACACTGGGAGAAGACATTCCATGTACATGTATATGCATCAGCCATAGCACCTGGAGCTATTTTGGCACAGCGAGTAGCGGGAAATTTGGATCACCCTATAGCATTTGCGAGCAGAAAACTATCAGAATCGGAGAAGAACTATAACACTACATAAAGGGAAGGCCTAGATATGGTCTATGCACTGTAGAAGTTCAGACATTACTTATTGGGAAAACATTTCAAGATGTTCACAGATCACTCAGCCCTTAAATACCTAGTCAACAAGACAGTGTTGGGGGGGAGAATTTGTCGATGGTTACTATTGTTTCAGGAGTTTTATTTTGAAGTAATAGTCAAGCCAGGAAAATTGAATGTAGGACCTGACCATCTATCAACGGTCATGAACGGAGAAGAACCTACAAATTTAGAGGACAAAATTTCGGATGCACAGTTATTTTCAGTCGATATTGTCGATGGATACTTTGTAGATATCATCCAGTACTTGAGTACAGGTGTTGTGCCACATGAATATAACACGGCGCAAAAGAAAAACCTGGTAGTCCAGGCTGCAGACTATCAGTTGATCACAGGACACTTATACAAAATGGGTGCAGATAGCATCTTGCGAAGGTATGTGCTACAACATGAAATACCAAACGTTTTAGCAGAAGACCATGAGGGAATAGAAGGAGGACATTACGCATGAAAAGATACCGTGCAGAAGGTATTGCGCACAGGGCTATGGTGGCCAACCATTCACAGAGACTTGAAGGAGAACTGCCAGAGATGTGATGTCTATCAGAGGGTTGATAAACCCAATATAAGGTACAAGAAGACATTGTGAACACAGGTAACATTGCAGGTATTTGACAAATGGGAAATGGACTTTGTGGGACCAATTAACACACCAACAAAGAGGACAGTAGCAAGGTGCATTATTACTGCGAAAAAATACCTGACAAGATGGGTAGAAGCAACACCAGTGAAAGATTGCAGCGCAAAAACAACAACAAACTTTCTATTTGAACAAGTAATTACAATATTTGGTTTCCCAAGAATTTTAATGAGTGACCAGGGCACTCACTTCATTAACAACACTATTAAGGCTATGACTGAATAATTTGAAGTCCATCATCAAAAGAGCACTCCATATCACCCACGGGAAAATGGAACAGTAGAAGCATTTAACAAAATCCTTGAGAATGCACTGACGAAGATCTGTAATGTCAACATGGATGATTGGGACCTCAAAATACCATCAGTATTGTGGGCATACAAGACTACATGCAATAATTTGATAGGACACATGCCATTCAGACTAGTATATGGACAAGAAGAAGTGGTGCCATTAGAATTTTTGGTACCCAATCTGTGCATAGTTGCGATTACGCACATGACAGAACAAGGCGTAGAACAGGACGAGATGAATCAATTGATGATCATGGAGGAAGATAGGATCCTAGCAGGGTTCCACCAACAAGTTCAGAAGGCACGGGACAAAGATTGGCATGACAGACACATCAAGAAGAAAACTTTCAAGGAAGGAGACTTAGTATTGATGTATGACAGCAAATCCATTCAGCATCCACGAAAAATAAGAATGCACTGGTTAGGACCGTATGAAGTAAATATTGTCACAGATGGGGGAGTTGTACAATTTAAAGACTTAAGAGGCATAGAACTCAAAGGGATTATCAATGGGATTTGATTGAAGCTATACAAAGACAGTCGNNNNTGAAAGGAGAAAAAGCAGGCACACTTAGAAATATGAATCCATCGAAGACAAGGCCAATGGTCAGTTCAAAATGGAAACAAGCAGGAAAGGAAAAGATGACAAAAGAAGTACTAAATGACGAAGGCAAGCGAAATTGATTATCGGAAGCGACTGACGGGATGCTGCATTAATCGCACCAACTAGAGATGGAAAGGGAGAGTAATGGAAAGTACAGAGGAATTGGAGGTTCATTGAATCCCTCATAAAGGTAACATCTTCAAAAATCTTCACATGATTCCCATACAAAGAAAGGACGCGAGACCAAAAAGAGTAGTGTGAAAGTGGAAGAGGCAGAGAACGATAGAGAATACGAAGCACAAAGCGAAGTTTACAGAGGTTGAAGAGGCTACTGAGCTCAACAGATGATCGAATTTTAAAACCATGGAACCACCCAAACAAGCAGAACCAAGAAAGACTTCTAGAAACTTCAGAGTTAGGACTAGAGAACAAATACAATCACAGGAAAGTGAACAACAGCCGCCAGAGGTCGTCAATGTGGATGAAATCCCATCACCAGATACAACACCAATAAACCCCACACGCATTTTGGAGAAAACCCAGAAGAAAACACTAGCATGCATGGACGTGAATATGTAGAAAGAGGGGCAGGGCCAAAGTAATGAGGACACAGGGAGTCAAGTGCAAATAGAAAACCCTGAAGAAGCCCCGAGAGTCAATGGGACGACTCCAAATCCAAAAGCATCGGTCGAACCAGACGAATCATAGACAACCATGTCGGAACACCCACATGAGGGAGCAGTGGAATATGTCAAGTGTTGGTCAGAACAATATACTAAAGAATGACGAATGGAGGTTGGAACCTTGAGTTAGCCACCACCACGCAAGGACAAGCACACAGTACCTAGGTCACCGTGCAAACAAACCGCTACAACAATTGTTTTTCCACGCATACTAGAAGGGGTAAGGGTAAAATAATATTTGTTAGGGTATGTAGAAAGGATCAAGTGCTCAGACCATGATGTAAAATACATTCACAAGTTCCTAGAGTTCACGAAGCAAGTCTACTTACAGACTATGGGTGTAGATCTCTTTGGAGAATAACTTCATCAACCACTCCATTGGGCATCACAACTAGATACAATGGGCATTCTAGGTCTATTGGAACTACCACACTTTGGCAGAGGATAGTATGAAAATAGTTGCGTCAAGCAGCTGATGGCAGTCACACATGGCGGAGATTTGTGGTTGGATGAGCTCATCTCAATAGATGTAGAGCTCATTGCGCACATTACAGGGTTGTCATCATGGGGCATGGATCCCGCACAATTTCTCGAGGACAAAAGAAAGGAGAAAGCACTCGCTGAAGATATGAAAAAGAAATATGGCACTGAAAGGGGGATGTGCAAAATCATTATCATTGCGACAAAAATGGAAACAAAAATCATGGCATGCAAGCTTCTCAGAAAATGCTGCAAGGAGGAAGTCCAAGTCGAGGTTGTCGCAGTTGCAACACAGTGTGTCGAGGGCACCACAGTCAACTGGGCCCCTTATCTTTTGAATATGACTCTAGATGACTGCAAATATGCACAAGATCTGGGGACATAATTTCATTACTCATGGATGATCATGTTGATAGCCATTATGGGATGGAAGGAACCGAAATATGTATTTTTTTCCACTAGACCCAAACCCAATCATGGAGCGAGATACCTATCACTTGGCGTCACTTTGGATGCCAGGAACAAAAATATGAATGCAGCTATATTTGAAGGATATCTTCATGATCTACAAGAGACCATCGCCAACCTTTGGATAATAACACCGCAGGTTGTTGCCTACTATCAGGGCATAGCTAACTTCAAGGAAACTCGACCTGCAATGTGGATCCAAGTGCGGAAGGACCCCAACAAGAAATGGCTACAACTACGTTATTGCATCATAGAGTGGGATATAGAAATGGCTATCAAGGATTGGGAAGATGATTGGAGGATTCTACTCCTCACTCGAGACATACCTATAGGGGCGGAGAAGGAGGAGGCAAGACAGGAACATACACAGACTGAAGAGGTAGGGCAGGAACAGACATTGCCCCAGGAAGTCACAGTGCCAAAGAAACCAAGGACAGGTCAGACCAAACCAAAGAACATGAAAAGGGGGGACACCCAAGACAAGAACCGAGAAAGGGAAGAAAAATCATACACAGGCGCCCCAAGTATAGTAGAAACAGGCTGAGGCAGCGCAGGGGACTACACCAAGTCCTAATCCACAAGAAACAGGCCCAACTAAGTGACCAACTACTCAAACGGGGGGTGCACGCAATAAAATGAAGGTGCATAGAACACCTCCAGAATACATTATCATGGAGGATGATGCAGAAATGGTAGCCCAACTGGTCCAGGATCGCACATTCGAGGACTTTGAGAATGTTGTGCACCATAGGCAGAGAATTGAAGAAGAGCTAGTAGAAATGCGACAACTCCTCAAGCAGATTGGGGAAGCCCAGATAGCCAGAAGCAACATAGAAACAGGCCCATCAGCATCACAGATAGGAGGAGAATCTAAAGCAACCAAGCGGGATACAGTCCAGACAATAACGTAGTCGAGTGCAACGTTTCACATTACACCCATCATGTTTCACATGGACGAGATCATGGGGAAGACACTCCTAAAGAACTTGGCTCAATTGCAATTGGTATTTTTGCAGATACCAACCAAGGCCCTATATAAACTGCAGGTTAGCGTTACACAGGAATTACAGTCTCATGCATGCACAGATCTAGCAGAATTGGAATAGGAAAAAGAAAAGAGGGAGGATCTGGAATTGATATATGAGCAGGCCAAGCTACAGACCAAAGAGGAGAGGGAATGTGTGAATAGATTGGAACAAAAAGTGGCCAGAGCTTATGAGAATATTACAAAGACTATGTAGAGGAACGAACTCACAACAATAGAGACAATTGATCATATTGCGCAAACAATCGATCAATACCAACAGGATATCGAGAATCTCCACGAGCAACTCACACCTACCACTCCACCATAGGTAAGGGAGAAAAGGAAGCAGGCGGAAACAGAGTAGATATAGGAGGTAGAACAATAGGTTAGCATACCAATCGACTTGTTTGACAAAGTATCACAACTCTGGATGAAGCTGGAAGAGGACCAGCAGGTCCAGCAGTGGGACAAAAAAGAATAAAGGATCAACGCAACTATCCAATACCTCAAGAAGAGGTAGAAGACAATGTCCATCATGGATCACGTCAAAGGGGTGCAATATATGAAGAGATTACATGCAGAACTCACCACTGTGCAGATGTAGAAAAAGGAGCATTAGGATCAAATGGAACTACTCCAAGAGCGAGTACCAAAGGTCATTTCACATGCAAAGGAAGTCAAGACATATATGGCACAGAACCAGACAGAAAGTGCAGGGTTGATCAGTGATGATATTGCAGTACAGATAGTAGACACACTCAAGGAGAAGACCACACAGGTTCGAACGCAAAACAACAGAGATCAAGGATAATAGTGCTCGTCGATACTTCTTAGGAACTGCAAAGTATGTGTTGCAGATGACATCAACATATTTATCATCGCATAGGTGAATAAATAGCTCAGGATACTTTTTTGGTAAACATATCAAGAGCACAATGTCTGAATCTTTGCCTTTGGCCTTGTCATTTTGTTGATGTTTGCAATGATTGATTTGTCATGCTCATGTCACTAGTCCAACGTTTTCTGATGCAAGCATGTGTACATGAACATCATAAGGACTAAATAAGCATATTCATTGTATATTTTCCATAATTGTTCTGAATGTCACATACAGGCTCGAAGGAGATGGAACATGAAACAGGGTGTCAAGGGATACTCGGGAAACATGAGGACCCGACAGTCAAATTCTATGCCTTTGAAATGTTGACTGCAAAAATGTGTAACAAGGAACAAGGCATGATGGGGGAGTCTGGCGACCAATCTGTATATCGTGAAACCCCCAAAGCTAGAGGCACAATTTTGAGCCATCCATCCCAGGAACCCACGATCGAAAAAGTGGCTAAGTATGGAATGAGGAAGTCATCAGTCAGACTCTTGATATAGAATCATGAGTATAAATGTGAACCCATGAGTCCACTAACCCAGGCACCTAGACATTTTCGGAAAAATGACTAAGCGAAGAAACTATAAAGCGATAGTAGAGGAGAAAAAGAAAGGAGAATTTGATTAAGTATAGAAGAGGGAAAAAAAAGGATAATAGAGAGTGGGAAAATATAAATGGGAAGGGCAATGTACGAAAGTGGGAAATCTCAACAAAGGCCCATTATTTCCAAATCATCATTTTCTAGTCCAATATTTTATCCACCTACTCGTTTTGTGTGTTTGATTTACTATCACAATTGGTATACCTTTTCAAATATTGTACTTCAGCTTCCTCTGTTGTGGAATATAATATTTCATCCTCTTGTCCAAATGTTGGAAGTAGGCCATAGCGAAAAGAAAGGCTATTTTGGGAAAGAAGGCATGCACGAGGAAAGCAACAACTGGAAGGAAGAGCAGCAAACATGCATGCATGGAATACCTAACGACATTAGGGTTAGGGTTTTTGCAATACATTGGAATGGTTGGTGAGCCAGAAATGTATAAATATAGATACCTAGGTATCAGAGAAGGGGAGATGAGAGTTAGAGAGACCAGGGTCAGACGAGAGCAGAGATAGAGAGCAGATATAGAGAGTCTAGAGGAGGAGTCTTGTTTTGATAGCTAGTTGTAATATTTTTCTATATGACCTAACTTTGTAAGATGTTGAGTTGGAGAGGAATAAGGAGGGTATATATTGAGGGTTAGATCATAGGTTGAGGAGCCTGGTGTGATCTATTCCGCCTCATAATAGATCTTGACCCAACTAAGAAGAGTTGTAAAGCGCATGGTGTTGTAGTTTTGGAACCACTATAATAAAATAGATTAAGACACAGATCTTTGTGGGTGTAGCCCAGGAGGGTGTGAACCATGGTACAACCTATGTTATATGATTGAACTCATGTGTTTCATTACTGCTTCCAATTAGATATTAGTATACTAAATGAATGAGTTGATTATATTCCATTCTTAATCGTGAATGATAGTTTATTGTGTTAATAAGTTAAGTAGAAATCTCAGTGCACACTTCCCAGATCCCCACTCAATCCTGGGCTGCAAACACATGATTATTGTAGCCACCCATTAAGACTATCTCGGGTGAGACAACGCAGTGCACCCTATGCGCTATGTTGCCTTCTAGTTTACTAGGAGGGCCAATAATTTTAGAGGCTTTGTTGGAACCCCAGTAGACATGAAGCTTGGATCAAGCATATTGAAGATATAAACTCAGACATATAAAATATAAACCAACACCAACTAATATGTGTCTTTCAATGTAGCAATGCAGAAAATACAATGGACATGAAGGTAAGTTGGTATGTAGAAAGACATGTAAAAAAATAAATAGAGTTCTATTTATTTCAATGTAGAAGCACAGAGAATACAATTGACATGAAGATAAGTTATTATGTAGGAAGATACGTAGTATCTACATACAATAAATTAGGTGGAAAGCAGTAGAAAAATATACAGACAATACATGAAATGAAAACAATAGAATATGAAATAAGAGTAGAAGCATGCACCTTTGTATCTTCTCTTATACATTTGTGGTAAAGATTCCTTCGTCTTCTCGAGTTATTCTGTTTGTTTCAATGTGGGAACGCGCAAAATACAATGAACATGAATGTAAGTTGGTATGTAAGGGAAAATAAGTAATATGTACATATAGTAAATGAGAATCAAACGAATAGAATAAAATATATTTATAAGCATGAACCTTTATTTTTCTTGATCCATGGTTGTGATTATATAGAATTTATCCTAGCCAAAATATATTACAAGCCAAAAAACATTAAGAAGTTGGATGGTTGTAGCCGAATGATTTGGTTTTATGCAACAAAGTATCCAGATATGCTTTGAGACATGGAAATATAATTTTGTAATATCTTGATGTATATTTCATAATTCAAGTACAAGACAAATTGTATCGTGGTCAGATCAGTCTATGTATAAGATAAAGAGGTTGCATTGTGATATGGGCACATTTCACCATATATGGTCAATAAGTGTGTTTTGTACATGTTTTATCTTAACCAAAAGAAAGCGAACATCATAATTGCACATGTAGTTTTCCAATTGTTTTGTTATGGCATTATTTTGTAGCATGTCAACACTGAAGTATCCTAGAATGATAATGGTTTCATTCAGATGTAAATAGTGTAATGCATTTGAAAAAACATTCATTATGTTAGAAATGTTGCACACAGAGTGGCATAGAGATTGAATATCGCAATTTTCAATCCACGGAAGACTACTCTTGCTAGCACCATCTCAACATCTTTTTCTTCTACAAGAACATTTTTCAAAGGCATGTAGGTATGGTTCAGAGTTTGGAGAAAAAATTGGAGCAAAATTTAAGAGCAGGAGGGAAAGATATGCCAATTTTGTGCAATTTTGTTGCATCCTAGGAACCATTGTGCCATGCCTAGCCCTTCTACACCTACCTGCATTTTTATTCTACAAGAACATCCTACAAAGGCAACAAGCTTGACCTCATATTTTTCATGCGAAAGACATGGGTTCGATTCCTGTATGGGATAGGAAGGTACTCATTCCCAGGAAAGCTAGGAATATCATCGAGGGTAATGTGTGGAGGTTGAAGAATTCCTTATTCAATTCAGGCGCTAGATTTCCACTTTGTCACACATGGCAAAGGACCGGGATTTGCAATGCTAGAAAAAATGACAGACAGATTTATACAGACGACATTGGCATGCACATGGTGCAGAGCCTCGAGAAAAAATCAGAGGAAAATTTAAGAGCAGGAGAAAAAGATATGCCAACCTCTATGGAAAGTTTGCAGGATAAGAATGACGAATAAATACTTAAACATTCTTACTTGCAAAATGAAAATAGAGAATAGTAAAAAATGAATACGAATGAAATTATGGTATTGAAACTTACTCGTTAATGAAGAACGACAGAACCGCAGGTCCAATTGCGAGTGCAGGACTTGAACCCTACAAAGTGAAAAAAACAGCTCCAACTGTCGATGCAAGACCCCAACCTTGCAAAGTCGAAGAAAACAAAAGGAAGAAGCAAGCAAGAAACCAATGACCAAGCACCAACAGGTTCAACTGCAGGTGTAGGACCTCAACCTTGCAAAGTTGAACCAAACAACAACAAGCATCAACCGACGAACCAATGAACCAGAGAACAAGCAGAAACCAGTGAACCAATAAACAATATATGTATCTTCAATGATGACTAAATTTCATTCCAAGAATAAAAGAAATCTGAAACATCTGATGACCATGCGAGTGGAAATACTTAAACATTCTTACTTGTAAACTGCAAACAATAAACAACAAAGAATGAATACGAATGAAACTATGGCATCGAAACTTACTCGACAACGATGAACGACAGAATCATAGGTCGAATTGTGGGTGCAATACTTGAACCCTGCAAAATGAAAAAATAGCTCCAACTGTGGGTGCAGGACCTCAACCTTGCAAAGTTGAACCAAACAACAACAAGCAACAACTAATGAACCAACGAACCAGTGAACAAGAAGCAACTAGTGAACCAGTAAACAATATATGTATCTTCCATGATGACTAAATTGCATTCCAAGCATAGAATAAGTATGAAACATATGATGGCTATGCAAGTGGCAGTGGACAACAATATTGTTCAAATTCACTGCAACATTGTATGGAAAATTTTGAGGAAAAATGTGTGACAGACCTATTTAAGTAAACATTTAAGGTTGTCAGGACTTTTTAAGGGCCTCATGCTATGCAAACATTTAAGTTTCCAGGCCTGTTTAAGGGCCTCGTGCTATGTAAACATTTAAGTTGTTAGGCCTATTCAAGTACCTCAAAAAGAGTGTCAATGCTCAAAACTTTCAGTATCTAAACATTTCAATACAAATAGAAATAATAAAAACATTAAAAAAGAGCGTCGATGCTAAAAAATTTTGGTATGTAAACATTTCAATAAAAATTAAAAAATTAAAAAAGACCGTCGATGCTCAAAACTTTGGATATCTAAACATTTAAAACATTGGGAATAGTGAAACTGGTAATAAGAATTCGAATCTACTCTCCAATGAGATGATGACATATAAGGATTTTTTTATTATATAAAAAATTATGTTTTTAGTTCTATAGTTCGAACAATAGAGATGATGCGAAAAATTATAGTCAAAGGACATATTAATACAAATTCAACGAATTATCGATCGCTATAGTCCCTCTACGCCTTCGGCGGGGACTAATAACAAGAAAGTACTCAACTTGCTTTTTTATACGTTGCAAAAGATGAGATTTTAAAATCTTGAAATGGGGGATATGTTTCAATTTTGAGATGGGAGGGATGTTTCAAAATCGAAATGGGCGGTTGTATTAAAAAATTAACGGGTGCATTGTTTTTATTTTAAGGGTAGTTATTTGGGTTGATATTTTAAAAATGAATAAATTTTATAATTTTTAAATAAAAATAATAAATGCTTAAAATTTGTAAAATACATATTGATAAAATTCTAATGTATGTTAATATAGGTTTAAATTCATATATGTTCTTAATTATTAATATTTATGTTGTAATATATAGTTTGTAATTTTTCTTGATAAATATATAATTTAAAATAATATCTTGACTTAAAATTGGAATGTGTGTGTAGGGCGAATTGATATAGAGAAATGATGACCAACCGTTTCCATTTTTGTTTCCAATGAAAAGATATTATATGTTTGTGAGAGAACTCTTAAATGATTTTTTTCTTTTATGGAAGAGAGTTCTCTAACCCTTTTCCACTCTTTGCAAAATAAATTGTATGGAGAAGAGTTGACTAGCCCTTCTCTATGCTTCTGTTGTGAGTGGGAAATCCTCCTATGGACTAGCACTTAGGGTTTTATCATGCATGTAGAAAAGACCTAAAGATTCCTACTTTTTACCACCATCCCAGACCTAATCCCCATTATTCTTAATCAAATACACAGTTAAGAATATCAAGTGAACATACCTTATTTCCGACATTTGGTATCGATCCCTTTTTACGCTTGGTCACTCTTTGACTGCAACTCTCCTCCCAAGGCTGACCTGCATTCACAAAAGACAAACAAAGAACTCCACATGCATTTGATCTACGGATTAATGGGTTAGAGATTTAATCAACATTTACACAATAAACAATGAAAACCTCATATGGTGGGACGGGAAAAGTACTTCTTTATTATTAACTTCACTAAAGCAAATTACAATGATGAAGACGGCCACTGCTCCACGAATCTGGTCCTGGGATCCTCTTTTATTGTGCACCAACTACTAACACACTTTCTTCTCTTCTTCGTTGAAATCACAAAATGGTTGCAGAATCTTGGGCAAGGGGAATGCTAATTCGGGTAGAGTTTCTTTACTATGATTTTCCTCCTTTTAAATGGGACCCCTACCCCTTATTTTATAGGCTAGAAGGAGCTAGGAATTTAGTCGAGTGACTGGCCATGCATGGTTGAAAGGTTTAGTTAAATTACCCAAAACTGTGTGTTCCAACAACAACTTTCCATTTTTCGTGCTTTTGTAGGTACACGTGGGTTGTAGTGGGTCAACTAGAGTGTACACATGGGTTGTAGTGGAGAAGGGTGTGTGGGCCTTTAAAAAAGGTGTTTTTAAGAAGAGTTTTTCAATACTGGCTTGGAAAAGAAGGCATATGAGATGGCCTAGTGTCAGGTAAGCATGTGTGGTGCAAATTAGGGTTATAATAGATGCCCCCTAATGTGTGAGGTCATAAGAGAATCTGATGGAAAAAATACATTATCAATCTTTATCAACATACCAAACCAGTGAGCCTAGGGACTAGAATTCAGGAGGTGCCATCTGCAAAATAATAATTGTCTCACCGAGGTGGGCATACCCATTCTCGAAATGAAATAAAATCATGGCTACCAATCAAATACATTGTAGATCCATGCCATATAACTATATAAAGTGTAGCCGCGAGCAATACATAGAGGATCTACATCTCGAAATCAAAAATATATACATTTATAGTATCCATCTTCAAGAAGCGAATCAGGACTGATGGCTAGAGATGAGGCCTTCAGAGCTCGAGCATCAACTTCAAAATATTCAAAACTCGGGTAGGAGTGTAATCTAAGTGTATCAATTCACTACCCAAAGGTCTTCAATGGCTTGTCAGGAATAGACTATAGGATTTTGATGATCAAGTTGAGGGCTTCATGGATTTCGAACAAAGACTTGATTGGGCTTTCAGGATGACTGAGCATGAGGGTAAGAGACAATCTATAGAGGGGCCAACTCAAGCTTGGTAATAACTCCCTTGGACAATAGCACGACATAAGATGAGACTCAGGCATCATGATATTTTGACATAAGTTCACGATGCAGGAGGCATCGCAAACTCTCCATATGTTGGAAGAATAACCAATTGGAGGAGGACACAGCTCTATGTAGTGAGAACAGCTTCTTAAGGTCACATTAAATCCCAGGGCTTTGACAAACAAACAGAAGGATGTGCTTTGTCCAAGGGCAACTCATTGTGCTTCCAATAAAAAGAAAATACTTTCCCCTTCCTCTTTTTGGGGTATATTTGATTTTTTTGTCTTTTTCAATAATTTTGGAAAGATTGAAAAAGAATAAAAGAATGCTATGTTAAAAAGGAGGATCGAGTGTCGCAAACATACTAGTTCTAGGCGCAATGACAAGACTGATGTTCAGAGCAAGGACATTCGGAAAAATCCCTACCGGGGCCAAAGGTGTCAAGATGCACATGCAAAGTACTATAGGGCTTGCATATAAGGCATGCTTCAGATGGTTCATTTGAGAGAAACATGGAGCCGACATTAGGCCAAAGATGCGGATATGCAAACATGGTTAACAAAACACACAATGGTAACATCCTTTGATGTACTTTTAACGAGCCCAGAGAATGTAAGCTCGGTGGTTGTTCATATTTAGAGAGTATGAAAAAACGTAAAAGGAGACTCCGCTGGGGTACCTTTTTCGAAGATAGTCTAGTCGGCTCGAAAAAGGGGTAAACTAGCATAGACCAGATGTCTATTCAAAACCATTTTAACGAGTGTGATAAAGACATTGTCACTCAACAATTTTTTCATTTTTAAGGAGTTTGAAAAAAGATCAACTATGGACTCCGTCAGGAATGTTCTTTTGGACCATTTTAACGAGTGTGAAAGAATAAGTTCACTCGACGATCTTTTCAATTTTAGGGAGTCTGAAAAGAACTTAACTATGGACTCCATGGGGGTTCCTTTTTCATAAATTTAGTCCCTCAGGCCCGAAAAAGGGTTAAAATTATACCTGAGAGTACTCTTCTAGAGAACCGAGGCTTCTAGAGTATACCTTTGTTCATATAGTTGACCATCCGGACTGAAAAAGGGGTAAACTACAGTCAGATAGACGTGACTTCAAATTTCAGTTTAGCAAGCGTGAAGGTCAAAAAGATCGCTCGGCAATATTTTCACATTTAGAGGGTCTGAAAAGAGCTTAAAAGAAGACCCATTAAGTTTTTGGAGTCCCGAGGGTGAGGTCAAGAGTGATAAGGAATTATTCAAATGAGGTTCAAACTCGTAATCAGGAAAATCTAGTAAGGACTCCCAGGCCTATAGTCATTAGTGACAGCATGGACACCAAAATGCAACCAGGATATACCTAGGGCATCCAT
Source organism: Picea sitchensis (assembly GCA_010110895.2). Classification (NCBI taxonomy): domain Eukaryota; kingdom Viridiplantae; phylum Streptophyta; class Pinopsida; order Pinales; family Pinaceae; genus Picea; species Picea sitchensis. The sequence goes on from SNQJ01S0003220.1 coordinate 226,544, forward strand.
GTTAAGGTAGGCTCTACCACTAAATTACGACACTCGTAAAGCAGCAATGATGGTTTCGTGTCACAACTCGGTGGGATCCATCCTATGGCAAAGTGGAAAAGACAACAAGATGCAGAAAGTGGAGGTGGAATCTTATCTTAAATGCAACGGGTTGGAAAAAATGTCTTTTTACCAAAGGACCTTCAAAACAACCCAAAACTCCAAAAAGTTTCCAAATACCCAAATAACACTTCTCGTGACAATCCAAAGAAAACTCTCGAACCATACTAAATGATTTTTAGTTTAGAAAAAATGATAGAAGGGTCCAAAAATTTGACAAAAAGAGGCCAAAACGTCTATAAATAGAAGCTAGCAGCTCATTATCACCATTGCTAATTGAGAAATTGACTAAAAGCCAAAACTACCCCTTTGTGAAAAGAGTTGATCCTGGGAGCCTCAGTGGACGAAACAATCATCTGCTTGGACCAAGTAAGTACTCACTACCCCTTCTTGCATTTTAATTTTTTCTTTATGCATTTAAGTTCATTTTTTTGGGGGGGCGTCTACCTTTAAAAGGTCGGCCCTACATCCATCCGGGTTGTCTTATGACAACTCGAGTGTACACATGGGCTACCTTATGACAACCCGAGTGTACATGCTATTGTGAACACTACAGCCCACGTGGACCTTCAATTTAGTGTTAAAAAAAATACAAGAGTTAACCCTCCTGAACTTTGTCTATTTGCAGGATGTATGTTCACTGGAGGGAAAGAGAGCATGAGGATATTGATGTGTTGGTCGATGAGGACCCTGATCCTCTTGCTACACTATTGCAATGTGGTTTGTTAAAGTGTTTCCATTGTCCTCTCATGCGAGCACAACCTAGGCTACTGAACTCCTTGGTGGATTATTGGCATCCCGATGCAGAGGCCTTTATGCTAGAGGGGAAATCATTGGCTCCAACGATAGAGGATATATACTTCCTGACTGGGCCTCATAACATATCGAAGTTGATTGGACTCCATTGTGAAGCCGATATTGACAGAATGAGCTTGCAAGTGCCGATAAGAAAGATCTCTAACTTATCACTAAAAGTGATAGTGTTTCTCATTGGGCAGATTACTGGGTCCGTGTCTTTAAATCAAGCTTCCTGTGTGCACATGAATTGTGCAGTTCAGTGCTTAAAAACACAAATATTTGACTAGAGCACCACCTTACTAGATTGTATGAAGAGGCAATTAACAGAGTGTCGAATGCGGAATTAGAGGAACTTCGGATTTGGGATGATTCTTTGTGCTTTCTTATTTGAGAGAGTGCCCAGTTTTAGTCCTAGAGAGACTATACGAGGGCACAAGGCCTCTCTCCCCACATTATGCAGATGGGTGGCGTTGTTGCCACGAAAAGGGGGAGGGAGGACCATTGAGGCCTTCAATGACAAGTTCTTTTCTTGGTGGGCACGACAGATTTCGTTCATAGAGGACTACCCCTATGCCAATATTTACTTCTCTAGAGACCCCGAGATACCGATACCTCTCAGAGAGCATCAAGGAGAGATGGGTAAGTTTGATTTGTTTTTGTTTTTTTGTTAAATATATGTAATTTTTATGTTGTTTTTTATATAAAACATTTTTTTATACACCAAAGTATCTGACAAATCTGTGTCTGTTATGTGTAGATGTGGGGCCAGTGCGACCAGCGGACTATGCGAGGAACAGGCGACATCCTCGACCAGAGGCCGCCCTAGCCGCAGTCGGTGGACCAGCAGCAATAGGAGTACCTCCAGCCGGTGAGGCTGAGAGATTTTTGAGACGAGTAGAGAGAAACTTTACCTCGCTTACTCACACAGTCCCCATGGCATAGATTGAGGATCTGTCACCGTCTATGCAGCCTCATGTAGTGGGGGCACCACGGATGTGGGTCCAACTTTTTTGGCCTTTGGCAAACACCGTTGAGCATTACAACAGGGCCAATAGGCCCTATCCTTAGTTAGGCTGGATTTTTCACGTGCCGAGGGAACTATTTTTATATTTTTGAGGGAATAAACTGTATGACTTGCTACTGGACATATTTTTGAGGCGCTTTCACCCACACATGTACTCTGATATTTTTGATATTATATATGGATTTTTATGTCTTTTTATGTCTTATGGATTACATTTTCTTTAAAAATGTATTTACATGTGCATGTGTGTGTCTTCCTTATATGTGTGCGAGATGTCAATCTAAAATTTGATTAGTTAGAGTATCTGTGACTTGATTTAATCTCCTAGGAACATGAAAATATGTAATATAATCAAAGCTTCATTCTAAGAGACATACCTTAAGGAACCATCTATGTAAAGTAGGATCATGAACATGGTAGACTCTATTTAACTAAGACACATCTAGCTGAGCGTCTAAATAGACCTGGAGGTGAGAGATACCAAGTGACAAAGCATCACGAAGCAACTCAATAACTACATTGCATTCAACGACATTTTTTTTGGTGTCACCTAAACATATACCTCCTAAAGATAGCAACTATCCCTGAGGTGTAAAAATTACCCAAGCTGCGGAGGCAAGCCTCTGAGTGTGCTGGCTAGCGTCATCTGTGAATCCAACGAAGACCTTTGATTCACTTGACATCTGCCACAGTGACAAAAGATAACATCAAAAAATGACACGCCCATAAAACCAAAAGAAACCAATAATTAATAGTACAAATACTATACATATGTTACAAAACGTTACCCAAGGTGACCTACCTATGAGTAATACTTCCATAGGTAGAGCCCATTTCTAGGCTCTGCCAAAGCATTTCCCTCAAATTCTACCAGATGATAAGTGCCCTTTTCTAGAACCTCTTTTACAATGAAAGGTCTAAACCGCATGGGTTTGAACTTTCCTTCCCCCAAGGGGTCCTTTTCTTGGTCATAGACCAAGACAAGGTTTCCTTCCGAGAAAATCTGAGGACGAATGGATCGATCATACTGACACTTGAATTTTTGTTTGTGAGCTTTGTTAGCTAAGGCCGCATCATGACATTGTTCGTTGAGCTGCTCGAGATATAATAAATGCTCTTCAAGCGGTGAAGTGTCTGGCAATAACTGTACTGCCAACTTTAAAGATGGGTTCTAGAATTCTATCTGCAAGACTGCTTCCATCCCATAAACGAGTTGAAAAGGTGAGAAACTAGTTGCAGTCTTAACAGACGTTCGGTAGGCCCATAATGTTGAGTATAACATCAAATGCCAATTTGACTTGGCCGAATTGATCGTTCGTTGTAGGATGGTCTTAAGAGATTTATTGACAACTTCCACCTAACCATTCGCTTGAGGGTAGTAGGGTGACGAATTTTCTTGCCTCAACCCAAGATTTGATGTTAACTTGGTCATCATTGTGTTCTAAAAGTGACTTCCATGGTCAGTGACAATCTCTCTCGGGACGTCGAACCGTGCTATAATATGGTTAAACAAAAAGAGGGCGGCAGTCTCACCATCATCTTTGAATGTTGGCATAGCTTCGACCCACTTAGTGAAGTAGTCTACTGCTACTATGATATAATGGTGCCCCCTTGCTGAAGGAGGGTTGAAAGTAGTGTAATCAATCCCCCATTTGGTGAAGGGGCCAACGGTGATGATGGGAAACATGGGAGTGGGTTGTTCCCTCATCTTCCGTGAGAAGATTTGACATGGGTGGCACTTCTTGACTGATGCGATACAATATTTAATTAGTGTCGGACAGAAGTAATTGGCTTGTAAAATCTTTTGGGTTGTTGCCAACCTAGACAAATGATCGCCACATGATCCAATATGGCAATCATTAAGCATGATTTTTGCTTCTTCATGAGTGAGGCATCAGCGAAGGATGCAATCTACACCGCGACGATACAGAGTATCTTCAAGTATGAGGTACTTCTTGTCCTGATAGCATATACGACGATGCTCATCCCGAGAAGTAGAGGTGGGGCACTTCAAATTCTGGAGATAGACAAGTATATCTCCATACCAGGGGTCCAAAGATGCTATCAAAAACATGTCTTCTTGAATAGGTGATTCTTCGAGCATAACATCACCTGAATTGACTGGAAGTTCCATGATGAGTTCCACAAAGACTAGTGACTTTTTGGATTTCGCCGAAACGAAATCTAAGTCAAATTCCTAAAGGACAACTATCCATCTACTGATATTTTTGTCGATTACCTGTCGTTTCAACACGTATTGAAACAGATTCACAACGGCAATGATGGTGGTCTTGCGAAACAAAATATAATGACGGAACCATTGGACAACATGGACTGTTGCCAACGCAAGTTTTTCGATATGAGAATAATTGAGTTCTGGTCCAACCAAGCCTTGGCTCAGGTAATAAATCACATATTCTGAGAGTAAATCATCCTCTTGAACTAATACCATGCCAATGGTTTACTCTATTACAACCAAGTATAATAAGAAATCTTTGTTATATTTGGGTGGCCGAAGCAGAGGGGCAGTTGTGAGGGCACGTTTCAATTCTTCGAAAGAGCGTTGAGCGGCATCGTCCCAATGAAAAGGAACATCCTTCTTCAGTAAATGTTAATGTTTTATGATGATATTATAGTTCTTTGCATTTCATAAGATAAGAGC
>SNQJ01S0003221.1:0-19430 GCA_010110895.2 Picea sitchensis
TCCATGGGGCCCTATACCTTATGGCCCTAAGGTTGAATGACCCACAGTTTTTCCCTAGGACCAAAATATCTAATACAAATATGCCCCTACCTCTACCATTAGGAAATTTCACCCCTACCCCCTCAACCCCCTTAGCCATTGGGCCCAATTCTATGACCCTAGTCTATGCTCCTAGTTTATGCCCCTAATTTTAACATACCCAGCCACCGACAGTGTAAGAAACCCAACCCCCTAATTACCTTTTTAAGGGATGGGGTATTAAATTTTCACTTCTCCTAATCACCTAAAATCCTCTTTTCGATGACACCATCATCTTCTTCTCATCGATATCTTTCCAATGACTATATTTTTTCTCAAAACTAAGTTATATATCTAAAGTTATGGCATTTTGAATTTTTTTGGCCTTCATTGGTCAAGGGCCACCTCATCACAATGTGGAACCCACATGGCCCCATATCACCTATGCCTACTGACAAGGATTTGATGTGTCATACACATCACCTTCTAACATGACATGACTACTGGCATGAACCTAGGTGTGGAAACTGACACTTGGCCCATAAGACTCCCATCTTATTGGGCCCCCATCCCTTCCGTGTTCATCCATGTTTCTACACATTATTCTAATAGTCGATATCTCTGGGCACTAAATACTAGGGTATCAACCCATTGGGGTATCAACATATTGGCCCTCGGGTAAAACAATTCTCTACCACTTTGTAGCTCTAATCGCCTAGTCCAGTAGCCTAGTTGGCACCTCAGACATGCGTCCTTGTCTTACATTGCCACCTATTTTAACTGCAACATGACACGTGGTTATCGGGGCATTGATCCACAGGCCCACAAAACTTCACTTGCACCATCAAACCTTAGGTTCCCAATTCAATATCCTATTTGTTGTCTTATACACTTGACGCTTCCATAACTGACTACCTATCATGACACATGGCCCTACCATTCTCTACCACCTGGCATGACACGTGGCACTCATACCACTCAACATGTGGAACTAATTTTCTCCATGGATCCTTTCCAAAACATGATAAATCATCATGAAATGTGGCACCACCATCGTGTGACACGTGGACCTCCCAAGTGTACTAACATGGTGTACATGTCATTGTTGTACCCATGATTCACTAAAAAGGGCATCGACACTTGTCCAGTACCCATTGGATAGGTGACTTCATCTGATGTCTTCTCAACATTAATTTATTTACACAAAATCTTAATGTGAAGGGTGGAACTTGTCCTTGAGAACCATGCCCTATCGAGATACTGGCCACTATCCCATTGATATTTGCTAGCACCACATACTCCCTATCTTACCCCCGATATTTGATGTTCTGGGTATTGACCCATTGAATTTTAGGATATCGGGGCTCTCCCAAAGGAAAATGGACACAATGATACCCCATGGTTTCGGTACTCCAATACCCAGGTTTTCGGTACTCCGATACCCTAGTCGTTGGTCTCCCTTCTGAGATTTGTCTGTGGGATCAATGGTCGAGAGTTTGCGATACATAGACCAGATGGCTAGGATTTAGAGTGCCAAAAAATCTCTCATAATATTTTTATTGAAGATCAATGGTCAATATCCTATGGCCTTCATATCCAACAGCTATGTTTCAACACACCAATCTAAGAGTTTACGCATGATAAGGGCCCATGCTCGACCTATGAACCAATCATCTACCAACACATATTTACCTTTGGACACATTGGTTTCCATGTTAGAAAATGACACGTCACCACGATGTCACCCCTTCTCCTGAGTTTGACATGTGTCACTCAAACCACGTCACATTTCGTGCCCTCATAATGCCAAATCACCTTGGCACGCGGTGAAATTGTCACTTGACACGTGGACCTTTCGGAGCCTGACACATGTCAACCTATGGTGGACTGGGTTACATTTTTTAAATTCATTGGCATGTGTACCCCACATACAATATGTCAAGGGATGGTTGGAACCTTTCCCTAGATTCTTACCAAATCGTCCTACCGACATATCGAGGCTTCCAAATCTAGTTAGACTTGGAAATATTCCAAGGTCTCATACTCTAGTGCCCTAGGTGTTGATTTCCCTCCTCACATTTGTTATAATATATATGGCTAATATCACTCAGTCGATAGATCTCACAGATATCATTTAGACATGCCTACGCAAGGTTTCAAGCTCGTCTTGGCCTGCACTTAACCTATGGGTGAATCAACTTATTCCATGTGCCATCCTTGAACACAATGTCTGCCTACATGGTTTCCACATCACATGCGATGTCACCTCTCTTCTCACACTTATATAAATAAAATAAAGGAAGGGAACCAAGGGTTGTAACCCTCTCCTACCGAGGTATAAGGTCACTGCGCACCAGGCTTCCTAGCATAACCCTTCAATTAAAATCCCCAATGATCTGGGATATCACTATATTTTCATGGAGGATCAACGATGAGGATCTGATGACCCTGAGATCTAACGGCCTGGGATTTAACATTCCCAACCCAGGGTATGGGCTCTACAAGGGACCCACACTCGACTCACCCACAAACTAAATGTTTACAAGAGTCCCCCCCCCAATGACAATGTGGTGATCGATCTCGCACAATGCATCACTATGACGTTGTTCCCCTCATTCATGTGTAAATTTGGGAGCCCCTTGTGGGGACCTTTCCCATTGGGTATCTGGTTATTGGGTATCACAAGGTCTATAACTTAAGCTTGAACTGGGTTCTAGTATATGATATCCTATTAATCCAGTGGTTCCAACTACTGGTCTCGGTAGTTCTGATAACGATCAGACGGTCGTTGTTCACCCTCTTGTAAATCCAATAGTCAACGTTTGACCTGAAGTCATATAAGGGTTTCAATGGGTGACTAGCATACCTTTTGATAGTTAATATTGACTCTCCTCCCGAGATCGACAGTCTTTGGAACTCATCAATTTATGCCAATATTTTCAAAGGTTTAATTTTGGTTTTAGTGGTTGCACATCCCTTCGTTGCACCTTCTTGTAGGGGATTCTTCAATCAACTTCTTTGTATTTGTCGATACATTTATCAGCGAGTTGTAAACATAATACTTGACTCTCACCTAAGGGTCCCAAGTCCTGCGACCTTTCCAATTTATCAATAGGGAAAAATATATGGTTATTGGCCTTCTCAAGCCTCTCATACAAAGCATTTCCAACAACTTCGTTTGACAGTGGAGGAGGGTTATATCACCTCATTTATCCCAATATTTTACATCCAATTATTAACTTATAATTCGAGTTTCCTCTCAAAGGGAACCCATTACAATGAATATATTACTGAGCACACAGGGATAACTTAGACTCTCGACATGTTATTTCACATACATATTCTCACTCATCTAGTCATTTTCCTTAGGTGTTTTTTCCTATTACCATGAAACTCTAGTGATTAAAAATGCATGCTAAAATACACATTAAATAACATAAATAATTACATGTGTTTTAAGGATTTAGTCCAGATAAACATGTGTTTCTATCCATAAAGGCATGCATGGGAAATACAACCATTCAATCCATCAACCAAGCTTAAAAAATCATGATTACTTTTACAGGCACTAGCCATTTAATTGAATTAAGTCACGTAGAGTATGAGAAATCCTTATATGTTTTACAATTGATACCAATCAATTGACTATGGGTGAGAAATTTTCCACCCAACCATAGGCTCATATTCTCTCATCCTCAACATTCTAGCCACCCCCATGCCAATTCATGATACCACTAGGGAATTCCTCTCAAATTAATAAGCTTACTCTCTTCAGGGTCCTGACTTATTTCTCAACATTACTTTGTTCACTTTCTTAGGCTGACCTGAATCTTCAAGCAGGGTTCTCTCCCTTTGTCTCTTCCTATTTTTTCCCAGGTCAGAATCCTTCTTTTCCTATTCAAAACTTTCCTTGCATCCACCTCTTCTTCCTAAATCTCCCTAGAAATTCTTTGATATTCTCTTGTGTGCACACATCCCTCTTCTCTCTTTGTCCCCACTTGTGTATTTCTCTCTTCCTCTAAGGAAGGTTCTCGACCTATCATATTCCTTCTGTCAGAAGGAACCCATGGGTCAATCTGGGGTTGCAGAAAATGATACCTTATTGTACATGTGGTTGATATTTTTTTCTCTCCTAACCTGATCTCCCATACCTAGATTCATGGAGGGTGGTTGGTTGTTCAAATACCATCCCCTTTCTCATTAAATGATTTTCCTTGAAATTAGAATAAAGGGAAATAACTTATTATTTCTAAAATCATATATTTCAACAAAGAGGCTTGGGTCATATTAGCATGATTAATCCCCTCTCTAGGTTTCCTCACTCTAGTTCCCTCTAGTGGTATCATGGCCAGTACTTTTAAGGCTTCAACCCCACATTCAGTTGGTTGGTATTCTTAATCAAATGAAATACAATTACAATATTTGTATGCCACACCTTGGAAATCATCAACATGATTAATTACATATAATCAGGGATCATCTTAGAAAGGGGTTATTACAAGCAAACTAGGTCACGCTACTACAAAGTATCCCTTCCCTAAAAAAAAAAAAAAAAATTAGCATTTAACTAATAAAGAAGCATGAAATAAATGCAATAACAACACATGAAATGATAAATATTCATTCTAGACTTTATAAGAATTATTAAACATGCCATGCATATAAATAACCAACAAGAAGGCACATTAAACATACATATATCAGAGATAATAATTAATACATAGTGAAAATAAATATAGAATCAAGAGAAACCATGACAAAGAGAATTTATCTTAAACAAAACCAATCACCAACTGGTTGTAGACCAAGAACATTCCACCCAACCTTAGACATTAGTGTTCCAATTCTTAATAGCAGGTCATCACTAAGCCAGCGCTATGAATCCAAAAGAGTTACAGAGTGACACTCAACTTCCCAAACCAGTTACCAATCAATATCTCATAGGTTTGTCCGCACACAAAAATCCAAAGTACACCAGATCGCTTCTTTCTAGACTGCACCACCCAAAGACAATGAACCCCCTTCTCTACCATGCAGTCCTTCAGTTTGTCCACTTTTTTCTAGGGATCCAGTGCATCTGGTCAAGGATATCCTCACTCGGACTCATAAGATTTGCATTTGTGAACACGGTTTAGCACATGCCAATGCATCTCAAGAATATGGGGACCATTTCATGGATGGAATACACCAGTAATTACTATATCCAGCAAAATAATGGCTTCTTTCTTTAGAAATTTGTCCCCATATCCCAACCCAGAACAAGAATGAATGAGTAGAAAAATTATGGAAGAGTGAAAAAGTGGACTAGTGAACAATGAGGAAGAACCATGCGGAAGAACTCCCAAACAACCCACAAGAGGTGTTTATGAAATTACATACAATAAAGAACCACCTGGCATTTTTCCAAATAAGCTCATGTAACTACTTATTTCCCTCTAAAATTCCAATATGGGTAAATAAAATATAATAAAAATACTTATCCCCTTTATCCCCTTCCCGTGTGGAATCATAGTCCCCTATAAATCTTGTCCTTGTTTGTCTTGTACCTAGCGGTGTATTTTATTATTTGAAATGTTCAAAGTATTACATTTCCTAGGAAATTCGACTTCTTTTAATTGCTCAAGCACTCCAACCTTTCATCAAATAAACAAAATACATTATTTAATATAGGGACTCAAAACCGGGGTATTACATTCCCCTCCCCCTTATTTTGGCATTGTCCTCAGTGCATATACAAAACATAAATCAAAATTTCAAAATTCTTCGAAAAGACATGGGTACTCTGCCTGCATGTCATCTTCATTCTCCCAAGTAGCATATTCATGACCATAGAAAATCCACTAAACTTTTACTAGTTCTATGACTCGATTCTTGAGCATGTTTACTTTTCTGTCCAATATGTGCACCGACTAGACTTGAAAGTCTCCTTTTGGCTCCACTTGAGTCAAATTCCAATCAATAACATGATTAGGATCATGTACATACTTTTTTCAGAAAAGAGACATGAAATACATTATGCACATTCATGGATGCATACAATGTAAGAATGTATGCAACTGACCCTATTTTTTCTAATATCTCAAATGGACCACAAAATTTGGTTGTTAGCTTTGTATAGCGTCCCAACTTCAATGAGATTTTCTTGGGCTTTACATTCAAAAGCACATGCTCTCCCACTTTAAATTCTCCAGTTGTCTTGTTCTTATATTCATAACTCTTCTACCTACCTTGTGTTTCCTTCAAATTCTATTTAATTTTAACCATATGATCTTCCATATCCTTAAGAAATTCTCTCCCGAGTACTACTATGTATGTTGCATTATCCCAACTCACAATATTATTGCATTTCCTACCATAGAATGATTCAAATGGACTCATCTTCAATGAATATTGATACCCATTATTATAGGAAAACTAAACCAAATGCAAGTAATATTCAAACTTAGATGGCTTATCCATCACATACATTCCCAAGATGTATTCAATCACTTGGTTGACTCTCTCTATCTTCCCATCTGACCGTGGATGGTATGTTGTGCTAAAATTCAAACTTATACCAAATCCCTTAAATAGTCCCCTCCAAAAATTCGAACTAAACTTAGTATTGTTGTTTAAGATATTTTCCTTTAGTATCCCATGCAACCTAGCAATTTCCCTCATGTAAATTTCTGCAATATTATTTGTTGTATGAGTCATCTTTACAGGCACAAAATGAGTAGCCTTTGTCAATTTTTCAACCACTACCATTATTGAATCATGTTGCCTTATTACTCTAGGCAACTTAGTCATAAAATCAATGGTTATCACTCCCCGTTTATTCTATGTAATTTGTAATGGTTGTAGAAAATGCATTGGGTGTCTATCCTCAACTTTCACTCTCTTACATTCCATACATATGGAAATGTATTCAACAACATCCTTCTTTATCCCAGGACAAAAGAATTGGCTTCTTACTACTGCAATTATTTTCTAGTAGCCTGGATGTCTGGAATATGGAGCATTATGCATTTATTTTAGTACCAAAATCCTAATCTCTCCAAAGCTACGAGCAAAAATTCTATTCTTATGCATAAGTGATCCATATTCCTTAATCTCGTACTATCCAATTTTTTGTTGTACATTTTCTTGTCGTGAACTTTCTTTTACTTGTAGGTAATTTTGATTAGTAACAATAACATAAAAAATTATGCTCTTCAAATATGACTGGTGCATACTGATGGTTGTAGCATGCCTGAGATGTATCATGTTGTTGAGTGCATCAACAACTTTCTTTTATTTTCCTTTGATATGCTTGATGTCAAATTCATACTCACTTAAAAATTCCATCCATCTTGTCTACCTGACATTCAAAGATGGTTGTTCAAAAATATATTTCAGACCACTATGGTTTGTTCTTAATTCAAATCTCTTTCACATGAGATATTGCATCCACATAATCAATGCATGAACTATGGTAGAAAGCTCCAAATCATGTGTGGCATAATTCCTCTCACATTTTGTAAGCGTTTTGGACTCATAACTAATGACATGTCCATTTTGAGTGAGGACACCACCAAGTCCTTCCTTGCATGCATCTATACATACCACAAAATTCTCATTTGTGTCAAAAATATTTAGAATAGGTGGACTAGTATGTAATTATTTCAACAAATTGAAATTTTCTTCACACTTTGTTGGACATTCAAATTATATTTCTTTTTTTTTTAAGTGATGGGATAAGAAATTTTAGAGAATCATTTTATAAATATTCTGCAGTATATGTCTAATAAGATAAAGGTTCTGACTTCTGAAAAATTTCTTGGTGTTGGCCATCCCTTAATTTCTTCAATATTTTTAGGATCTATTTATATACCTTCTTCTGAAATAATGTGTCCCAAATAATAGATTTTCTCCTAGTAAAAAGAACACTTACTACGCTTGGAATACATATGATTTTACCTTAGCACTTGCAACACCAACCTCAAATGATGATCATTCTCTTCATCTGACTTAGAATAAAAGAGTATGTCATCCAAGAACAAAATGACAAACTTAACCAAATAATTTATGAATATGTCATTCATTAAGCACATAGAGACAATTGGTGCATTGGTCAATCAAAATGGAACCACTACAAATTCCTTATTTTCCATCAATACAAAGTCAATACACAATCTCAATGTTCCATCCTTATTTTTGACAAAGAGTATCGGTGCTCCCCAAGGTGAAACACTTGGGCATATGTACCCTTTCTTCAAAAATTCTTCTAGCTACATTTTTAATTCTTTCAATTCTAGTGTACTCATTCTATAAGGAGTTTTTTTAACCGGGGAAGCTCATGGTACTAAATCAATAGAGAAATCTATTTCCCTCGTTGGTGGCATTCCTAGAATTTCTTGTAATACATACTCAAACACTTGCAATAATGAAACATATTCAAGGCTTGGACCTTTTTCCTTTTTTGGCTCCTCCACATTAGTTTCATACAATTGAAAAACTTTTCTAAAACATTTCTTCAACTGTAAGGATGAAATTTCCCTTATAGAAATTGGTCTTGGAATTCCTTTCAGAGTGCTCTATTTTCCTTCTTCATCAAGACATGTAAATGTCTTTTTATGACAATATGGGACAAAATCATGTTGGTCCAACCAATCCATTCCAATTAGGATATTATAATATCCTAATGGGATAATATTCATATCAACATTAATACTCATTTCATTCATATTTATTAGACAACCTTTAATAGTCTCATTGATCCTTCTTTTGGTTCTAGTGGCTAGCTAAAACAAATTCGATTTTTCAAGATTACTTTTCTCAAACTGTAATTTTTCCACTATTTTAGTATCGATGTAACAATTTCTTGCTCCTGAATCAATTAAATAGAAATGGGATAATTAATTATATTAGCTTCCACTTTTATCATATTGGATTGCTATTCTTCTTATCATTCTTCTAAGGATGCATATATTCTTGGAATATTTATGTCCATTTTTTCTATTGGTGTAGCCTCTTGGATGTTGTGCATAGTATTCATTTTTTCTCCTATGTGAGGGAAATCTGTGTACATGTGGCCTTCTTTGCATCCCCAACATTGGATTGGTGGTCTTCCCCTTTTTCCCAGGGAGTCTTGTTTCTTGGATTTGTTCTTAGTAGACCAATATTGCTTATTATTAATAGGTTTGTTTATGTTGAAAGTATGTTTGAATCCCTTCCTTATCTAATCATATTTTTCTTTCTTCTTTTCCTTCCAAAATTTTTGTAAAGATTCTCTACCCTTTCCTTGTTCATACAAGTACTTATCATTCCTTATGCTCTCTATCAAATTTTTGGGCTCATCATATTGAGTCTTCTCTTTATAAAATGATGGAAGTCCACTCAAGAACCTTTGTATCTTCAACTTCTCATTGTTTATAAACCCTACATACTTCAACAATACCAATAATGTATTTTCATATTCTATCATGGTCACACTTCCCAACCTGAGTTCAAATAACTCTTGCATTTTATTGTCATAGAAGTTCTCTGAAATATACTCCTTCTAAAAATGTCTCTTAAATTGCTTCCATGTGATTCTTGTCTCATTAATTTGTTCAAATTGATTAAGTTGATCCCACCAAATAGAAACTTTTCCATGCAAATGGTATGTGAAAATTCTAGGTTAGATGAGTAGTTGTGCAACTGAAAATACTTCTTGATTCCCAGCAACCATGCTTCAACATCATCTTTCCCTTCTCTTTCACCATCAAAGGATGGTGGCTTAATTTTCCTCATCTTTCCCTGCAAACTGTCTAATTCATTCATTCTTATTTGGTGCCTAACCGGAGACACTTCTGGACTTCTTATGGAGTCTTCATATGCATAAAATTTCCTTTTTGGATAAGGAGGTGAGTGATGTTCTTGGACATGAATTTTTGGGATACATTTTTTGTAAAAGTCCTAAGTATATAAGAAGTGTGCAGCAGAGGTGCGCAGAGGAAGAAATAAGACTTGGGAGTGCACAGCTAGGGCGCATCCAAGAGGACAGTGAGCAGTAGAGGCGCATCGAGAAGTATAGCGCACAAAGAGCAGAATAAAGAAGAGAGGAGAATAAAGAGGAAGAAAAGGAAGGATGACAACCCGACATGCCAAATATGGAAGGACGCACAAAATTAGGAGGAAAAATAGTCAGGGTGAAAAAGTAGAATGCAGACGGAAAAGAAAGTTAAAGTAGTCAAACAACCAATTAACTGGAGTAGTCATGAGTTGTACTAGGGTTTTGGGAGGAACCAAGTAGGGTTTTAAGCCCTATATTGTATGTATAAATATGTAATGGGTTGGGATAATAGGGGTTCCTCCTGGGTTGTTCCTGAGTGTTGAGTTCTCTTCTAATTATTATATGGTTATTTTATGTTTCGTTGAAGATAGTAATCAATGTTTAAATGAAAGAGATGATGCATAGAGAGAGAGTCTTTCAATGTAGAATGACTAGGATAGGATAAGAGAAAGATAACCATGAAATGTCTTTGTAAGCGTAGTGTGCAAGCCTAAAGCAATTACCAAATGCATAGTAAAGAAGCCATCCATTGTGGATGTAGCCCAGAGTTGGGTGAACCAAGTTAACTCTTGTGTTCACTATATTTTGTGTGATTGTTTATGGAATTTGTTGGATGCATGTTAGAGTAGATTTATCTTTTGTGTATTCATGATGCAATAGTATGAATGTTATAGTAATAAGTTTATGTAGTAATATGGAATATAATGGTAATATGAACCAAAGATCCACTAAGTAATAGAATAAGAGAAACTATAGAATAACTTCCACATATTAGATAATTAAGAATGGAAAGAATAATCGCCTCTCATTATCTCACTACTGTAGAAACATGGTTCCTGCAATCCCAATAGATACCTTAGGTGAGACTCCATCTGTGAAAAAAAGTGATGTCGAAAGGGTCAGTGTATGGTGGTATTGTTGGTAAAATATAACTTGAACATAGGGTTTTACAAACCACACGCAGTGCCAACACATGGTTTCATTGCAGGGACCCAGATTCTATGATTAAGAGAATGTTTTGGAGGTCAACTAAGAAAGATATCTCATAATGGTTGGAAAGGAAGGAACGTGAGTTTTCTCAAAAAGAGAATAGAAACTCTCATATGAGTGACAAGCAATGGATGCAAATGTATGTGTATACAAAACTGCATGGATGTTTTTTTGGAAAATTTCAAATTATTCCAACTAAGTGGCTAGAAAGATTAGTGGAGAATACTGGAAGGTACAAAACTACAATGTTGAGAAATTGAACTCATGATTTGGTAAGACAAAATAATTTTGTAAGTAACCTAACTACTTGTACATTTCATTTCTAGTTGGATAACATATTAGGATGATATATTACATAATTTGTTGTAGATTGTACCTAATCATACAGTGTTTCATAAAGGGACATTTTCAAAGGTCTGTGCAGAAGGTTCATGAAATCATTAGGTACGTGGATAAATATGTTGTTATGTGACAAGTGTGTAATGAAAATGTAATCCTACTATTAAGGGGGTTCATGCACATAGGGGAACTAGGGGATTACAAGAGGATAGTTTGATGATGAGAGAGGAAGCTATGAATAAGGAAGGGAGGGACACAGGATGCAGAGAGTAAAAGAAGGTATACCAGAGGAATAAGAAGATTTTTGGTAGATCCACAAAGGAAGGAGGTATAAGAGGTGAACGACTGGGGCTCAGAAAGGATATTTGAACAATGAGCTAGAGGGGAGAGGACCTTGTGCAATAATCCAAATTATGGAGATACTACACATAAGAGGAGAGGAAGATTATTTCTAGTCTAGTCTAGTAATATAAGAACCATTAAGTCCTACTCAGATTGAGTCTTGTGTCAAATCCATGACCCCATGTGCATCACCAAAATCAAAGATAACAATTGAAGACTTATCAAAGGCACTTATAGTTAGCAAGGGAGGATAGAGTAGTAGCAATAAAAGCAGTGGAAGCAGTGTATAGATTCAGAGCCAACCAAAATCGCCAAGAGAAGGGAATACACAAAGCAACATAGCAGGGGTAGATAACACCCTTAGAATGTCTGAGTTTCGGGTAGTTGTGTCAGAGGACCCAGAACAACACCTATTTTTCTACGAGACAATTTGGTCCACTAAGAACATCCAGGATGAGGTTGTGAAGATTGCAAAACTAGCGACGAAATTTAAAGGTCGTGCATTAGTATGGTACAAGAATATCCAGAGTACCATGCCTACAGGATAGGCTAGGACATTAGCAGAGATAAGACAAGAGAGGTTGAAACAATATAAGAAGCCAAAGTGTGAGTCGTAGTACACTACAGAACTGAAGGAGATTAAACAGGTACAAACGAAGTCGATATGGTACTTTGATCAAAGGTTCAAGGACCTGATGGGATGATTGACTTTTCAAATCACAGATCAACAAAATCAAGAATTGTTTATTGCAAGACTTATACCACATATTTGTAGGCCATTGATACAACAGAAGGTTGTGTCGTAGCTTGAAGAATTGGAAATTTAAATGAAATTGGAATCATCCCCGTTATTAGAGAATAGAGGGATGATGGAAGTTCATACGTAGTTGGCTGCTTTGATGATTAAACTGGCAGAACTTACAAAAAGGAAGGAGAAATGAGAGAAAGTATGGTGTACAAAGTGTAGGACTTAAGGCCATCACAAAGAAAAATGTCCAACATTCGCACAGTATTTGGCGACTGGAGCATTGAATCCATTACTAGGAGGACGATATTGCGAGATACGTAAGAAATGGGGCCATCATCCAACTAAATGTCCATTACTGTAGAAGTATCAAAGTACACCAAGGAACTTGTTTTGAAACTTTTTTAAGTTTGTGGGACATGAAGAGAAGGATTGTCGCTCGTTCGAATTGAGGAGGGGGCACAAATCATATATGTACAAGATTCAAGAGGAGAATGATGTAATAGAAGAGGGTGGCCTGCAATATAATAATCAAAGAGGCTTCAATCCAGAGAACAGGGGAAATTTTGGTAGAGGTCAAGGAAGAGGAAATTTTGGTAGAGGAGGAGGAGGACCAATAATATGTTATAATTGTAATCAACCAGGACACTTAGCCTGCAACTACCCAAATATGTGTACAACATGCACATATTGCAGACCATTGGATCATGCGAAAGAATATTTTACTCAACTAGTTGCGAAATGGTAGGCCAGAGGAAACCAGAACCGGAATCCAAATCAGAATGTGCAGAAAATATCAGTCAAAAACCATCATGAAGGACCAAGAATAGAATTTGTTATGTGTGGAGGAGTTAGCTAATGGGATGAATGGGGGGGATTAGATGGAGCAATGGGTGAGGAAGTCAGAAGGGCCTATGCCAACCTTTGATCCTCAGAAAGAAAAGGAGACATATCAAAGGGAAATAAAAGAGGTACTAAGATAGGATTAGGGAGCATCAACATCATCTACACCTCATGTAGGAGATCACGTTGTTCCAGAGAAACCAACTAGAAGGGTAAGCATGATAACAATATTATTGAGTATTTGTGTAGAGATAATGAAAGATGAAAATCCGTTGAGTACACTATATGAAATGATTGATCAATGTACACGAGGAGGGGAAACCCCTATCACACAAAGGGTGGTGAATCAGGTACTACACAGAAATAGAACCAATGGAGAATTCATATTTAGTGCGCAAATTGGGGAGTATGATGTGGATAATGTCATCTTGGACTTGGGGTCCAAAGTGAATGTTTTACCCAAACAGACATGGGATATGATGGGAACGCCCAAGATAGTATGGTCGCATGTTCATTTAAGGCTCATGAATAAGCACAAAATAGTATCTATTGGTCATTTGACAGGAGTACCTGTGAACATAAATGGGGTGCACAGTGTGGCAGACTTCAAGTTTATTGAGATCATGGATGACAGTCAACCATATCCAACACTGATGAGACTGGAATGGTATTTTGATAACTAGGCGGTCATTAACTTGAAGAGGAGGGAGATGATATTTGAGGTTGGATAATTGAAATTTATTGCATCCTTGGACCCATCAAAAGGAAAGAGATACATAGATCCATCCAGAGGAAATGGCATTGACAACTTATATAACATGACTGCATGGATGGATGATTATGTCAACCTTACTGCAGATGGTGCACTAAGTTGGAGAAGTACCAACTTGTGTGCATCATAATCAGAAGAATATCTAGAGCATTGGCAGTAGAGGATGCATGAACTATCAATTAGATGATGTGCATGCATAAACCGATCCTTATGCTAGATTGGAACAAAGCTATGTGATCCACCGAGGTATGATGGATTAACTTATATAAGTTTGTTTGTAAATTAATTTGAGTTACAAGTACCCAAACAAGAAATATTTTTGGCACTAGATGTCCTAAAAGTGACTCCAACCAAGTGGTGGGATGCACACAAAGAGGGAATGAAAGACTGGTCACAGTGCAGAACACTAATGCAAGTAAGGTTTGGTACCGAGGTAGAAAACATTGTGCATAAGTATACAAAAGAGAGTGATCTAGGAGGCCATGTTGAGCAATGCAATGCTTTATGCAGTTTAGTACCGGAAACATAATGGACACAAAGATTTATACACACACCAAACATAATTATGAAGAACTAGTCTTTGGAATTGGAAATGCGTAGAGAGACAACAAGATGGGATGCACTAGTTCAGAGATTAGAAATCACATTTACATTTGAACATGAATCCTGATTATATTCTCGATTCATAAGTTTGTTTCAGTCGCGCTTGGACCCCATTCCCTAACAGGGGGGATGTTTGGGGGATTTCCCCCCCACAACTATTGCCATGGGGGTCCGGGGGGGGGGCGACAATTTTTGTATCCCCCCTGGAGAGGGATTCAGGGGAAGCACCCCTGAAGAAAAATATTGGGAAAAATTATCATGTAAAATATTTTAATCTCGTAGTCAATCTGGATTGTTCATTATAAGGTCGCATATATGATGGTAGAAGTTATTTTTAGGGTTTTTTTCCCTACAAGGAAACCCTCTCTTATGATGGAATTGTATTGTGGATTTGTATTATTGTAAATATTGTATTATGAGAGAGGATACTGTGAGAGAAATAAGAGGAAGTTACAGCAGGTCTGTTGTAGGTTGTATCCCTTAATTTTTCTGGATAATAAAAAGGAAGGACCTAGAAGTTTATCTAGTGGACGTAGCCCACACTGGGTGAACCATATATATATGTGTCTCTATTGTAATGTGTATATTCTATGTTTTATTTCCACATTTGTTTTATTTTATTTCTCTATAATCTTGTTTTTCTAACAACTAGTATCATAGTGAAAGGTAACTTGCAGGAAAAGAGGGTTTATGGTTCGAGTGGGAGAAATGGCGAAAGATGGAAAGTTTAGGGTCAAGAAATTTAACGAAAAAAAATACCATTTATGGAAGATGCAGATGGAAGATTATTTATATCAGAAGGATATATTCCTACCATTGGGTGGAATAGCAAAGAAGTCGACAGCCATAAAGGATGAAGAATGTGAGGTTCTTGATAGAAAGGCACTAGGAATGATATGGATAATCTTGGAAACATCAGTGGCTTTCAATATTTCAAAAGAAAAGACAACGAAGGAGTTGATGGATGCATTGGGTAAACTGTATGAAAAACCCTCAGCATCTAACAAGGTATTTATAATGAAGAGATTATTTAATATGAAGATGCCGGAAAGTGGGTCTATTGCAGATCATTTAAATGAATTTAATACGGTTACTAATTAGTTAAGTTCTGTAAAAATGGAATTTGATGATGAGGTCAAGGCTCTTCTAATATTATGCTCATTTATATAAATTTGGAATGGCTTGGTCGTGGCTATAAGTAACTCTGTCTCTGGTTTAAACACTCTAAAATTTGATGATGTTGTTGGTGTTATCCTTAGAGAGGAAATGCGACAGAAAAGCACAGGTGAGACATCGGGTAATGTGTTGACTATGGAGAAGAGGGGAAGACAAAAGGATAGAGGAAATGGCTCAAGGAACCATGGGAATTATAGGAAGGGAAGATAAAAATCCATGTTGGGAAATATAGAGTGATGGAATTGTGGGAAGAAAGGACATCTGAAGAAATACTGCAGAGCTCCAAAGAAACAAAGAGATGGACAACAAGAAAAAAATCAAGAAGAAAATGTAACAAGTGATGTGTTACAAGATTATTTGATTCTTTCTATAGATAGTATTTATGAGTCTTGGGTAGTAGATTCAGGGGCTTCATTTCATTCCACACCCCATAGGAAACATTTTCTAGATTATTTTCAAGGTGATTTTGGAAAGGTTCATTTGGGTGATGATGCACCATGAAAAATTGTTGGAATGGGTAACATAAAGATAAATAAAAAGAATGGAAACCAATATTTATTGAAAGAGGTAATACATGTACCATATCTAAGGAAAAATATAATTTCAACAGGGAAGTTGGAAAGTGAAGGTTGTATATCTATATTTACAGATAAAGCATGGAAGGTCACCAAAGGATCATTGCTGATAGAAAAAGGAGAGAAGGCACATACATTGTATTTATGTACTGGTAATATTGACTCTTCTATATCTTTAGATTATATAGGAGTGGATACAAAATTGATTAATCATAGGATTGGACACATAAGTGAGAAGGGGATGTAGATACTTCACAAAAGAAATTTGTTACCAGATCTTAAACAAATTGATTTGGATTTCTCTGAGCATTTTGTTTATGGAAAACAGAAGAGAGTTATATTTCTGAGAGTCGGAAAAGGAAAGAAGAGTGAAAGGTTATATATTGTGCATACAAATGTATGGGGACCATCTCAGGGATAATCTCGTGTTGGCTCTTGTTATTATGTTAATTTTTTTGATGATGAAACTAGAAAAACTTGGGTTTATTGCATTCGACAAAAATCTAATGTTTTTGATACTTTTAAGGAATGGAAATCTTTGGTTGAGAATGAGACAGGAAAAGGATGAAGTGTCTCAAATAATAAAATAGAGGTGAATATTGAAACAAGGAGTTTGATTATTACTATTCATACCATGGGATGCGTAGAGAAAAAATAGTTCTAGGAACACCACAAGAAAATGGTGTGTCAGAAAGGATGAACAGGACAATCATGGAGTGTGCAATGAGTACGAGATTGCATGTTGGTTTGCCCTTACAATTATGGGAAGATGTTGTAGATATTGTTGTTTACTTAATAAACATAGTACCTTCAATCTCTTTGGATGGTGGAATTCCAGAGGAGGCGTGAACAAGAAAAAAGTTAAACTATTATTTTTTGAAGACTTTCGGTTGTGAAGCATTTATCCATATTGATAAAGAAAATAGAACAAAGATTGAGAAAAAATCCAATAACAGTACCTTTATTGGATACGGTGTTATTGATTTGTTTATCTCTTATGGGATTATGAAAATCACAAAATCATTAGGAGTAGAGATGCCATATTCAATGAGAAGGTCATGTACAAAGATCAGTTGCAGGGAAAGAAACAGGAAAAAGAAAAACCATAATATACAGTGTTTTATGAGATCACTGAAAAATAAATTCCAAAGGTACCAGAAAATCAAAATGTAAAACAACAGGAGTAACAGGTACCTCAAAATCATACAAGTGTTTTTAGAAGATATATCAGGTTAAGTAGACCCCCTGAATGATACTCTCCTTCATTGTACTATTTATTGTTGATTGGTTCTGGTGAACTGGAAAATTATGAAGAGGAAATGCAGGTATACACTAAAAGGAAGTGGGAGCAAGGCATGAATGAGGAAATGAATTAATTTTTAAATAAACATACTTTGAACTTGGTTCAGTTTCCTGCAGGAAAAATATCATTCCAGAATAAATGGGTTTACAGGTTGAAGGAAGAAGATGGAGGAAAAAGACGGTACAAGGATAGACTTGTTGTAAAGGGGTTTGCACAAAAGAAAGGTATAGATTTTGATGAAATATTTTCTCCTATTGTTAAGATGACTTCAATTAGGACTATTCTAAGTCTTGTGGCAGTAGAAGTTTTTCATATTGAACAATTAGATGTAAAACCAACTTTTCTCCATGGGGATTTGGAGGAAGAGATTTATATGCAGCAACCACAGGGGTATGAGGTCAAAGGAAAGGAGAATCTGGTATGCAGGTTGCAGAAGAGCTTGTATGGACAAAACAAATCTCCAAAGAAGTGGTATTTGAAGTTTGACAGGTTTATGACAGAACAAGGTTATAGTATATGTCATTATTATCACTGTGTTTATTTTAAAAGGCTAGAAAATGGAAGCTATATTATATTGTTATTGTATGTAGATGACATGTTTGTTGCAGGGTCTAATATGTAGGATATAAATGTGCTCAAGAAGAAATTAGCTAATTCATTTGTGATGAAGGATTTGGGTGTTGCAAAGAAAATCCTTGGTATGAGAATAAAAAGAGGCAAGAAAAATTGCAAATTGACATTGTCTCAGGGTGAGTACATAGAGAAGGTGTTGGAGAGGTTTAGAATGAAAAATGAAAAACCAGTTAGTACACCTTTGGCCAACCATTTCAAATTAACTAAGGAAATTTGTCCCAAGACACAAGAGGAGATAAAATACATGTCCAGGGTCCCTTATTCATCAAGAGTTGACAGCTTGATGTATGTGATGCTTTGCACAAGACTAGATACTGCACATGCAATGGGAGTTGTGAGCAGGTATATGAAAAATCTAGGTAAAGAACATTGGGAGGAAATAAAGTGGATTCTCAGGTATTTGAGAGGTAACTCTACTCATGCATTATGTTTTGGAGACTCAAACATTTTTCTACAAGGATACGTTGATTCATATATGGAAGGTGATAAAGATAGTAGGAGGAGCACCATAGGGTATGTTTTTACTATAGGTGGAACAATAATAAGTTGGATTTAAAAACTACAAAAGGTTGTTTCACTTTCAACAATAGAAGTAGAGCATGTTGATGCTACAGAGGCTAGTAAAAAAATGATTTGGTTACAGATATTTATGAAGGAATTAGGAAAGAAGCAGGATAATAGCAGGTTGTAATGTGACAATGAGAGTGTCATTCATCTTGTAAAGAACTCAACCTTCCATTAAAATACTAAGCATATACAACTCAAGTACCATTTCATACGATCCATCTTGGAAGATGGACATTTTAAGTTGGAAAAGATACATACTATCCAGAATCATGTATGTTGGGTATGTGTTATATTCTTTGCACGAGTAGTAGTGTTTGAGCGCCTGCACCGGGCGCGCAGGGGGGTAAGAGGGGGGGTGCAGGGGGGTGGAGCCCCCCGCGTGGGGGTTCGGGGGAAGCGCCCCCGAAAAAAAAAAATTGGGCCGACATATTTTCGGGATGACATATTTCCGGGACCACATGATATTAGGTGGTTTTCGGCACATGGTTTTTGCCGATGGTTTTCTATTT
>SNQJ01S0003221.1:36591-63238 GCA_010110895.2 Picea sitchensis
ATTTTCTGTTCAGAAATTTATTTTCTGTTAAGTTTTTAGATGCTGAAACACCGCTGTAGCTTATGCTGAAACACCGCTGTAGCTTATGCTGAAACACCGCTGTAGCTTATGCTGAAACACCGCTGTAGTATATGCTGAAACACAGTGCTGAGTATATGCTGAAACACCAGGTTGTAGCATATGCTGATGCTGAAACACTGCTGTGAGAAGATGCTGAAACACCAGGCTGTAGCATATGCTGATGCTGAAACACCACTGTGAGAAGATGTTGAAACACCGCTTTAGCATATGCTGAAACAGTGCTGAAACTGAGTTTGGCATTTAAATTTGGTAGAAAATTCAGTGAGACTGAAACTGTGTGGGATTTTGAAAAATTTAACAAGAAATACCAAGAGAAGATCACCTATACAATAGTTGAAACAACATCAATTCCCCCTATCAAAAAGACATGAATCTATGCAAACTGTAACCAACTAGGAAAAATTATTGTAGAGGGGCCAAAATTCTAATAACAGAGCTAAAAGATGCACCATGGAAACCTGCAATCCTGAATATAAGGAAAGAGAAAGATAATTACAGAAGGCAAACTCCTAATTGATCCTTGAGACTTTCAAATTGCATTTTAGGTAAGGGCTTAGTAAAGATATCAGCAATCTGATCTTTCGTACCAACATACTCCAGCTTAAGGATATTACTTAAAACCTGCTCTTGGATAAAATGAAATTTAATAGGAATATGTTTCATTTTGGAATGAATAACTGGGTTTTTAGAGATACTAATGGCACTGGTGTTGTTACATAAAATAGGAATGGGAGAATCATAATGAATGTGTATTTCTAATAACATTTGTTTCATCAAGAGAAACTGAGTGCAACAATTTGTAGCTGCAATGTATTCTGCCTTAGCAGTAGAAACAGAAACTGTTGATTGTTTTTTGCTAGACCAACTCACCAGACATCCTCCAAGATAGAATGTTGCTCCACTAGTACTCTTCTTGTCATCAACACAACCTGCCCAATTAGCATTAGTGAAAGCATACAAATCAAGCTAATTACCCTTAGGATACTATAAACCATACTATGTTGTGCCCTTAAGATATCTAAGAATCCTTTTGACTGCAAGTAAATGAGAAGCTTTTAGGAGAGGCCTGAAACCTAGCAACTTGACAAACTGCATGCATAACATCGGGCCTTGTAGTTTTAACATATAGAAGACTGCCAATCATAGATCTATACATTGTCTGCTGAACATTTTTAGAATCATCATTTTGACTTAACTTACATCCAATAACCATGGGAGTGGCAACTGGCTTACAATCTTGCATTTGAAATTTCTTGAGCATTTCATTGATATATTTAGTTTTAGAAATGAAAATACCTTCATCAAATTGAGTGATTTGAAGACCTAAGAAAATTTTAATTTCACCAAGCATGGACATCTCAAACTCTACTTTCAACAAACTGTTGGTTAAGTTGATCATTATCACTCCCAAAAATAATATCATCTACATAAATATCAATAATGACCAAGCTATCATGTTCTTCTTTAATATGAAGATTATTTTCAGTGTTGCCTTTTATGTATCCTTGTTGCCTTAAGTATTTATCAAGCCTGGAATACCAAGCTCTTGGAGATTGCTTTAACCCATACAAATCCTTTTTCAACCTGTAAACATGATTTTCTGCTTCTTGCACCTCAAATCCATCTGGTTGTTCCATGTATACTTCTTCCTCTAATTCACCATTTAAAAATGCATATTTTACATCCATTTGATAAACTTTAATGTGCTTGGAACTAGCATAAGCCAAAATTAGCCTAATGGATTCCATTATTGCAATAGGAGCATAATTTTCTCCATAATCTATGCCTTCTACCTGTGCATACCCTTTACAAACCAGTCTAGCTTTATTTCTAGTCACCTTACCTGCTTCATCCAACTTATTTCTGAAGACCCATTTAGCCCCAATAACATTCTTATTTAAAGGTCTAGGAACCAATTCTCATGTCTCGTTCTTTTCTATTTTACTAATCTCTTATTTCATTTATTTCATCCAGTATTCATCATTTATTGCTTCTTCAACATTCTTGGGTTCAAACAGAGAGAGTAATGATACATGTCCGTGATTTGAACTAGATTCTTGCCTTTTCCTTCTAGTTTCAACACCTGCATGTATATCACCAATGATTTTCCCTTCAGGATGATTTCTTTGTACCCTTTTGTTTGGAGTATTAGATGGACTTGACCCCTGCACCAAAGTAGGAATCATATTTTCATTGTTAGCTGATTTAGTTTCCTCTATATCACTTTATTCTTCTTCCATTTTCAGTTTGTCATATATTTCATATGTTTGATGATCTTTCTGTTCAATTTTGGATTTTAAAAATGAAGATTCATCAAATTTAACATCTATGGCTTCAACAACTTTCTTTAATCTGAAATTTTAGCAATTATAAGATTTTCCCGAGCATGAATATCCAACTAAAATACCTTCATCAGTTCTAGAATCCAACTTTCCCATATTTTTATCAACTTTCTTTATGTAACACTTGCTACCAAAGATTCTAAAGTGTTTTACACTTGTTGGCCTACCTTTCCATAACTGATAAGGTGTTTTTTATAGTTATTTATCAACAAGCTTCTATTCATAATATGAACAACAGTATGGACAGCTTGAGGCCAAAGTATGTTACTCAGTTTAGATTCATTTAGCATTGTTCTTGCCATCTCCATAACAGTCCTATTTTTCCTTTCAACAACACCATTTTGTTGAGGTGTTTCAGTAACAGAAAAATGTCTTTTAATAGAATTATCATCACAATATCTATTGAATTCTTTAGAAACAAACTCTCCCCCATTGTTTGATCTTAAGCATTTAATTTTCATGTCAATTTCATTTTCAGTCAATTCTTTAAAAATTTGAAAACAATTGAATGTTTCAGACTTCTTTTTCAACAGAAACATCCAAGTCATCCGAGTAAATTCATCCACAAATAACAGAAAATATCTTTCACCATTTAATCTTGTTGTCCTCATAGGTCCACAAACATCAGCATGTACTATTTCCAAAGGTTTTGTTGTAGAGTGTTCTTTGGTCTTAAACCTAACTCTAGTTTGTTTACCATGTTGGCATTGTTTGAAAATAGAACTAGTAAGATTCTTCATGACAGGTAAATCTCTTATAGCTTCCTTTTTGTTTAACTGAATCAGATTTTCAAAGTTAATATGCCCAAGCCTTTTGTGCCACAACCAACTTTCACATTCATTCCCGAGATAAAAATTTTCCTTTTTCTCATCTAGCATGTAAATGTTGTTTGGTGTTCTTGTAGTTGTTCTAACTAACCTATTTGTTTTGACATCTCTAATTTGACAATTTTTAGAATCAAAAATCATATAATTCCCGTTATCACAAGTTTGACTTACACTCAATAAATTGTGTTCCATATCCTCAACCAGCAAGACATTTTCAGCCATAATATTTTTTTTATTCAGACACACAGTACCTCTTCCAATTATCATAGCTGATTGTTCATTACCAAAAGTGATTGTACCTTCTTTTCCTTCATCTAATGTAACAAAATTATGTTTTATGCATGTCGTATGTTTTGAACATCCACTATCCACACACCATTTTACTTTATTATCAGCCTGTAAAGCTAGAGTGCATTTTTCAGATTCTAAATGATCATTTTTCCTTTTCCACCATCTAGTTTTCATATTAGCGTAATTAGGTTCATTAGATTTCTAAAAGTTCATTGGACAATTTTTTGACACATGTCCAAAATTATTACACCTATTATAACATCAAATCTTTTATAGGAATTGTTCACATTGTTTTGAA
The DNA here is from genome assembly GCA_010110895.2 of Picea sitchensis. Classification (NCBI taxonomy): domain Eukaryota; kingdom Viridiplantae; phylum Streptophyta; class Pinopsida; order Pinales; family Pinaceae; genus Picea; species Picea sitchensis. The sequence continues at coordinate 40,431 of SNQJ01S0003221.1, forward strand.
TGGTTCTATCATGCCTTCTTCCATAATCAAACCTAGATTTTTCATGATTGTTATGTGCAATTATGTTTCTTGAAAAGGCATTGCAAAAAGTAGCTTTATGTCCATACTTGTAACAAAAGAAACAATAGCCATCAAACCTATTTCGGTTCCTGTCATAGCTTCTTTTATGTACTGTTGAAGTCTGATTTCCTTCTTGCTTTACTGATTCCATCTGCTTGCTAGTGTTTTTCACATTTTTATGTCTTGTACCTGCTTTTTCAAAAATTGTACTAGTACTTGCATTAGTAACCTCAGATTTATAACCAATTCCAATTTTGTCATTTGTTGGTCTTTGATTACTAATAATCTATTTCAAAATCCTTGAGCTATTATCCATGTTATTTTCTTGTACCTTCTTTCTTAATGAGACAACTTCAAGTTTCAGACCATCATTTTCCTTTTCCTTTTCTACAAGAAAATTGTTTAGTGCTTCCTCAATTACTCTAGATTCTTCTATTTTGAGATTTAAATCAATTATCATAGTTTCAGTGATTTCTATCAACTTGTTAGATTTTTGTATCTCATTTTCAAGATTCTTAATTTCTTCTTTGAAATGTTTGCATTCTCTTCTTACCTTTCTAAGTTCAGTCAAAGCACTTACAATCTCAGCTTCCAAATCAACTTCACCTTCTTCTTCTTCATTAACTTTATCATTCTGATTTTCTATATCCATAAACAGTCTTATATCTGAGCTAACATCACTTTCATATGATTATGAAGAGTCACTAACATCTTTAATAAATAGACTTTTCTTTTTATATGAGTTTCTTTGAAAATACTTCTTATACTTGTTATTGTATTCTTTACTCTTTCTATTACTTTCTTCTTCACCATCAAAATGCTTATTGAAAGGACACTTAGAAGCAAAATGCCTTTTTCTACCACAACCAAAACATTTAAGAGGAAGCTTACCTTTGTATTTTCCAGTTCCCTTTTTCAGATTTTTGACAAAATTAGCTTCTTCCATATCCTCTTATGAATCCCCATACTTGTGGGTTTCTTCTTCAACCTTCTTCTTGTCCTTCTTTGCTACCTTGAAAGTTGCTTCTTTCCTGGCAGAATTCTCACAAGAGGTCCTCATCTCATATGCTATTAGTATCCCGTGTAGTTCATCCATTTCTAAAGTAGAAAGATTGGTTCTTTCTTCTAAAGCAGATATTTTTGGATCAAATCTTAAAGGTAGAGATCTACGTACCTTTTGTACAATATTAGCATTTTTAACTTATTCACCTAGACCTCTCATTGTATTAACTACTTCATCAATACAAAGGAATTAAGTTGTTATATCTTCAGATTCTTCCATTTTTAAACTTTTAAATTCACTCCTATATGACTGTAACTTAGCATTCTTCACCTTAGTATCTCCTTCATAAAAAAAATTCAGCTTGTCCCATAATTATTTTGCTGACACACAATGCATAACCTTAATAAATTCTGACCCTGCTAAACCTCCAAGTATTGCATACATAGCTTTGGAATTGCTTTCATAAAGTTTGTTACCTCCAACATCTGTTGGAATGGTTGTTGGAACACTATATTCATTCAGCATATCTTGCCAAACATTTATTCCTTGAGCTTGCAAAAATAATTTCATCCTGATAATCCAAAAGGCATAGTTATGACCATCAAATAGAGGTAATCCATGTTTTGTAAATTCAGATTTCTTATCCATCATAAAAGACCAAAATTCCAGTGATTAAACTGAGTTCTAAAGTAACCAGCTCTAATACCAATTGTTGNCAATTTCACTTTTATCTTTTTAACACATAATACTTATTTAATGCAGCTTAAAAACTAATAAATATTTTATCTAAGTGAAAATGAATTAGTAACCATCAATCACATGAAATGGATAGAGACACAAAATATTTATGAGGAAACCCATAAATGGAAAAACTTCTTCTTCTTCTTGTGGATGTAAAGCAAGCAAGCTACTTCAGTTACATCAAATTTTGTCTGAGAAACTACTCAGATGAGGCTACTAACTCTTTATCTTCAACACCTACTGAAAGACAAATTCTACTGCTTGAATGCAAGCTTCAACTTGCAATGAGACGGTTAGTCTCCCTAGATCCTCTCTTCCTCCCTTAGTACTGCCTTCAACCTGTTTCAAACACTCTTCTTAAACTATCAATATCCTTTTGTTAATTTATTTCTATGAAAACAAAATTGTAACCATCAATTCCATCTTTTCCAAACCTGTTATTGTTTTCAACCAACACGCATCTTACTCACATGCAACTCTATTCACACTCTATCAATGCCAAAACTGATCATCTCAATATGTTCATGATTACTCTATTATAAACTTGGAAATCAATTCTGTAGATAATCTTCATTGCAATAAATAATGACCTCAATGTATATTTGAATTACAAAGACGACCTTTAACTATTTAATGCATTTACCTTAGATGTAATTGCTCAATCAATGAAGCATTTCATACCTCTATTCTAGATCTATATTAGAGTTTGTTCACTGTAAAAACAACCATACAATCTGCAGCATCAAAGTGTACCTCTTCTCTGTGCATTTCTCATTTAAGGAGAAAATCAACTATTAACCTCTAGACTTTTCACAATCAAGAAACCAAACACATACCTTTGCACTTTATAATTGTCTCAAACACATTTACCCCTGCATTTTTCTTCTAGCAAATGAATAATGGAGTTCCAGGTAAAAAAAAAATTGAATCTCTATGTTTTTCTCTTCGGCAAATGAGCAACAGAGTTCCAAGAAAAAACGTTTTTGAATCTCTACGTTTTTCTCTTCAGCAAATGAGCAACATAGTTCCAAGAAAAAACGTTTTTGAATCTCTATGTTTTTCTCTTCAGCAAATGAGCAACAAAGTTCCAAGAAAAAAAAAATTGAATCTCTACGTTTTTCTCTTCGGCAAATGAGCAACAGAGTTCTAAGAAAAAATGTTTTTTTTTTAATCTCTACATTTTTCTCTTTGGAAAAAATGATGAATGGCGTTCCAGGAAAAAACGTGTATAACCCTCTACGTTTTTCTTCAACTAAAATACCCATCACTGAGTTCTTGAACACACTTTGTTCTCTTTGTGTTTATATTTCACTCTTACCGAGATCAGAAAGTTTTTACATTAGTTGATGTAGTTGTCAATGTTAACTTTTGTCTCACTTATCAAAACTCATCACCGAGTTCTTGAACACACTTTTCTTTGTTTGTGTTTCTCTCACTCTTACCAAGATCATAAAGTTTTTACGTTAGTTGATGTAGTTGTCAATGTTAACTTTTGTCTCACTTATCACAAAAGTCTAAGTCCTCTTAACTGGAAAACTTCCTTAACATGTGAGCTTTGGTGATATAACTTATAATGCACTTTTCTTGTCATTTTCAACTAAGCCTTTGACCACTCGTTCATTGGGTTAATTGAGTTACTAGTCCAATAACAAGAAAATCAAACTCTTACTCATGAATGCAATAATGAGAAGTTTGACATCAATGGCAACAATGACAATGCCCATTCACTCTATGCAAATTTTCCAACACATACATCACCCCTACCAAGGACTAGTACTCACTAAATAATCTTTGAGTTGGTCCATTCAATGAGATCCATCTTGTATCAACATATTTAATAGCTTGTTTCCATTTGTAAGACCATCAACAAATTTTTTAAACTCTGAAAAATCATTTGGGACTATGAGAAAAATATGCATAAGCCTCTCGTACAAGATCTTCAACTTTTGAAACCGATGGAAACTTTCTTACTATTTTAAATGCAATATTCATCCTATGAGCCATACAATGAATACTCAACATATACAGTGAAACTAATAGTTGTAGTCTAACACAAAGGCCATTCATTTATCCTTGCATTACTTATTCTCCATCTGCTCCAACACATACCAACTTTTTTGTGATCATTAAATGATCCATACCACCACTTTCCTTCAAACTATTATTAATAAGTTCATAAATATTTTCAGTTGTATAATTCTCCTTATTTTTTGAACCCCAAGTAGATAGGAATGAATAATATGGTCATTAACCATATAAATACTCATACAAATCCATGAAGAATTATCAATAGTTGTAACCTCATCCAAAGACAATGACAAAAACCTAGCACTTGCAATCTTCTCTTTCATATCATCATGTTCTACTTGAGCTAGATATTTTGCCCATTCCCAACCACTCATTAAAGACCAATGAGAAGATGAAAAGTTTGTCATTTGAAGAAAAGATAGATATTTCATGTAATCTGGATAATCTGTCATAGGACACCCTTTAGATAAGATGTGAAATACAGTGCTTAATTGAATTGTCTTGGATAACAAATTTATTTCCATCATCTTTTTGAATAGAGATGTGATGCTTCCTCCACCTACCTCGAGTTTTTTATTACTTATTAAATATTCATTATATTCATCATCATATTTGACATGTCGACATTCCTTGGAAGATTTCCATTTGACAATACTTTTCTCCTCGCCATTGACAATTTTATTTTCATACACCTTTCCTACATGCTTCTCAATTGTATCTAACTTCATCTGAAATGTCGTTGGCATGCCAAGTTTCCAACTACATATATTGCATCTAAATTTTGGTTTCTCTTTCTCATTTTTTGGAGGTAATGGTTCAATAAATGGAAATTTTGAGACCTGATCTGGTTGGAAGCCTCTCCCTATGTCCCATTGGCCCTTTTGTCTTTTTCTTGAATTGGTTGTGTTCTTTTCCAATGAAATATTTTCGACATTTGTACTACCAATTTTTTGTGAAAATGCATTTATCTCACTTTGATCACCATAGGAACATATTTCCTTATCTATTATTTGGATATTAGATGCATTCTCACCACAGTTGACATATCTTTCAGTGATAGGTTGCTCAAAAGAGCTCGAAGAGTGAAGAGAATGTGGATCCTTGGATTGAGGTCTTTGAAAGTATGATGATAGATCATTTTGTCTTGATCTTTTCTTCCCACGATTGGTGTTTGACATCTCAAAAAATATTACACAATTGAAATTTCAAATTGATCTAGAAGACAAAAGTGAAACCTGCAAGATAAATAATATAAAATTAGTAAAATTCCTACCAAGTATAGAATATTCAATTTGAACGAAGCTACTCTAATACTTTCTCCCAAATTTCTCCTCACATTGTGATATCCTTCAAGACCTAGAAATATTGCAAAGCTTAATGGATATAATGAAAAGAGGTGAAAATCCATACATTTATATGCATGGTGGTAGTAAGCTCTATAATCCAGATGGTATGTGGAAGCAGGAAATAAAACGTTACAAGTGTAATGAAAATAAGAATGGTGGAAAACTAGAGGTTCCCTTCAAAGACTCGAACAATGACAATAAGAAAGAAGAGAAAACATTAGGATACCACCCCGATATTCAAAACCATTGAGAGATTGAGAATTTGATGGGTGGATAAGTGGTTTAGATGGTACAGTTGTATTACATTAGGGTTTGGGGGGTTTTGTTCCTTGGACCACCCAATAACATTTTCAAAATTGGTCAAAAAAGGCATTAGCATGTTGGAGTTTCCTGGGAAGATTGTGTCCACTAATTACCATTTCAGTGTGAAGAATAGAAAGAAGCACCATTCAATCCACCTATAAATTTGGTAGGTTAGGTGTATTCAAATGATAAGTTGAAGGAGCTAAGAAAGATGGCTTATCTATTAGATGAGAACTACATTCTTCCCAATTTGGAAAAATACTACCCTAAGAATCTCCTAACACCCATGTATTAGGACAATAATTTTGGCTAGAAGTGGGTCCCATTCCTACAAGAGAAAATCAAAATGATCCAAAGGGTGTTGGTTTGAGCATGAGCGGTACCAAATTTCCTTCTTGAGATTTCATAAATGAGGATGAAACTTATATATCATATTATGGCATCAGAGTGCTAGATGAGGAAAGGTAAAATAATGATGACTCCAACGAGGAGTGGAAGAAACTAGATTATTGAATTTGGTTGAATATGAAGTTTTCAAGGATGAGAATTAATAATACGACCAACATATATACAAGTTCATCCTAAAGTTCAAGCATTAGAACGAGGATAGATAGGAGATGTGGGTGCAAGAAGAAGAAGAAAGGAGGCCAATGAGATAGGTAGCAAAATAAATCACTCTTGAGATATAAAAAAAAGGAATAACATGGAAATAAAGAGGATCAAACAAAAACATAATAGGCCAACAAGACGAGAAAGGATGATTTTTTTGGCACCTTTTTGTTTGTTTGATCTTGGTTGGTAATGTCTCATTAGTTAGGAGGACTATTATTTCATGTTGCATGGTGCTAACTCAGCCTACATGTTAATGTTGAATTCGTATTGTAAGTGTACAATTCCTTTATAGTACTTGTACAAGCCTACGATATACTCATTTTGGACAAGAGAGTAGGGCATATAAATTTGCATGTTGCAGACTATTGAGAAAGTATTTTATGACCCTTCTAATGCTTTGGATGATTTCTCATTAGTGCTTTGTTTTAGTATGACATATCATTAGTTCTTTGTTTTAGGATCTTCTTCATGAAGATAAGATCTTGTTCATTATTTGGCATAGTGTGCCATATCTCATGCAAGATTTTTAGCAAAGCATGTCCATGGTAGAGGAGAAACTTAGGACCCTCCTAGCCTAGTAATAACTTTCAAAAATAGTGCCAATGCCAACCTTGGTTATAGATTTTGTTGACTAGGTTAGGGATCCATACTTGGTTGAAAAATAATTAGACTCAAGATCCCATCAAAAGTTCAATGTCTACTAGTTTTTCCCACTATGAGAAGATAACCATTAGTAGAAAACTCCCATAATGGAAGTCTTGGTTCCGGTCCTATGCCTCTAGAATAGTCTATAGACCTTATTCATGAGATACCTCACCAGATTTAGTTTTACCTTGGTTTCGAAGATGTCAAGCTTTGAATCACCTACTTTTAGCAATCTCATATCATGTAGGTCTACAACACCCTTGTGGATAACATCTTCCCTACCTTACTGATTTATAAATTGTTCATAGATTCCATGTCATATAGCCTCATATAGTAGTGAAAATTGAATGCTTCTTATAGTTGTGTGATTTTAGTCCACCATTTTGTATTTTTAGTGTTTTTTTAGTATGGGAGTGGATGGTAATGACTAGTAATAGTGGAAAAGGTATGAAATGGAATCTGGATGCATTTTTTATATGAAGTGAATGAATTTGAGATATTGAGTGATACACATGTTGGATGAAGGTTGCATGTCTACTAAAGTCTATGCATGGGAGGATAGGTATGATGGTTTAAATGTTGTGATGAAGTGTTGAAATTATAAGTGGAGGTTTGAAATATTTGAGTATCATACCTTGAGATATACCATTGACTTGGAACACTGGTATGACCTATAAACTATCCAATGTTTTTAAACTACCATAAATAAGGATCAAAACTTGTAATGTTGTAGGTATGCCTATAGGTGTCATTTTGAAGTTGATCCAAGTGATTTTTCTTGTATGGATGATTGTTTTGGCACCTTTTTGTTTGTTTGATCTCGATTGGTAATTTCTCATTAGTTAGGAGGACTATTATGTCATGTTGCATGGTGCTAACTTAGGCTACATGTTAATGTTGAATTCGTATTGTAATTGTACAATTCCTTTATAGCACTCGTACAAGCCTAGGATATACTCATTTTGGAGCAGAGAGTAGGGAATATAAATTTGCATGTTGCAGACTATTGAGAAAGTATTTTATGACCCTTCTAATGCTTTGGATGATTGCTCATTAGTTCTCTGTTTTAGTGTGCCATATTGATCAGAATCTGGATCAGGGGTCTAAAAAATGCTCAATTTTCAAAGTTCTCGGAATGAAACGAAAACGGTGCCATTGCGTCCGTCTCGTTCTCCTGATTAAAGTTCTCGAATGAAACGAAACGCCATTAAGGCCCCGCCCTGTTCTCCTGATTCGGGCGTATATTTACTTCGCAAACTGAGTCCGTATGGGAGAAGTTATCGCCTTCTGTTCACCGAGCCAAACAGGGAAAATTTTGATGTTGACTGTACCTGTCCGTACAGTCCGTACAGGACACGTGACAAATAGCTTCTACGTGGCCGTCCGTACAGGACACGTGGCGGCACCAGAGCGTGCCACGTGTCACATTTTGGCATTTGGTGCGATTGCCGGTCAGCGACACGTGTCACCACCGGATGGGTGACACGTGGCACCAGGATGATGCCCATCCTGCGTGGCAGGCTGACGTAGCATGCTGACTCAGCGTGGACGTGGCAGCGTTGATTGGTGGATGAGTTGGCGTGTTTTTATTGGTTAGTGTTGACGTATCAGAAGTTGACACGTGTCCGTTTCAATGGCAAATAAAAAGGGACACGTGGCCCAATGAATGAGCGCCACGTGTCCCCCATCTGTTGGTTCTTTGCTTTTGTGCTCATGGTTACATTTGGTTTAGCCCCGGTCACACGGTGTATCATATGACCAAAACTCCTATTAAACCGGCGCGGGCGGGAGTTTGTTTTTACCAGCGGTTATATAAAATGTTTATATGTGACCAAACGCTATATCGATTTGGGCGCGCGTTTTTTTTAAGTGGAGTTAACACTAAATGCCACGGATTTTTAAAACGGTTCGCATGTGACCACTAATCCAACTTCCACATTTAATGTTAGCAGTTGGCGCTATTTTGGGGCGGAGTCCGCCATTTTAGACCTTTTGCTATTTTTAGCAAACTAACTCCAATTTTAGTGGGGTTTTGTTGAGGAAAAGAAGGGAAATTGGTTTTGCCATAACTCTTTGCTACAGGAAACCTTTCTGGACGTTTTTGGGTCGATTTTGGGTCTCCTCGACCCCTTTCTGGAGCCATTTGAGCAGGTTTCAGAGCCATTGGAAGTCATTTGCAGGTGAATTCACTTCAGGGAAGTTTCAGGGCCACCAGGGTCATTTCAGTTCTTGAGCTGTTTGGAGGCTATGCTCAGCCATTTTGGTGTTTCAAAAGCCATGTTCAGCTATTTTCGACCTTATGAATCTGATGGTAGAGGTTTCAGAACCAGTTGAGGCCATCTTCACATCAAAAACCTCCATTGAAGCTTAAAGGGCCACCATGGCCATTTTGGGGAAAGTACTGTGAAGGTACAATTTCACTATTTGATGTTTGGGAAAAGCATGTTCAGCTAATTCCCATTTTCTGAGTCTGTATTTACAGTCAGTTCTGTCCTTTTAGACTTTCTTATTCTTGTATTAAAAATGCTACAAAAGCTAATACAAGATTATGAGTGTCTCAAAAGACAAACCTGACTGTAAATACAGAATCAGAATATAGGAATTAGCTGAACATGCTTTATCATTTTGGGTGTTGTGATTTGTTGTGTTATTTGTTGCTGTTACATGGCTGTGTATTAATTTATCACACATATTCAAAGCATGTAAAAGAACTTTTATTCACACATATACATTGCAAAGAAGAAACAATAACTTAAACACATAAACCCTTCTGTAATCTCTTTAAACACATGAAGCAAGATCCTATTATGAGTTAGTTAACTTCTAAGTGGTTACTTATTATTATTTCTTTAGGCAGAGCCTGTGAAGGGCCAGGTAGCCTCTGGAACTCATCCTGTTAATTGAGGTGACATGTCCGGTGAATGCCCCTATAGTCTATCTTTGTATAAGAAATAGTAAGTAAGCACTTAGAAGTCTTTGACCTACACATGAAGCAAGTGTAGGTCACATTGGAGTGTATAACCCACATTTTAAATTATGGAAAATGGATACCTTGCAACCTTAAACAAGTACATTCCATTTTCAGATCAGATGGTATCATAGCACTAGGTTTGCTTGAATGACATCACTATCTTGATTGTGTATCTTGAAAGGTGTCTTAAGTAGTGTTGAAGATTGACCGCTTTATTATTCTGCAAAGTACTTGTTGTTTGAGTTTGTAGAAGTTTGTGGATAGCCACTGAATAGCTAAGTCTTGTAGAAGACAAAAAGGAATAGTAGACATTTTCCTTACCCCAAGTATCTCAAGACAATCTATGAAGCACTAGAAGTTTGATGCAAAACAAGTTGTTTGAATAAGAGTTTGACTTTGCAATCATTTGATTAAGGAATTTGTTAATAGATTCTGAATTTTTCTAAAGCTCTTTTGTTCATTTTTATAATGACAACTTCCATAAGTGAGTTCTCAAAATCATCCTCCTCACAAGATTCTTTGATGAAGGCTTGAAGCAAGAATTTTTTTCATCATGATGAATATGGTGAGAGAAATGTATGAGGACGAAAGAAAGAGCTCTAGACTTCAAGAGCATTTGAATTCCATGAGGGAAGAGAAGCAATTGCTTTCTGACCAATTGCAGGAAATGGAAGACCAACTTTGTACTGCAAACATGAAGCAGGAAAGGATGCATGAGTTGGAAACACAACCCTTGTTGCCAAAGAAGCCTTAGCCAAGTATCAGCTGAAGAAGAGGTAAGTAATTCTAGCTTGTCTTCAAATTCTTATAAGAATGTTGATATTGGTTCCTTTGAGAAACATACCAGAGGCACAGGGTCCAAATTGATGTCCAAAATGGGATATAAAGGAAAAGGATTGGGCAAACATGCAAAGGGTATAGTTGAGCCAATAATCGTTGAGGTAAGGCCTAAGAATTTGGGTCTTGGCTATGAACAATATTATGGAGAAAGTTTCAAAGCAGCTATGAAGGCAATTGAAACAATTCCTAGAAGGAGTTTCATTTCAAATTCTCTATCCAAGGTTGTAAAGCATTGTATCCTTTGATGAATGCAATAGTTTCTGAAACATACCTTGTAAGAAGAAAGTGTATGAGAATGCACTCCCCTGTTCAAGAGAATTGTGAAAGTCTCTAAAACCATTGAAGATTTACGATAAATCTAAGAAGAAGCTTCTTCATTTGATTCACCTCCTCATGAAGGTAATGAAGGTAAAGAGAAAGGTATAAATCTGATCTCAATAATATTTCCTTTGATCATATAAAGCATTGTAAATTTCCACATAAGCATTGGTGAAAAGAATTGCATGTTCTTTTTTGTGGTTTGTTTAACCATAGTGTTTCTAGATGTTGGAAAAGAATGCTACCATACAGGAAACTTTGAAGCAGTATAAGTAGTTTTCAAAGTTCCATTGAATTTAATGCAACCGCGCTTCACAAGAAGATGAACATGTTGTACCACAAGCATAATACACCGCTTTGAAAGGTGTTGGACTCGAATTCAAATAATGCCTGCACGGAAGCCGAAGTAAAATTGATGAAAAAGAATATGACAAGAATGAAGAGGAGATCTCCCATCCTTGAGGTGAGACAAGATGATCCACAAGAAGACCACTTCTGTAAGGATCTTCGCCATTGAGTTGGCCGGAAATGGTTTGATTTCTTGAGTAAGTAAGGATTGCATTTTTTCTGCAGTAGATGTACATTTCAGCCTTAGCATTTCACTTTTGTTGAAGTTCGAGAAGTGGCAGCAGTTTGTCACATTTTGGTAGAGGCAAGCGTATGAATGCTTTTATTTTTGGTAAGCATACTTGTGTTATGATCCTCATTCAAGAACATGTCAAAGAGGAGTATGCTGTCCATTGTGTTACAGCCATATACATTTTTTTCATTTTCAGCTCTTTAGTACCTACATGCTTTGGGTTAAGCACCTATGTTTCTACAGGAAAGAGAGTTGAAGAATTTTGCACATGCATTTGATTCTCAAAGTGCATATTGACGATTGTCGTCATGGATGAGTCATGATTGTAGAATGATCGTCTATCCATTTTCTCGATTTGATATTTTGAGGAGTTGAAACATTCCACATGAGTTTCAACTGGCGATCTATATTGCTCGACGCCTATGGGATCGCTCCATGCTTCGATTTGTGTTTAGTCGATTGTGTTGATGACTTGTAAGTCAATTTTGAACACATTGAGATAGAGGAAAACACCAAGTGTTTTGATGAAGTACTGAGATGCATTAAAGAAATTTCGAAGAGCAAAAGACTTTGTCAGTCTCTTATTTTTCATTTTGTTTAATTCCATTTTCAAGATTGATGGTTTTTCTTGTTTTGTGACAAGATGTCGCAAGAAAATTTGCAGCCATTGGAGAGCGGCTCTTGCTGGACAACCAGTTATTCATGAGGACTTGATTCTCGGGAAGTGGAAGGCCGGCAGTCTTCCATTTGCAAGAGAGAGAACAAGGATCAAAGAAAGAGCCGAAAAGGGCTGAGGGATAGGTTTGCGTGAGCAGCATGACAAGGTACCCATATAATTGTCGTAGTGCGCTTTTTCTGGGCAGAATCGGCGATATAACTTGAAGGAAGAAGAGTATTTAAACTCTGATCGAGCAATTGTGTTTTGTAACCAAAAGCCAGCTGGGAAGGCGTGGATCAATCTCGACCGTGTGGGTCTAAAATGCTCACTTTCTAAAGTTCTCGAATGAAACGAAAAACGGTGCTAATAAGGCCCCGCCTCGCTCTCCCATTCCAGTGGTATGTTTACTTTGTCAAATGGAGTCCTTATGGAGAAGTTATTGAGGTCTTTTCGCCGAGCCAAACAGGAAAATTTTGATGACTGTACAGTTTGTACAGTGTTGATGTGGCATGTCCGTACATGTGACACGTGGCAGGCCGTACAAGCCTACGTGGCCGTCCGTACAAAAGATTAATCGGCGGCACCAGAGCTGCGCCACGGTCAGCGCCACATTTTGGCATTTTGCATAGAGCTTCGTTTAATTGGCGCAGTGACGCGGTCACCACCGGATGGGTGACATCGCGGAATCGTGATGACGCGATCCCCGCTGCGGGCGTGTCGACGAGTATCGACTCGCCGCGGGACTTGCAAGCCGCTGATTGGTGGATGAGTTACGGTTTTTATTGGTTGGTGCTGACGTGATCAGAAGTTGACACGCGTCCGCTTCAATGGCAATGTAAAGGGACACGGCCCAACGTGAATGAGCCGCCGTCCCCATCCTGGTTTTGTGCTCATGGTTACATTTGGTTTAGCCCCGGTCACACGGTGTATCATATGACCAAAACTCCTATTAAACCGGCGCGGGCGGGAGTTTGTTTTTACCAGCGGTTATATAAAATGTTTATATGTGACCAAACGCTATATCGATTTGGGCGCGCGTTTTTTTTAAGTGGAGTTAACACTAAATGCCACGGATTTTTAAAACGGTTCGCATGTGACCACTAATCCAACTTCCACATTTAATGTTAGCAGTTGGCGCGAGTTTGGAGCGGAATCCGCTATTCTTGGCCATTTGGCTATTTTTAGCAAACTAACTCCAATTTTAGTGGAGTTTTTTTGAGGAAAAGAAGGGAAATTGCTTTGCCATAACTCTGCTACTGTGAATCCATTCTGACGCTTTTTGTCGATTTTGGTCTCCTCAATCTTCGGGAGCCATTGGAGCAGGTTTCAGAGCCATTGGAGGCCATTTGCAGGGGTTTTTGCTTCAGGGAAGCTTGCAGGGCCACCAGGGCCATTTCAATGCTTGAGCTGTTTGGAGGCTATGCTCAGCCATTTTGGTGTTTCAAAAGCCATGTTCAGCTATTTTCGACCTTATGAATCTGATGGCAGAGGTTTCAGAACCAGTTGAGGCCATCTTCACATCAAATTCTCCATTGAAGCTTAAAGGCCACCAGGCCATTTTGGGGAAAGTACCTAAGGCACAATTTCAATTATTTGATGTTTGGGAAAAAGCATGTTCAGCTAACTCCTATCTTCTGATTCTGTATTTACAGCCAGTTCTGTCCTTTGAGACTTTCTTATTCTTGTATTAGCATTTTGGAGCATTTAATACAAGAGGACAAGCCCACTTTGGGAGGCTTGGTCCAGCAGACGTAGCCTGAAGTGGGTGAACTGCTTTATCATTTTGGGTGTTGTGATTTGCTGTGTTATTTGCTGCTGTTACATGGCTGTGTATTGATTTATCACACATATTCAAGCATGTAAAAGAACCTTTATTCACACATATACATTGCAAAGAAGAAACAATAACTTAAACACATAAACCCTCTTGCACTTTTAAACACATGAAGCAAGATCCTATTATGAGTTAGTTAACTTCTAAGTGGTTACTTATTANNTCTTTAGGCAGAGCCTGTAAAGGGCCAGGTAGCCTCTGGAACTCATCCTCTTAATTGAGGTGACATGTCCGGTAAATGCCCCTACAGTCTATCTCTGTATAAGAAATAGTAAGTTCTCACATTTTCAGAGGACACATTGGAGTGTTTAACTCACATTTTAAATTATGGAAAATGGATACCTTGCACCCTTAAACAAGTACATTCCATTTTCAGATCACATATCATTAGTGCTGTGTTTTAGGATCTTGTTCTTAAAGATAAGATCTTGTTCATTATTTGGCATAGTGTGCCATATCTCATGCAAGAATTTTAGCAAAGAATGTCCATGGTAGAGGAGAAACTTACGACCCTCCTAGCCTAGTAATAACTTTCAAAGATAGTGCCAATGCCAACCTTGGTTATAGAATTTATTGACTAGGTTAGGGATTCATACTTGGTTGAAACAAACTTAGACTCAAGATCCCATCAAAATTTCAATGTCTATTGGTTTTACCCACTATTAGAAGGTAACCATTAGTAGAAAACTTCCATAATGGAAGTCTGGGTTCTGGTCCTATGCCTCAAGAACACTCTATAGGACCTTATCCATCAAATAACTCACCATATTTTGTTCTACCTTGGTTGCGAAGATGTCAAGATTTGAATCACCTACTACTTTGAGAAATCTCATATCCTGTAGGTCTACAACACCCTTGTGGATAACATCTTCCCTACCTTACTGACTGATAAATTGTTAATATATTCCATGTCAGATAGCCTTAGATAGCAGTGAAAATTGCATGCTTCTTATAGCTATGTGATTTTAGTGCACCATTTTGGATTTTTAGTGTTTTTTGAGTATGGGAGTGGATGGTAATGACTAGTAATAGTGGAAAAGGTATGAAATGGATGGATTTTTTATATAAAGAGAATGGATTTGAGAGATTGAGTGATACACATGTTGCATGAAGGTTGCATGTCTACTAAAGTTTATGCATGGGAGGATAGGTATGATGGTTTAAATATTGTGATGAAGTGTTGAATTTATAAGTGGAGGCTTGAAATATTTGGATATCATACCTTGATATATTCCATTCAATTGGAACACTAGTATGACCTATAAACTATCCAATGTTTTGAAACTACCATCAATAAGGATCAAAACTTGTAATGTTGTAGGTATACCTATAGGTGTCATTTTGAAGTTGATCCAAGTGATTTTTCTTGTATGGATGATTGTTTTGGAACCTTTTTGTTTGATTGATATCGATTGGTAATGTCTCATTAGTTAGGAGGACTATTATGTAATGTTGCATGGTGCTAACTCAGGTTGCATGTTAATGTTGAATTCATATTGTAATTGTACAATTCCTTTATAGTACTCGTACAAGCCTAGGATATACTCATTTTGGACAAGAGAGTAGGGCATATAAATTTGCATGTTGCAGACTATTGAGAAAGTATTTTATGGCCCTTCTAATGCTTTGGATGATTTCTCATTAGTGCTTTGTTTTAGTGTGCCATATCATTAGTGCTCTATTTTAGGATCTTCTTCATGAATATAAGATCTTGTTCATTATTTGGCATAGTGTGTCATATCTCATGCAAGATTTTTAGCAAAGCATGTCCATGGTAGAGGAGCAACTTAAGACCCTCCTCGCCTAGTAATAAATTTCAAAGATAGTGCCAGTGCCAACCTTGGTTATAGAGTCTGTTGACTAGGTTAGGGATTCATACTTTGTTGAAACAAACTTAGACTCAAGATCCCATCAAAAGTTCAATGTCTACTGGTTTTACCCACTATGAGAAAGTAACCATTAGTATAAAACTCCCATAATGGAAGTATTGGTTTTGGTCCTATGCCTCTAGAACACTCTATAGGACCTTATTCATGAGATACCTCACTAGATTTAGTTTTACCTTGGTTGTGAAGATGTGAAGATTCGAATCACCTACTTTTAGCAATCTCATATCCTATAGGTCTACAACACCCTTGTGGATAACATATTTCCTACCTTACTGACTGATAAATTGTTAATAGATTCCATGTCATATAGCATCAGATAGCAGTGAAAATTGCATGCTTCCTATAGCTATGTGATTTTAATGCACCATTTTGGATTTTTAGTGTTTTTTTAGTATGGGAATGGATGGTAATGACTAGTAATATTGGAAAAGGTATGAAATGGAATATGGATGGATTTTTTATATGAAGTGAATCGGTTTAAGAGATTGAGTGATACACATGTTGGATGAAGGTTGCATGTCTACTAAAGTTTATGCATGGGAGGATATGTATGATGGTTTAAATGTTGTGATGAAGTGTTGTATTTATAAGTGGAGGTTTGAAATATTTTAATATCATACCTTGATATATTCCATTGACTTGGAACACTGGTATGACCTATAAACTATCCAATGTTTTGAAACTACCATCAATAAGGACCAAAACTTGTAATGTTGTAGGTATTCCTATAGGTGTCATTTTGAAGTTGACCCAAGTGATTTTTCTTGTATGGATGACTATTTTGGCACCTTTTTGTTTGTTTAATCTCGGTTGGTAATGTCTCATTAGTTAGGAGGACTATTATGTCATGTTTCATGGTGCTAAATCAGGCTGCATGTTAATGATGAATTCGTATTGTAATTGTGCAATTCCTTTATAGTATTCATACAAGCCTAGGATATACTCATATTGGACAAAAGAGTAGGGCATATAAATTTGCATGTTGCAGACTATTGAGAAAGTATTTTATGACCCTTCTAATGCTTTGGATGACTTCTCATTAGTGATATGTTTTAGTGTGCCATATCATTAGTGCTCTTTTTTAGGATTGTGTTCATGAAGATAAGATCTTGTTCATTATTTGGCATAGTGTGCCATATCTCATGCAAGATTTTTAGCAAAACATGTCCATGGTAGAGGAGAAACTTAGGACCCTCCTAGCCTAGTAATAACTTTCAAAGATAGTGCCAATGCCAACCTTGGTTTTAGAATATGTTGACTAGGTAAGGGATTCATACTCGATTGAAACAAACTTAGACTCAAGATCCCATCAAAATTTAAATGTCTACTGGTTTTACCCACTATGAGAACGTAACTATTAGTAGAAAACTCCCATAATGGAAGTCTTAGTTCTAGTCCTATGCCTCTAGAACACTCTATAGTACCTTATTCATGATATACCTCCCTAGATTTAGTTTAACCTTGGTTGCGAATATGTCAATATTTGAATCACCTACTTTTAGCAATCTCATATCATGTAGGTCTACAACGCCCTTGTGAATAGAATCTTACCTACCTTACTGACTGATAAATTGTTAATAGATTCCATGTCATGTAGCCTCATATAGCAATGAAATTTCAATGTTTCTTATAGCTATGTGATTTTAGTGCACCATTTTGGATTTTTAGTGTTTTTTGAGTATGGGAGTGGATGGTAATGACTAGTAATAGTGGAAAAGGTATGAAATGGAATCTGGATGGATTTTTTATATGAAGTGAATGGATTTGAGAGATTGAGTGATACACATGTTGGATAAAGGTTGCATGTCTACTACATTTTATGCATGGGAGGATAGGTATGATGGTTTAAATGTTGTGATGAAGTGTTGAATTTATAAGTGGAGGTTTGAAATATTTGAATATCATACCTTGAGATATTCCATTGGCTTGGAACACTAGTATGACCTATAAACTATCCAATGTTTTGAAACTACCATCAATAAGGATCAAAACTTGTAATGTTGTAGGTATGCCTATAGGTGTCATTTTGAAGTTGAACCAAGTGATTTTTCTTGTATGGATGATTGTTTTGGCACCTTTTTGTTTGTTTGATATTGGTTGGTATTGTCTCATTAGTTTGGAGGACTATTATTTCATGTTGCATGGTGCTAACTCAGGTTGCACGTTAATGCTGAATTTGTATTGTAATTGTACAATTCCTTTATAGTACTCGTACAAGCCTAGGATATACTCATTTTGGACAAGAGAGTAGGGCATATAAATTTGCATGTTGAAAACTATTGAGAAATCATTTTAGGACCCTTCTAATGTTTTGGATGATTGCTCATTAGTGCTCTTTTTTAGTGTGTCATATCATCAGTGCTCTGTTTGAGGATCTTGTTCATTATTTGGCAGTGTGTCATATCTCATGCAAGATTTTTAGAAAAGCATGTACATGGTACAGAAGCAACTTAGGATCCTCCTAGCCTAGTAATAACTTTCAAAGATAGTGCTAATGCCAACCTTGGTTATAGAGTTTGTTGACTAGGTTAGGTATTCATACTTGGTTGAAACAAACTTAGACTCAAGATCCTATCAAAAGTTCAATGTCTACTGGTTTTACCCACTATGAGAAGGTAATCATTAGTAGAAAACTCCCATAATGGAAGTATTGGTTCTGGTCCTATGCCTCTAGAACACTCTATAGGACCTTATTCATGATATACCTCACCAGATTTAGTTTTACCTTGGTTGCGAAGATTTCAAGATTTGAATCACCTACTTTTAGCAATCTCATATCCTGTAGGTCTACAACACCCTTGTGGATAACATATTTCCTACCTTACTGACTGATAAATTGTTAATAGATTCCATGCCATATAGCCTCAAATAGCAGTGCAAATTGCATGCTTCTTATAGCTATGTGATTTTAGTGCACCATTTTGGATTTTTAGTGTTTTTTTAGTATGGGAGTGGATGGTAATGACTAGTAAAGGTGGAAAAGGTATAATCTCGATGGATTTTTGATATGAAGTGAATGGATTTGAGAGATTGAGTGATACACATGTTGGATGAAGGTTTCATGTCTACTAAAGTTTGTGCATGGGAGGATAGGTATGATGGTTTAAATGTTGTGATGAAGTGTTGAATTTATAAGTTGAGGTTTGAAATATTTGAATATCATACATTGATATATTCCATTTACTTGGAACACTGGTATGACCTATAAACTATCCAATGTTTTGAAACTACCATCAATAAGGATCAAAACTTGTAATGTTGTAGGTATGCCTATAGGTGTCATTTTGAAGTTGATCCAAGTGATTTTTCTTGTATGGATGATTGTTTTGGCACCTTTTTGTTTGTTTGATCTTGATTGGTAATGTCTCATTTAGGGATGATTTTAAGGATGAAAATTTATTTTAAAATGTAGAAACCTTAGCGAATCTTACTTATCCTTCATATGCCAACTGTAAATGTTTGGCGATATTTTTGTAAAAATATTCAAATTTCTAAGGATTTTATATAGTTTTTATAAAATTTTGGTTATTTTTAAGGTAAAATAACTTTATCCTATAGAATTTGGGCGAATCATTTTTAAAATACCGAATCTCATTTTTGGAAAAACCATGGAAAATTAGCCCATGAGCGAAATTTAGCCCCTAAAATCATCCATGGTCTCATTAGTTAGGAGGACTATTATGTCATGTTGCATCGTTCTAACTCAGGCTTCGTGTTAATGTTGAATTCATATTGTAATTGTACAATTACTTTATAGTACTCGTACAAGCCTAGGATATACTCATTTTGGACAAGAGAGTAGGGCATATAAATTTCCATGTTGAAGACTATTGAGAATGTTTTGTATGACCATTCTAATGCTTTGGATGATTGCTCATTAGTGCTCTGTTTTAGTGTGCCATATCATTAGTTCTCTGTTTTAGGATCTTGTTGATGAACATAAGATCTTGTTCATTACTTGCAATAGTGTGCCATATATCATGCAAGATTTTTAGCAAAGCATGTCCATTGTAAAGGAGAAACTTACAACCCTTCTAGCCTAAGAATAACTTTCAAAGATAGTGCCAATGCCAACCTTGGTTTTAGATTATGTTGCCTAGGTTAGGAATTCATACTTGGTTGAAACAAACTTAGACTCAAGATCCCATCAAAAGTTCAATGCCTACTGGTTTTACCCACTGTGAGAAGGTAACCCTTAGTAGAAAACTCCCATAATGGAAGTCATGGTTCTGGTCCTATGCTTCTAGAACACTATATAGGACCTTATTCATGAGATACATCACCAGATTTAGTTTTACCTTGGTTGCGAAGATGTCAAGATTTGAATCAAATACTTTTAGCAATCTCATATCCTATAGGTTTACAACACCATTCTAGATAACATCATCCCTACCTTACTGACTAATAAATTTCTAATATATTCCATGTCATATAGCCTTAGATAGCAGTGTGAATTGCATGATTCTTATAGCTATGTGATTTTAATGCACCATTTTGGATTTTTAGTGTTTTTTTAGTATGGGAGTGGATGATAATGACTAGTAATAGTGCAAAAGGTATGAAATGGAATATGGACGTATTTTTGCTATCAATTGAATGGATTTGAGAGATTGAGTGATACACATGTTGGATGAAGGTTGTGTGTCTACTAAATTTTATGCATGGGAGGATATGTATGATGGTTTAAATCTTGTGATGAAGTGTTGAATTTATAAGTGGAGGTTTGAAATATTTGAATATCATACCTTGAGATATTCCATTGACTTGGAACACTGGTATGACCTCTAAACTATCCAATGTTTTGAAACTACCATCAATAAGGATCAAAACTTGTAATGTTGTAGGTATGCCTATAGGTGTCATTTTGAAGTTGACCCAAGTGATTTTTCTTGTATGGATGATTGTTTTGCACCTTTTTGTTTGTTTGATCTTGGTTGGTAATGTCTCATTAGTTTGGAGGACTATTATTTCATGTTGCATGGTGCTAACTCACCAGATTTAGTTTTACCTTGGTTGCGAAGATGTCAAGATTTGAATCACCTACTTTTAGCAATCTCATATCCTGTAGGTCTACAACACCCTTGTGGATAACATCTTTCCTACCTTACTGACTGATAAATTGTTAATAGATTCCATGTCATATAGCCTCATATAGCAGTTCAAATTGCATTCTTCTTATAACTATGTGATTTTAGTGCACCATTTTGGATTTTTAGTGTTTTTTTACTATGGGAGTGGATGGTAATGACTAGTAATAGTGGAAAAGGTATGAAATGGAATCTCGATAGATTTTTGATATGAAGTGAATGGATTTGAGAAATTGAGTGATACACATGTTGGATGAAGGTTGCAACTCTACTAAAGTTTATGCATGTGATTGTAGCACCACTTTTCACTCACTACTGTGTAGGTGTTTGATCCAGGGGATCAAATTTTGCTCAAAAATTCAAATTGCTCAGAATCACTTCAAATCGAACGGAAGCATAGGCCTCATCGTCATGAACCCAATGAAACTCATTTGGGTTCAAACGGACATCGGATGAGAGATATATCACGTTCTGTTCAAAACAACAAACAAGCAAAAAAATATGTTACTGTACAGTCTGTATGGATGTTGATGTGGTAGACCGTACAACACGTGGAAAACCATACGACACATGGAAGATGTGTTGGCAGTCGTGTGGATGAGTCGGCATAAGACACATGGCTTGTTTGTGGCGAATGGGATAGCGACATGTGGCCCAATCAATGGTCGCCACGTGTCATCTAAACATTGGTTAAAACTTGTGTAGTCAGCAGGAATCGACCCCGCGAGCTCCAGGCAGGGGTAACGCTTTGGGAAGGGCCGCCCAACCGGCGTGCCCACAAGTGTTTCTTATTATATATATGTGAAACAATGTATTTAAATTGCAATGTGTTTTGGAATGGGTGCGGACAGGGCTGGGGCTAAGCCCCAACCCCCGTCCATATGTATATGTATATGTGACTACCCACGCATGGTTCAAATAGAGCCATAACACATATAACTGGTGGGTCATAACACATATAACCAGTGGACCATACACATACGACCGGTGGTCAATGTTTAGCGCGGGAGTTGTATTACCAACAGTTATGAAACCGCGCTGACACTTGTCGCTCTATCATTCGATTTGGGACTTGACCCCTTTTTATATGCACGCAAGGTCATGTGGTGGCCCATGTGCTCACGGGATTGGCTCTTAGGGGCTGGCACGTAACCATCCTATAGTTCGCACTGGTTGTGCAGTTGTGCCCGGTGTTGGGTTTTTACACATATATGTGCGTGGGGGCTAGGTTGAGGAGGAAAGGGTGCATTTTGGCGATCCAGAGACAGCAAGTTTGAAGGGGAACTTCCAGGAAGCCTATCTTCTTCAATTTTTGGCCAAACGAGGTGCCGAAAAAGCCCAACTAGGGGTTTTTGGACGTTATGAAGCCATTGGATCCATCTATTTTGCATTTTGAGCATTGTAAAGCACATATTTGAGCACTTTGAGAAAATAATACAAAAGATCCATTGGAAGATGGACCAGGATATGTAGCCCAAGAGAGGGGTGAACTCCTTTATCATTTGTTGTGTTATGTGTTTTTTGTTCACTGTTATTTGTTGTTGTTTATATGCATCTTGAATGAGTAATTTCTATAAAAGTTGTGTTTGCAAAATTGATCCATTTGCATTTGAACACATGAATTAAATCTTGCAAATATTTTCAAGAAATACAAGTCTTCTTCATTTTTAGATCAAGTCGGTATCGGAGCATAGGTTTTTGAAGAATTGATTATTTGCAAGTGTTTTGTTTTCTAATGCTCACAAGGTTTAAACTCACAAAAGGAGAAGGTCAACTTGTAGAGCCAAGTTCTCATCCTTCAAGAAGGAAGATTATATCATCACCACAAGCTTCAAGGAGGCATTCACCAAGTATGGCTCATGAAGAGAGTCATGAACATATTCCTACAGAAGA
>SNQJ01S0003221.1:70499-85554 GCA_010110895.2 Picea sitchensis
TTCTTCCATAAAGTGCTTCGAATGGGCTCATCTTCAATGATGCATGATACCCATTATTGTAGGCAAATTCTACCAAATGCAGGTAGTCTTCCCACCTTGATGGTTTATCCATCACATACATTCTCAGTATGTCTTCTATTACCCTGTTCACCCTCTCTGTCTCACCATCAGACTCAGGATGATACATTGTACTAAAGTTTAGATTCGTTCTAAATCCTTTGAACAGTCCTTTCCAGAAATTTGAAGTGAATTTCGGGTCCCTATCAGACACAATTGTCTTAGGAATTATGTGTAAGCGTGCAACTTCTTTTAAAAAGATATCAGCAACATCATCTGCCCTGTGGGTGGTTTTCGGTGGAATAAAATGGGCAGATTTAGTAAGCTTGTCCACCACCACCATGATTGAATCATGTTGCTTGCTTGTTCTAGGTAGTCCGGTGATAAAATCCATTGTTACCACGTCCCATTTCCATTCAGGAATGGGTAAAGGCTATAGAAACCCTACTGGGTACCTATGCTCAACCTTAACGTTCTGGCACTCCATACATCTGGTGATGTATTCAGTGATTTCCTTCTTCAGACTTGGCCAAAAGTAATGTCTTTTGACTGCTGCAACAGTTTTCTGGTATTCGGGATGTCCAGCATAAGCCACGTTATGCATTTCTTTCAGAATTGCTAGCTTCAAATATCGGACATTGGGTACATAGACTCTGTTTTTATAAAGAAGTAAGCCATTAGTTCCCAAGGTGTAATTTTCCTTGGTCTGTGGTCTCTCACACTGTTGTAGCTTTGCTACTAAACCTCTGTACTGCAAATCAACATTTGCAGCTTCCAAAATTCTATCTTTAATCTCAGTCTTGTACATGCTAATGGTTGTAGCATGTAATTCGTGCACTTTTCTGTTGAGTGCATCAACCACCTTATTTTCTTTCCCTTTGATATGCTTGATATCAAACTCATATTTGCACCAAAACTCCAGCCATCTGATTTGCCTGACATTTAAAGTCGACTGATCAAATAAATACTTCAGACCATTATGGTCTGTTCTCAACTCGAATATTTTTCCCATGAGGTAATGTCTCCATTTCCTCAAGGCGTGGACAATTGCTGCCAGCTCTAAATCATGAGTGGCATAATTCCTCTCATGCTCCTTCAACTTTCGGGACTTGTAACAAACTACAAATCCCTCTTGGTTGAGAACTCCTCCCAGTCCCTCCTTACATGCATCGGTGCACACTACGTAATCCTTATTTGGATCTACAATCTTCAAGATTGGAGCATTGGTTAGCAGCTACTTCAATCGTTGGAAGTTTCTCTCACATTCTTCAGTCCACTGGAACTTCTTCTCCTTCCTTTGCAAGGAAGTGATAGAATGAGCTATCCTTGAGAATCCGGCTATAAACCTTCTATAGTAGCCTTCCAGACCCATAAGAGATCTAACTTCCGCCACATTTCTTGGCACTGACCATTCTCGAATGGCCTCAACCTTTTCAGGATCCACAACGATCCTTTCCTTTGATATAATGTGCCCCAAGTAATGAATCTTCCTTTGATAAAATGAGCACTTGCTCAGTTTTGCATACAGCTGGTGTTCTCTCAACACCTGCAGCACCATTCTCAGGTGTTGCTCATGTTCTTCCTCTGTCTTGGAATACACCAAGATATTGTCCAGGAAGACTGTGAAAAGCTTGTCCAAATAATCTCTGAACACTCCATTCATTAAGTACATGAAAACAGCAGGCACATTGGACAGCCCAAACGGCACCACCGTGAACTCATAATGATTATACCTTGTTCTAAAGGCGGTATTGTTTATGTCCTCACCATTTATTCTCATTTGGTGATATCCTGATCAGAGATCTATTTTTGAAAATATTTTTGCATCCTTCAACTGATCAAAAAGATCATCGATCCTTGGCAAAGGATACTTGTTCTTGACAGTTACCTTATTCAACTGCCAGAAATCAATGCACAACCTCAACGTCCCATCTTTCTTCTTTACAAATAGGACCGGGGCACCCCACAGTGACACACTAGGGCGAATGTATCCCTTCTTTAGTATCTCTTTGAGCTGCAATTGCAACTCTTTCAGCTCTGGCATACTCATTCTATAAGGAGCCTTCGAAACTGGAGTTGCTCCAGGCATCAAATTTATAGAAAAATCGATGTCCCACTTCGGAGGTAGTCCAGGTACCTCATGAAATACGTCCTTGAACTCTTTGAGTACCTCGTGGTCTTCCAAATTTGAGACTACATCTCGGGATGCTTCTTCCACCCGAGATGCAAATAATTGATAGCCTTTCTGGTAACATTTCTTCAGTTGCATGGTTGATATTTCCCTAACAGCCACGACTCTAGGAATTCCTTGGATTGTTACCTGATTTCCCTCTTCGTTCAGGCATGTAAACCTCTTGTTACGGCAGTCCAGAAGGGCATGGTGCTGGTCCAACTAGTCCATCTCAATTAAGCAATCGTATGAGCCTAAAGGCAGAATGTTCAATTCATCCTTAGTGCTCATTCATTTCATGTCTACTGAATAGGACTTAACCAATTCAGTGACCTTCCTTTTGGTTCCTGTGGCCAACTTCACTAGCCAAGACTTTTCATGTTTGCTTCTTGTTAAATGCAAACTTTCCACCACTCTAGGATCTATATAACTATGGCTAGCCCCTGAATAAATTAAAATAACAAGTGGTCAGTTGTTGATCATACCTTCCACTTCAATCATGTGCGATTGAAATTCTACTTGTTTGTTGTCCAGGGCTGCGTAGATCCTCGTCATTTTGTTGCCCATATCCTCCACTGTTTCAGCTTGTTGAACAGTATGGATAGTTCTCGCTTTATCTTTTCTATGGGGGTGGTCTCTGTACCTATGATTCCCTTTACAGCTCCAACACTCCATAGGTGGCGGTCTTGGCATCTTCTCACTCCCTTCAACTTTCCTGGGCTCTCTAAAAGATGACTGTCCCCAAGGATTGTTCCTGAAAAAGGGAGGCTTGTTTCCCTTCTGCCTCTGTTCTTTCTTAAACCTCTTCTGGTCATCCCAAGCCTTCCAAAAGGTAGGCTTTTCTCTTTGTTGTTCGTATAAGCATTTCTCCCTTCTTATGGTTTCTTCCATGGTCTTAGGATCATCATATTGAATCTTGTCACCAATGGAAGGTGGCAATCCACTCAAATACCTCTGAATTTTGACAGCCTTGTCTTTGATGAACAGAACATACTTCAGTAGTTCCAGAAAACTTCATTCATACTCATCAATGGTCATGCTTCCCAACTTGAGTTCGAATAACTCCTTCATCTTTCTGTCATAGTATCTTTTGGTCAGGTATTTCTTCTCGAAATACCTCTTAAACTCCTTCCATGTGACCTATTTCTCTCTGATGTGTTGCACCTGCACCAACTGATCCCACCACATGGATGCTTTTCCTTTCAGATGGTACATTGCAATTCTTCCTTCTGCATGGGCAGAATAATTCTGCAGTTGGAAGTATTTCTTCATACCCAGCAACCATGTTTCGGTATCTTCTTCCTTCTTATGTTCACCATCGAATGTAGGCAGTTTAATATTGTTGATTTCCCCTTTCAATTCATTCCTTTCGGATTTTTGGTGTTTTCTGGTAGGGGACGGGCTTGAACTACTGTGTGTCTCCTTGCCAGAATGCTTTGGGGAGAGACGGTAATGTCTCCTACCACTCCTCTATCTTCTTCTGCTCTCAGGGGTTCTAACACTTCTTGATCTTCTTGTGTCACTCTCTTTTTCCAATTTATTTTCTATTCTTTCCAGTCTCTTCAACATTTTTAAGTTGAATTCACCCTGTCGATCCTTGATTTTCATGAGCTTTCGACAATCATCTCGGCAAGCCTGGGCATCTTTCTGAAATTTTTCAATGAGTTTCATCATGTGTCCCTCTTTAGATATCTCTTTTCCATGCCCAATAGAGTTTGTTCCTTCGACTCCCAAGTTGACATCCTTTCTTTCTCTTTCATCTTTTGTTTCGGAGGCAATATGTACCTCTTCCAATTCCATACTTAGCGTCAGTTTTCAGCTATCCTGACACTTGTTGAACTCTGCACACACAGCGTGTAGTCAACCGAAATTTGTCAGGCCCTTAAACCTTCAAGAAAACTTACAACATTCATAAGCCAATGTGAACAAGAAAAACATTTTGACTTCACAAAGTTTTCTGAGCTCTGTCCGGCTCTGTAAATTATGGGACTTCGGAACTTCGGAACTTCGGAATCTTGGTCCACAAAGATCCAATAGTTAAATCTTCGTAACCAAAGTCACCCTTTCGCAACTCGCGATCTTGCGAGTTCGTGAGTCGAAGACCCTCAACTTATTTCCTCCAAACACTGATACCCGAGATGCGATACGGGTATGGCTCCCTCCTCACTAGCGCCTGCTACACATGACCGTAGGCTAGGGATATGTGCTAGAACTTCTTCACCAACTCGCGACTTCGCGAGTTGGAGTGTTGAGCCTTCGTGCTCCTCCTTTGGGAATTCCAAAATCATGAATTACTTTATTCTCTGGGCCCACAACACAGCTGTTTCCCTTCACCACAGTGGCACGTGGTACATTCAAGAGGGTCCACATCACCTTCGATGATGTCTTTAGGCCCCACCACTCTCATCTGTATTCTCGACTCACTGGCACATGGTACACATTCATGCGCCCACATCCATTCCAAGCAAAATCCAACGGTTAGGTCCCCTCTCCGATCTATGGCGCAGATATTTTCGGTATTTCAGGGTTTTCGAGCATCAGGAGTTCATGCACCCCACATCTCGAACTTCCATCTACCAAAATCCCAAAAAAAAATGCAGTTTACTCCTTCGCTGAATCGAACGGTCAACTCCCTTCCTACAGTCTACGATGTAGATCATTTCGGGATTTCAGGTTTCAGGTTTTTGGAGTTGTTCACCTCCCTCACTTCCCATCTCCCAACTTTGTGAAATCCGAAAGGTTTCGTGACTAACTCGAGCGTGACTCCACCAAATCTAACGGTCAAGCGTTCCTCCCATATCTACCATGTAGATCTCCATGGTTTTTCGGGTTTTCGGGATTTCGTGTATCGCAATTCCCACACTCCTGTGCATTTCAAAAGGGATTTTAATCCCTGTGCACATTTTCCAGATCCGATAGTCACGAGGGTTCACCTTCCCTCTCGAATAGATCCTAAGGCTCTGGCACTGTTGGTGTGGAGTCCTCTCTCCCTATGCCCATAGACCACACCGGTTGCGGTTTCGCACACCGCTATACCTCTTGAGCTTACCAGGGTCCAAAATTGGTCCTCCAGACACAATTTCTCCTCACACCCTTAGTCCAAATACCACTCAACTAGCCCATCTAGGCTTAGTGTCGAAACCTTGTCTCTGATACCAAATTGTAGCACCACTTTTCACTCACTATTGTGTAGGTGTTACTACACGGAATAACAACATTCTCACTCACAATCAATCACATGCATTCAAAACAAGTTAAACACATTCAACATAGAGTAATCATACAATTTACTGCCATAATCAACAATCAATACTATTTAACATCAATTCATATACACAGCAGAATACATGATGATTATAATACACAGAGATACAGAAATATAATTAAAGCATCATCTGGTACTTATCTTTGAACAGTGGTGGATTCCACCAACCAAGTGCGGGCCTTCCACGAACCTCCCAGCCTTAGACCGCACCGCTCATCAGCTTAACAGTGGGTCACCCCCGAGCTGAAACTAAGCTCCACCCCAAGACAAGGAATCCTAGACCAGGCTAAGGTTACAGGGAAACAACACACAACCACAAGGGTGGGATTCTCTCCCAGGAACCTCTCACGCTCACTGCCCACAGACCCTCATTCCCCACATGCCTGTTCCACCCCAAGAGTATACACCTTCTCTATCACCTGGACAGTCCTTCAGCTGCTAACCTCCCTTGCCTTGGGTTACAACAACAAGCCAGACTAGAAGTCTCTGGGCTATGTGGAAGCTACAAGGTTCCTTCCAGGAGTTCTCTCCTTCCTCTGTACACTCTCTCTCCTGGAGAGAGTGTTGCTCCACTGGCCAACAAGCCACACGCAGTCCAACACTGCGTGGCCACAACAATCAATAGGGAAAACTGAAGTGGCTTTCCTACAAGCTCAACAATGGCCGAATGGCTCATGGTCACGACTTTGGGATAGAGACCCCACGCACAGGCTCGATCTCAGATAGAGGATACACACCAATTCTCCAGACGAACACAAGTTTTTTAGTTCAGAATATGTACGAGGTTTTTTTGTAGAGGTTTGATCCATTGTACCGCTTAGAGTCTGTATGTACTCAGGTCGTCGGGTGGAATGGAGGAGAACCCCCATCACGTCTCATCTTCACCATTTTATTTGCATGGGTTGGGGCTGACACTTGTCACCCTAGAAACTACATGCGTTTACCCAGCACGGATCACCTTCCTCATGGTTAGGAACTTAGGATAAAACATGAAATGTTCATGCCTTTTTGGAATAATATTAAAATATTATTCCCAAGGCTGAAGCCCCCTAGGCTTAAAACTTAGCCCCTTTTCCCACCTTCCAACCCCTAATCCCTCGCCTTCTCTGTGGAAGCTCAGTCCCCCTTCACTCATTCATTGTGGTCAGTATTCACCTGGCGATGTTTACAAAATTTTATTAATTTGTTCTGCGTGATTACATATACAATAGCAGGCTCCTAACCTTCAACACTTAGTCTCCCTATCCTAACAAACACATAAGCCACCAGCTTATAAAAAATTGGCTCACTAGCCTATAAAACATAATTACAATTCCTTTCAGAACATGATTTACAACAGGGCTCGGCCTTGGGGACACTACAGGGAGGATAGGTATGATGGTTTAAATGTTGTGATGAAGTGTTGAATTTATAAGTTGAGGGTGAAATATATGAATATCATACATTGATATATTCCATTGACTTGGAACACTAGTATGACATATAAACTATCCAATGTTTTGAAACTACTATTAATAAGGATCAAAACTTGTAATGTTGTAGGTATGCCTATAGGTGTCATTTTGAAGTTGATCCGAGTGATTTTCCTTGTATGGATGATTGTTTTGGAACCTTTTTGTTTGTTTGATCTCGGTTGGTAATGTATCATTAGTTAGGAGGACTATTATGGCATGTTGCATCATTCTAAATCAGGCTGCATCTTAATGCTGAATTCGTATTGTAATTGTACAATTACTTTATAGTACTCGTACAAGCCTAGGATATACTCATTTTGGACAAGAGAGTAGGGCATATAAATTTCCATGTTGAATACTATTGAGAAAGTATTGTATGACCATTCTAATGCTTTGGATGATTTCTCATTGGTGCTATGCTTTAGTGTGCCATATCATTAGTTCTTTGTTTTAGGATCTTGTTGATGAAGATAAAATCTTGTTCATTATTTGCAATATTGTGCCATATCTCATGCAAGATTTTTAGCAAAGCATGTCCATTGTAAAGGAGCAACATAGGACCCTTCTAGCCTAGTAATAAATTTCAAAGATAGTGCCAATTCCAACCTTGGTTTTAGATTATGTTGACTAGGTTAGGGATTCATACTTGGTTGAAACAAACTTAGACTCAAGATCCCATCAAAAGTTCAATGTCTACTAGTTTTACCCCCTATGAGAAAGTAACCATTAGTAGAAAACTCCCATAATGGAAGTCTTGGTTCTGGACCTATGCCTCTAGAACACTCTATAGGATCTTATTCATGAGATACCTCACTAGATTTAGTTTTACCTTGGTTACGAAGATGTCAAGATTTGAATCAAATACCTTTAGCAATCTCATATCTTGTAGGTTTACAACACCCTTGTGGATAACATCATCCCTACCTTACTGACTGGTAATTTTTTAATATATTCCATGTCATATAGCCTCAGATAGCAGTGCAAATTGCATGATTCTTATAGCTATGTGATTTTAGTGCACCATTTTGGATTTTTAGTGTTTTTTTAGTATGGGAGTGGATGGTAATGACTAGTAATAGTGAAAAAGGTATGAAATGGAATCTGGATGGATTTTTGCTATGAATTTAATGGAATTGAGAGATTAAGTGATACACATGTTGGATGAAGGTTGCATGTCTACTAAATTTTATGCATGGGAGGATAGGTATGATGGTTTAAATGTTGTGATGAAGTGTTGAATTTATAAGTGGAGGTTTGAAATATTTTAATGTCATACCTTGATATATTCCATTGACTTGGAACACTGGTATGACCTATAAAATATCCAATGTTTTGAAACTACCATCAATACGGATCAAAACTTGTAATGTTGTAGGTATGCCTATAGGTTTCATTTTGACGTTGACCCAAGTGGATTTTCTTGTATGGATGATTGTTTTGGAATCTTTTTGTTTGTTTGATATTGGTTGGTAATGTCTCATTAGTTAGGAGGACTATTATGTCATGTTGCATGGTGCTAACTCAGGCTGCATGTTAATGTTGAATTCGTATTGTAATTGTACAATTGCTTTATAGTACTTGTACAAGCATAGGATATACTCATTTTGGACAACAGTGTAGGGCATATAAATTTGCATGTTGTAGACTATTGAGAAAGTATTTTAGGACCCTTCTAATTGTTTGTATGAGTGCTCATTAGTGCTTTGTTTTAGTATGCCATATCATTAGTGATCTGTTTTAGGATCTTCTTCATGAAGATAAGATCATGTTCATTATTTGGCAGTGTGCCATATCTCATGTAAGAGTTTTAGCAAAGCATGTCCATGGTAGAGGAGAAACTTAGGACCCTCCTATCCTAGTAGTAACTTTCAAAGATAGTGTCAATGCCAACCTTGGTTATAGATTCCGTTGACTAGGTTAGGGATTCATACTTTGTTGAAACAAACTTAGACTCAAGATCCCATCAAAACTTCAATGTCTACTGGTTTTACCCACTATGAGAAGGTAACCATTAGTAGAAAACTCCCATAATGGAAGTCTTGGTTCTGGTCCTATGCCTCTATAACACTCTATAGGACCTTATTCATGAGATACCTCACCAAATTTAGTTTTACCCTTGTTGCAAAGATGTCAAGATTTGAATCACCTACTTTTAGCAATATCATATCCTGTAGGTCTACAACACCCTTTTGGATAACATCTTCCCTACCTTACTGACTGATAAATTGTTAATAGATTGCATGTCATGTAGCCTCAAATAGCAGTGCAAATTGCATGCTTCTTATAGCTATTTGATTTTAGTGCACCATTTTGGATTTTTAGTGTTTTTTGAGTATGGGAGTGGATGGTAATGACTAGTAATAGTGGAAAAGGTATAATCTTGATGGATTTTTGATACGAAGTGAATGGATTTGAGAGATTGAGTGATACACATGTTGGATGAAGGTTATATGTCTACTAAAGTTTATGCATGGTAGGATAGGTATGATGGTTTAAATGTTGTCATGAAGTGTTGAATTTATAAGTGAAGGTTTGAAATATTTGAATATCATACCTTGATATATTCCATTGACTTGGAACATTGTTATGACCTATAAACTATCTAATGTTTTGAAACTACCATCAATAAGGATCAAAACTTGTAATGTTGTAGGTATGCCTATAGGTGTCATTTTGAAGTTGACCCAAGTGATTTTTCTTGTATGGATGATTGTTTTGGAACCTTTTTGTTTGTTTGATCTTGGTTGGTAATGTCTCATTAGTTAGGAGGAATATTATGTCATGTTTCATGGTGCTAACTCAGGCTTCATGTTAATGTTGAATTCATATTGTAATTGTAAAATTCCTTTATAGTACTTGTACAAGCCTAAGATATACCCATTTTGGACAAGAGAGTAGGGCATATAAATTTGCATGTTGCAGACTATTGAGAAATTAGTGTATGACCCTTGTAATGCTTTGGATGATTTCTCATTAGTGCTCTGTTTTAGTGTTCCATATCATTAGTGCTCTGTTTTAGGATCTTTTCATATCACGACCTTTCTTCTTTGTGCCATATTTTAGGAATGGATCTATTTGTTCTTCTATGACTGTCTCATCTTATAGTACTTGGAATCTAGTATTGAATGCATCATTGGCATCCTGCCCATCCTAGGACTATCTAGTAACAACATGAATACTATTATCATTGAGAGTGATTTCTAGCCAAATCCCACCTACTTGAGTCCACGAAAATAATAGCCATGCACACTTTCTTATCATTGGAGAAGTCCCCAAGCATGGGACATGCAGGAGAATGGTGATCCTAGATTTAAACAATGGCTTGAATAATGATAAGAGCATGGTCTAGTCCCTCCTTAGTTTTGAGTATTTTTCTAGGGAAAATTCAAGGAACAAGGTGAGGTCATGGATATCATAATCCATCAGTTGCACCTGCTCCACATATCATTTCAAATGATCATCCTTGATAACATGCACCCATAGGTTGAGTACCTCCTCTTGGTAAACTGATTATTGTACCTATAGAATGGGGGTCTTCTCCTACCTCAACTTTTAGATTCATAGCCCATCATGCCCTTGACTTAATTGGTATTGTACATGGTGGCATTTTTCTCATGCCAGATTTGTGTAATACCATCATCCACAAATAATCCATCATGAATCTCCTTAGAATCCCATCCATCACCAATTTATACAAC
Source organism: Picea sitchensis (assembly GCA_010110895.2). NCBI lineage: Eukaryota > Viridiplantae > Streptophyta > Pinopsida > Pinales > Pinaceae > Picea > Picea sitchensis. Next base: position 81,144 of record SNQJ01S0003221.1, read on the forward strand.
TGTCATGTTATCAAGTGATAATTCATCACATGTACCACTAGCTTCCTTTGCCAACACTAATCATAATCCTTAGGTGCTAAAATTGAATTGGGGAATTCAATGAGCTCTTCAAAGAAGTTTGATATGAATTCCACATTAAAGAGACCGACATCGGGTAGTTCATGAAATTTCACTGTGGTTTAACTATTATGTATCTTGGAATGATGATTGGGCCCACATTTTACTTCATTGTCTTTACTACCTCTTCAAAATCAAACTCTTTGAATTCAAAAATCCTTTAGTATATTTGACACTCCATTTGAAGGTTATTGCTAGGCTAGGAGGGCACTATAACCAAGCTTGTTCCTCCCTCCATTAAAGCCTCAAGTATGTTGATAAATTACAAGATTATAAGGAGCATGGAGTGAGTTAAACACATTTCCATGGACATTTCAATTTTCGCTTGTCCCTTAATTCAATTTGGTTGTTCATACTATATTTCATAGTTGTGATAATCATGAGAGATATTGCAAAAGAATCCCCCTCACCCCTCCCCATTTTGGATCATTTGACCCTAATTCAAAATAGTACCCATGTTTCCCATGGCATCTACTTCATAGTTTAGATGGTGAAGGACATGGTAAAAGGTTATTTGTTAAAAATGGACAAATATTCATTTTTCTCTTTCTACTAGTATGTACAAGCTTGAGGATATCACTTTTGAGAGATTCCTCATTTGTCAGATAATCACAATGGAATTTCCAATGACCACAATATTTTTCACCTATCTTACATGAAACAACATGAGACAAAAAAAATACATATATTAATCAATGGTTCAATTTTTACAAATCCAAATGCAGTGCACTATTCATCATACCATAGAGAATCATATATGTGATTTTTCTAGTTTGGTCGAGCCTCAGTGCCAAGTGGGGTCCTCCTCTCTTGGAAGGCTAACAAAATATGGTGCCTCGGTCGAACCTGGGAGTAACCCAGCCCCCTTTCTTCTGTTTCATCAAGGACCAAAGGGGAAATATGCAGTAGCACGAAGAACATCGAAGATATGAAAGGTAAAATCATAAACCCTTGTTTCGTCAAGGCCCAAAGGTGAAATTCAAATAATCATGAAGATGTAAACCGAGGAATGCATGTATGGGCAGATCCCATATAATTTATACCATGTGGGAGGGCCAAAATGATCTCAGAAATCTCCCTTTTCTTTGGAAATCGGGCAAAGGGAAGATTGTAGCTACCTAATTCCCATACCACAAAATTGGGGTGAATTAAACCATAAACCCTGATTTTACCAAATGGCAGGGCAAAGATGTTATCATAAATTTCCATACTTCTAGAAATTTGGCTAATGGAAGCTTGTCCCTCCAAATTTCGGGGGCGAAATATAATTTTTTTTCCTCTATCCCTCCTAAAAATATGGGCTAACCCTGTACACGATTTTTCCCCTAAAATAAATTATGGGATAATGATATAAGTTTAAAAAAATCACTCCAATACAAAAAATTCGCCCGATAAAAAATTGGAGGCCCCTTAATTTCTCCCATGAGCGAAATTTTGCCCCTAAAATCATGTATGGAAAGGAGACTATTGGAGCAATGGGATAGTAGAGAAAATTGTAGACTTACTGTAACAACCCTCCTAGTTAAGGACAACTACTCTATCAATAGGTGCAAAAAAAAAAAAATTGTTAAGTGTGTGTGTGCGTGTAGAAGAACAACCCGCTCGACTCTACGTCACCACTCGGACTAACAAGACGCAAGCAGGAAGAAAACCATCAAGATGACCCTACATATCATAGTGGCAACAGGAAAATAAACGCCCTTGGACATAAGGCGTGCAACTAGCAGCTGTAAGCAGAGAAAGACACTAGGGGTTAGGCACAGTACTGTCACAGAATGAAAGAATCCAACAGTAGAGTCACAGTAGTGGAACTGTGCCTTTAAACATCCCAAGACTATTGATATGGCTCAGAGTGTATCGCAAGAGTGGAACTGTGCCTTTAAACAGCCTGAGACTCTTGATACGGCACTGGATTCTTCCACCGAATTTACACACGGACATGAATACTAAGCTACAAGAGGTGTCTATAACCCACCCGACACGAACATACTACGCAATACAAGACCTCCAAGTACTACAAAATCAAGGACAATCCTGACCTCTACGGGAGACGCAATCAGGAGGACTCAAATCGACCAACCACTATTGAGACCTGACGATGTCAATCAAGACCAAGCTCCATTAATTAACATTAACCGGCGAAGACTTCGTCATAAGGTAAAATCCAATAATCTCAACCCCCATTATCTAGTTATAAGGTCATCAGGTACTAGATCAGGGACAAGCAGTACACACAAGCGCCTTGCATTTTTTTTTGTACTCGCCATAAGAGAGCACGATGTCATACCATAATGGTAAACCCACAAATGTTACAATCTCCCTATCATCTTTCCCTTCCTACCAATCATTACCATATTATAATAACCTTACAAATAATAGCATTGCAAATTTTAAACCTTGTCCTTGGCATTTCTACTTAAACAATATTAGCATGACAATCCAACATCATCTACAACATTTCCATTAAGCCAATAATAACATTGCGATCTAAACATCATCACAACACTCATTTGACAATTATTAACCTCGCAACTTAAGCATCTCCATTAACATTGCAATTTGAACAATACCTCAACATTGCAATTTAACCCACATTAATCATTTCAATTAATAATATTCATATTGCCATTAAACGAATTAACATTAACATGTCCATTACTAATATGAACATGGCAATTAAACAACTACTTAAACTTGCAATTCAACTATCATTAACCCTTCCTTTAAATAATATTAATATAGCAATTAAACAATAAGTAAACCGTTACTCAACATTGTGATTCCACTAGAATTAACATTCCAGTAATTATATTAATATTGCAATTAAGATTCATCTTTAGCATTCAATGTAACAATATTAAGGTTGCCATTAATGCATATAATCTTTGCAATTTAACAATATTAAATATCCGAATCGACATCATAATAACTATAACTGTAATCCTTATAGCTCAAAATGACCATAACAACAACACTATTTAATGTTACACTGTTTTAAATACCAATTACATAACAATTAAATAACAATTAAACCATGTCATTACCTTTACATTTCATAACGTATTCGGACCGTTGCCTTTTTATTGCAATTATTTCATTAACAAAAAGGAGGTTACATTAACTAAATCATAATAAATTTTTGTTCATGGGTTCAAGGACCTTACCTTCCCTGTTGCCAATACAACGATTAATCAACTTTACAAAAGTCAACATATCATTATTTTACGACACCATAATATTGTAAGGGGCATAACCCTAATCTTACATTCGAATGCTAACATAGCAGTTTTCATTCGGCGAGAACATTACTACTACATGTTCAACCGATACAAGGTAATAAGACCACTTTAGGACAACATTGCAATAAAAATATAAATAAGAATGCATAACATAACGAGTTAAATCGTAATGAGGTCCTAGTTTACATCACATCGAAATTAAGGAACCCTTTTACTGTAATTCAAATTCGTTCCAGCACAACTGAAGAAAGTAGACGCAGGTTGGGGAATATCACAGTAAATTATATTACTTCATTCAAATAAGGTAGGTTACTAGGTTTTAAGACTAACAATTAAAGCAAGGCTGGATCTAAAGGGTGGATTGTTGCCCTAAATGCAGTTAGCTGACGATAATTAAACTTACAGGAAAAAGAGGCGGTGCAGTCAAATAATGAACGAGCAATAATTGTGGTTATATCTCGATTAGTTAAATGACAATTAACTTAAGCGTAAGGAGGGTCTCTCCGAGAATGCACCCAACCCAAATCGGACTCAGGTTTCCTTAATTGAGGCGCTCAGGAATAAAATAAATAAAGCATAAAATGAGCAGCCAGGCTATGACATCTACGCCGGTTTAGTCTTCTAAGGACACGCAATCAAAGGACGTTGTCAAGTTTTATGAAAACTTCGGCCAGGTTTAAGCGTTTACTTCCCACCAATCAATTTAAAACTGTGAAAAACAGACGTTCTTCCCCCTATGCAAAACCCACTACCGCGCTCTCTGAATAAGATTTAATTCGAAATAGTTGAGAAGGACGGATGCAGACTGTGCCGATGGGCTCGTGTCTAAGTGTGAGACTGACAACGGTGGAGGAATGAAACGCTGCGCGTGAGGGTGTCACGCTATGAATGCCAGTTGAAGAGACACGCTTCCAGAATTTAAATGGAATAAAAGGCAGGCCTAAGACGAGTTTAAAACACCTCCCCGAACAAGTAAAAATATTAAATTTTCTGGAGAAATAAAAATAATCAACTTCCTGAGAAAATAAAAGTAACCAGGTTGCTTACCGAGGGAC
>SNQJ01S0003221.1:90052-106089 GCA_010110895.2 Picea sitchensis
CATTCAGTGATGAGCTTTTCTTCTCCAGTTAAGAATAAGTCATCCACATATAGCAGTAAGATTACTGGCTCATTGTTCATGATTTTGAAGTAGAGGTTAGAGTATGCTTTACTCTTGGTAAATCCTAAGCTCGTCAAGAAACTCTCTATACGGCCATACCAAGCTCTAGGAGCTTGCTTCAATCTGTATAAGTCTTTCTTCAATCTGCAAACATGAGACTTCCTATCTTCAACCTCAAATCCTTGAGGTTGATCTATATACACTTCCTCTTCGATGAAACCGTTTAGGAAAGTTGTCTTCACATCCATCTAGTGTAGCTTCCACTTCATCTTAGCTGCAAGAGCTATGATGGTTCTGATTGAAGTGTATCTGGCCACAGAAGTGAATGTATCTTCATAGTCAATGCCTTCCTTCTAGGAAAATCCACGAGCGACAAATATTGCTTTATACTTCTCAATACTTCCATCAGTAGCATGTTTTATTTTGAAGATCCATTTGGAGGATACCACATCTTTATTCTTCGGTCTGGGAACTATTTCTCATACTTTGTTCTTCATTATGGATTAGTATTCCTCTGTCATGGCATCTGCCCATTATTTCCTCTGAATGGCTTCTTCAAAGCAGGTAGGCTCCTCTTCTAGGAGATCACACATCAAAGACGTATAACTAGAGAATGGATTTGGCATTTTCACCTGTCTCATAGTTCCTTGGGGAACATCGTACTTCTCTCCATCTCGAATAAGCTCTCTATCCCAAGATGGATTTATTTTATGGAGGATCATCATCTGAGGAGGTTCTTGCACTTCTACTATATCATGGTTTTATAACCCTAAATTGCACCATACATGCTTACCTGGCATCAGGCCATCTCAGATCCATTCTTTGCCAAAGCACTGCTAAGAAACTCTTTAAAAAAACCTCTTTTATAAGGGCCCACACTCCCTACTCCATTACTGCACATGTGTACACGCTCGCTGACCTAAAACAGCCCACGTGGACCAACAAAAGCACGAAAAAAGGAAAGTTGTCGACGAAACACACAGCTCTGGGTGAGTTAACTGAAACTCTCAACCATGCATGGCTGAGGGTTCGTCCAAATACCTAGCTTCTTCTAGCCTATAAAAGAAGGGCTAGGGATCCCATTTGGAGAAGGAAAAATATAGCAAAGAAACTCTACCCATTTGCATATTCCCATTGTCCCAACCCTTTAGCCATCCTTGTGCCAGAAGAGATACTAAGCAAAGAAGTTGGAGGACAGTTGAAGAGGAGCCCAGGATCAGGTTCACGGAGCAGTGGTTGGTCTCAACTTTTTGTAAGTTGACTCATTCAAAGTAATAAAGAAAATGTTTTTCCCGTCCCAATTCATGAGTTATTCATAGTTTGTTAAGTACATGTTTGAATTTCTAACCCGTTAGTCTATAGGTAAGATGCATGTGTAGTTGTTTCTTGTCTTGTATGTAGGTAGGCGTTGGAAAGGAGAATTGTGAACAAGTGATCAAGTGCGACAAGGGATCAACATCGAACACCTGAAACAAGGTAGGTTGATCTAGCCATGTATTTACTGAAAAGGAATGGGATTTAAGTCTAGGGACGAAGGTAGAAAGTAGATTCTCTCTTGGTCATATCTACATGCAAAGAATAACCCTATTTGCTAGTTTGTAAGGAGATTTCCCTCACAAAAGAAATGGCGACCATACTGGGAAGATCTCTAAGGTTCCTAGAATTTTATTTTTTGGGTAGTTTTTAGAAAAAGACTGGTTTTTCATGCTTGTTTTTTTTTTTTTTTTTTTTAAATTTGAGCTAGTAGAGAGTCTGGTTTCCCATACCAGTTGTCTCTGTTATTTGCTTGACTGTGTTTTTTCGAGACCCACAGAGGTACACATAGCCTGCATAAGGTATGCATGCATGTACCCGCATCATACTCTCTTATAGCCGGCGTGTGAACACTAGCTGAAGAAGTAGCAGTAGCGTGTAGAGTCCAGAGAATTTTTGAGGCAGTCATCCTCTTCCCTATCAAAATCAGACATTCTCAGGGGTTTTCTGGGATTCTTTCTAAGTCTTGGTTGTTTGCAGTCTTGTCTCAGATTGGTTTGTTTTACAAAAAAATTTCCTTACATTGTTTGTTTTTTCTATTAAAACGAGTGTCCAAGCCTTCAAGGGATCTTGGTTATCAATATCAGTGGTCTCTTCCTGGTTTGGGTTGTCTTTTTTTATTTTTTCTCAGATTTTATAGATACACATGGCCTGTACAAGGTCATCCCGTGTGTACACGCCCTCTGTCTCTATACAGCTCGTGTTCACACACTTGTTGTTGGATTATTAGTAGCGTGCTTGTGCAGGATAGTTTTTTTTTAGGGTAAGGTAGTCATCCTTTCCCTTGATGATAATTATACCTCTCAGGTGTTTGAATCTCTATCTTAGCAGTCAGTACCTTAGGATTAATCTTACCCTTAGCTTTCTTTTTCTCATTTAAAAGTTGTCATAAAAAAGAATTTTTTAGGGTTTTTAGACAAGTGTGAGAGTCATTTTCTTAAGTTGCTAGTGTGTGATTTCTTGGAGTGGTTTTTTGTGATCTGCGATTAGGCCAAAATTGTTTTTCTTGGTTTTTACTTGTTGGTATTTTTCCTTTTTGCTTTATCAACATTAAAAAAAAAAAAAAAAAATCTCTTTCATTTTCTTGTTTGGTTGAAGAGTGTGTTTTTGCATTATTAGCCAGGGAAAAGTCATTTATTTCATAAGTTTTTGCAATTTACTTAGATCATAAGTAGCTTGTAGTCAAGTGAAATTTCTTTTGATTTTGTTGTCCGAAATCTTAGAAAATTAAGAAAAAAAAAATATTTTGAAAAGTTGTTGAAATTTTGCATTAAGTAAAAGTTTTTTGTTTCCAGCTTTTTTATTCATCTTTGCTTTCGTCTTTTACACATCATCAATTTCACTTTCATACCCATTAACATAAGACAAATCCATAAAATTAACGCTAAATCTAAAATTTATTAGACTTTTATGTTTGTAGGGTTAACCAACTAGTTCAGGATTAGGGACTTAGATTAGGTTGGAGAGGAAACTCTTCAAGGCCATTTAAAATCAAACATTGGAGTCTGAGTTAGAGAGTGTCTAAGTCTAGTATCATGAAATTTATCTGGGACCCCCTTCTAACATAGGGGATAAACACGAGGTCATGTGCGGAAAGGTAGCGAAGATAACCCCTCCAAAGCTGGACCAATCGTAGTGGAGAACACATATAGAGGGCTTGTTTTGGGATTCCTTCGATTGCATTTGCCACAGGTCTTTGTGGGTCTCGAATCCATTCAAGGTCCTCAGTTGTCTTCCAAACCACTTTATTTCTATACCCTTGACAGGTTTCGGGCTCGATACCCTACTCATTGTGGTCTACCCGACTTTCGACTGTACCTATCTGGTGACTGTTCGCACGCTGGAAACCTAGTTGCCTATCTTTTTTAGGGACATACACAGGTGATTGCAGGGGTATACCATGGTACCTAGGTCAGACATCGGGCCACGCTTTGCAGAGTATACCCGGAGGGTGCTTCCGTGTTCAAGTTGCACTTGCACTGGTAAGTTTCTCTAGTGTTGGTTGTTGTAATTGTTCTTCCAATTAATTTAGTTTTTGCTTGTCTTGTCTTCTAGGGATTTTTTTAGTGTGTGTTACTTTTGAACGTTTAGACTACCCTAGAGTGTCTTTGATATTCTCACACAGTGGAGGATCATGAGCTCCGGCCGGTCACGAAGGCTTCTTGGCCTGTCGCCAGTTACACTGGAGCCACCCCCACCACCATTAAGGCAAAAGCTAGACCAACAAGGGTCTTTTGAAGCAACCGGGTTACAATCAATTGTGCCCGACCAACATCCAGAGGAATCGACCATTTTGGACCTTGAAGCGAACACTCTTGGCACGGTTGAAACCCCAACCACTGATTTATTGGCACCTTTCATCGTACCAGTTCAATTTTACGAGCGCCAGACAGTGTTGCACACAACAATGGAAACAAACATTGTTACTCCTTCTGGGAATTCTTCAATTCCCACTACGGTTGTCACCACAAGAGAGTTTTCACCTCCTAACCCACCATCACTGGTTCGAGCCACCATGGTCTCAACCACCTCTACATCGCACAGTGGTCTGATCCCATCTTTGGCGGCGGCCACAACCCCTTTCACACCAAGTGCGACAAGCCCTCCATTCTCATACAAGATGCCTAGTTCAGGTACAAGTCTTGTACTTTCCTACTCCACTTTACAAACTTTAGGTATGGGGGCAGGGATCTCTAGCGCTCCTCTGCAAGGTCACATGGGGGGCACTCCTTCTCCTTTTAACATTTTTCCTTATGAAGGGGGTCATATACCTCCTTCATCCCCTTCACTCAATGCCTCGCATCAGCAGTCTGTAGGGAAACTTACACACCATAGTTTATTTGGAGCTGGGAGTCAAGGACCACCTTCTCCTAATATGCCGGTAGGTTCGACACTTTTTTCTTTGATCGACGCATTTGGTAACAATGCCTTCTCGCCAGTCGCCTTCCCAACTGGGGGCAACCCCAGTTTTGGATAATCTACTCCTATGCAGGGTACTATTCCTGCACAGGGGGAAAACCTAGGAACTTCTTTCATAGTCGGGCCTTGGAATTCTTGGCAGGGGTCCGTTCCCTCATCCAAAATGTCAATCTTGGGTAATTCTTTCCACAATCAATGGAACCCCGGACAAACTACTATGCCTATCCCCACGGGACTGGCATGGGGCAACCCTTCCCAAAGTCCTTCGAATGCAATGCATGCCCAACCATCTATGTCCTATTTTGGAAGTAAGTCAATGATGTCTCCACATACACAAAATCCATACGCTGGCCAGGGCCATGGTTTCTACCAGAATCTAGGCCAGCAGCCGAAATTTTCCTGGCAACCTCGTGCCAGTCAAACTCCAGGCCCCTTTTTCCCAGGTTATCACCAACAACCCAAACTACCTTTCCTGGCGACTTTGCACTTGCCATATTTGACAAGGTTGTTGAATGACCCTATCTGTCACGATCCGCATTGGCCTCCTATGATAACAAAGTTTCCTTCAGACATTCCAAAGTTCGAAGACAAGCCTAACAAAGATCCAGGAGATCATGTGACTACCTTCCATCTTTGGTGCTCATATAACTCATTGAAAGATGCCTTCGTACAGTTGTGATTGTTTCAACGTACTCTCATTGGGAGTGCAGCGAAATGGTACATTGAGCTCGATCGCTCAAGATACTCTTCCTTTGGTGAACTGGCGATGGATTTCCTCAACCATTTCTAGTTACCTGTGCGATATGACGCTGGCACAGAGTTGCTCGCCAATTTCAAACAGACAACAGTGGACCATATCTCTGATCACATCCGAGAATGGAGACACCAGAAGAGTTTAATTAAGGTTCCAGTCCCACCATCATTCTTTCTTGAGTGGTTCCTTAAGTCTTTGGTCCCATAGTTATCCAAAGACATCGTGACGTCAGAAGTATTCTTCGAAGAAGACACCACCATTAGGGCTCAACAATTTGAGCTCATCTATTCTCAGTCCAGTTTATTATACAACATCTTGCTAGATGCGCCATGCTCAGTACTGGATAAAACTAGACAGAGAGTCGAACCACATGCCGATGATATTGTTGGTTCAGCACAAACAAAGTCTATTGAGCAATTGACGAAGTAGTTGCAGCAGTTATCTATACAACACACAGCGGCCAACCAAACTACTACTTTGGTTGCTCCCCCTACCAAAACGTCGGAGGTACACACAGTGCAATCGACTAACCCAAACGCCACCCAACAGCCTGAAGGAAACAAAAAACAATGAAAGAAGGGTAAGGGGGATAAGAAACCCATCAATAATGTTGGCGGAGAGAACACTAAGAAATGGAAGGCGAGGTATCCATGCAACTTGTGCGTGAAATACCACCCGACCCATCTATGTCCTCGGCTTGCAGAAGCCCAAAAGTTTGTGACACAACAACAACCTGTTGTGTTAACCAATCCATTTCAACATGGACAAAATCTAACCCAAGCCTCTGCAAGCATAGAAGGGGGCAACCAAGAATCTTATCCGCCTACGAACATCCCTGAGTCCGCGAACATATATATGTTGAGGGGTGATGCTTTTATATCGACTAGAGCGCATGACTATAGTAAACCAAACACTTTTGAGAAGGGTAAAGAAGATGAACTCCCATATCTTCCTCTAAAGATTGAGAATACGTTGGGATAAATAATGACACGCATTCCCAAAGGTGCATTCAAAAAATCTTCTCATAACCCAAATGCAAGGGCCACCCAGAACTACTCTATGGTGGAAGATTTATCACAAACCCCTTCCACGATGTCCACTTTGGAGGTCGTCCAAAGCTTCCCTTCCTAGAGGAAAGCCTTATTAACCACTTTAGGATCTACCGAGACTTGTAATCCAGGTACAATCATGTTGGATACAACCGACTTAAAACCTCGTCTACCTTACCACGTAGCGTTCCAGATAGTAGTGTCTTATCCCACGAAAACTTTTACTCGGAATATCTTCTGCACGGTGGTTGATGAGGGTGCCTCAACATGCATTATGTTTTTAGCATGTTGGAAGGCCGATGGCCAGCCCGTTTTGTCTCTGTCACCTACTCTCCTCACCACTTTTGACGGTCATTCGTTCCGACCACATGGTATCGTTCCTTCTTTCCCTATGCATTTAGGAGGGAAGACCATGTGTGTCGAAGTAGAGGTAGTTGATGCTCCCCTCAACTATAACCTCTTGTTAGGAAGGAGTTGGACTTATGCCATGAAAGTTGTGGTTGCTACAGTTTCCCGGGTCTTGTTGTTTCCACACAAGGGTCAAATAGTGACCATCGATCAATTGTCTTTCTCTAAACCTGACCCTGCATTGGGGGCATCCATGGTCCCGATGATTAATAATCCTCAACCAGGTGTCGTCAACGTAGGGATTGGTTTGTGCCCATCTTTGATGGGTACCTTCGATTACCCGCCCCCTCAAGTCAATATCAAGTTTATATCCAATCACCATAGGGTTGAGACTTTTCAATTTTCGGCGTTCCGCATGACTTACTTCGACGATCCGTGGATACTACCTTCCCCATCGGCCATGATGGATGGGACAGGGTACCCGAGCATGTCCATGCCCTTGTTCGCAGTTGAAGTAGCGTACTCATTAGTCCATCAAACTTGATCCCACACTGATCCAGCTCCTGCACAAGAGTTAGATCCACTTCTAGAGCCTATTTGGGCTCATAGTTCTCTCGCTCACACTGATTCATTAGACTTAGTCTTGCCCTCTAATGAAGCAATAATTAAAGCAATGACTAGTCTAGATAAACCCTGGGAAGATCTTCATCATAGATCATACTTCCTCCTAGAGTTAAGCCAAATTGAAGTGGGATAATTCACCGTGACTATGATGGGCGATCGGTCTTGTCCTATTAACCCCTTAGCTACACATGAGGTTTATGCTGAGGATAATATGGAAACTATTGTTGAAACCTTACCAATCAATATCTCCCGAAACCCTGGCATCATGGAGAATGTATTCGTCATAGCGGACTACTCCTCCGAGGAGATTCAAATCTACATAGATCTTTTCAAAGAATTTCGCGATGTTTTTGCCTGGTCTTACAAGAAAATTCCAGGTATCAATCCAAAAATAGTTGAACATGAAATCACAACATATCTTGATGCCAAGCCTATTCGGTAGAAGCTTCATCTTGTTAATCCTAATAAAGCATCATCCATTAAGGTTGAGGTTGAGAAATTGCTAAAATCTAGGTTTATCTATCCAATCCATTTGACCCAATGGGTGTCAAACCCTGTGTCGGTCAATAAAAAACAAGGCACAATTCGTGTATGTACTGACTTCCGTGATTTGAACAAGGCCTGTCCCAAAGATAATTTTCCTAGACCATTCATCAACTAGATCATTGATGAATGTGCGGGTTGTGAAGCCTTTTCTTTCATGGATGGTTTTTCGGGATATAATCAAATACAAATCAAGCCCGAAGACCAACACAAAACGGCATTCATCTGTCCATGGGGTACATTCACGTATCGTAAAATGCCTTTTGGTCTCAAAAATGTTGGAGCCACCTTTTAGCGGGCCATGTCTTTTTCTTTCCATGACCTCAAGCATATAGTCGAGGCTTACTTAGATGATTTAGCATCTTGATCTTGTAAGAGAACAGATCATCCCACACACCTCTGACTTATCTTCGACCGTTGTCGCTACTTTCAGATTCACCTGAATCCAAACAAGTGCAGCTTCTGCGTAATGTCAGGACAATTGTTAGGTTTAATAGTGTCAACAACAGGGATCATGGTCGATCCTCTCAAGGTTGAGGAAATAATTCAGTTTCCCCCCCCATGCACAATCCTTCAACTTCAGAGTCTACAAGGCAAGGTGAACTTTTTACGATGCTTCATCGCCAACGATGTCGAGATCACGAAGGGATTTATGCGCTTACTGAAGAAAGATGTTCCTTTTTACTGGGACGATGTTTCTCAATGCTCTTTCAATGCATTAAAACAAGCCCTAACAACTGCCCCTCTGCTCCGGCCACCTAACTATAACAAAGATTTCTTATTATATCTAGCTGCAGCATAATCAACCATTGGCATGGTTTTAGTTCAGGAAGATGAATTCTTCTCATAATACGTGATCTATTACCTGAGTCGAGGCCTCGTAGGACTAGAACTCAATTATTCTCACATCGGAAAACTTGTGTTGGCAGCAGTTCATGCTGTTCAACGGTTCTGTCATTATGTTATGTTTTGCAAGAGCATCATCATTGCTATCGTGAATCCATTCCAATACATGTTGACACGATGGGTAATAGGCAGAAAAATCAGTAGATGGATAGTCATCCTCCAGGATTTTGACTTAGATTTCGTTTCAGCAAAGAGAAAAAAGTCACTGGTCTTCGCAGAACTTATTTCAGAACTTTTGGTTGAGTCAGGTGACGTTGTGCCTAAAGAATCACCTTTCCGGGGAGATATGTTTTTTATCACATCTTCAGATCCCTGGTATGGAGATATACTTATCTACCTCCAAACTTTGAAGTGCCCCACCACTGCTTCCTGTGATGAGCGTCGATGAATATGCCATCAGGCTAAGAGTTATCTCATAATCAATGATACAATGTATCAGAGAGGTGTAGATTGCATCCTACATTGATGTCTCACTCATGAGGAAGTAGTTATCGTGCTTAACGATTGCCATACCGGAGCTTGTGGCGGTCATTTGTTTGGGTTGGTAACAACCCAAAATATTCTACGAGCAGGTTACTTCTGGCCGACACATATCAAAGATTGTATCGAATCGGTCAAGAAGTGTCATCCGTGCCAAATCTTCTCTCGAAAGATGAGGGCACATCCCGCTCCCATGTTTCCTATCATCACAGTTGGTCCCTTCACCAAGTGGGGGATTGATTACACTACTTGCAACCCCCCTTTATCTAGGGGGCATCGCTATATCATCATAGCTATAGAATACTTCACAAAGTGGGTCGAAGCTATGCCAACGTTTAAAGATGATGGAGAGACTATAGCTCTCTTTTTATTCAATCAGATAATAGCAAGGTTCAGCGTCCCGAGAGAGATTGTCACTAACCATGGCAGTCACTTTCAGAACTAGATGATGATTGAGTTAACATCAAATCTTGGGTTACGGCAAGATCATTCATCACCCTACTACCCCCAAGAAAATGGGTAGGTGGAAGCTGTAAACAAAACTCTTAAGACCATTCTACAGTTAACTATCAACTCAGCCAAGTCAAATTGGCATTTGATGTTATATTCGACATTATGGGCTTACTGAACATCTGTTAAGACTGCGACTGGTTTCTCACCTTTTCAACTCGTTTATGGGCTGGAGGCAGTCTTTCCCATCAAATGTCAGATCCCGTCTCTAAAATTGGCGGTACAATTATTGCCAAACACTTCTCCACTTGAACAACGGTTAGTATACCTTGAGCAACTCAATGAGCAGTGTCATGATGCGGCCCTAGCTAACAACGCTCACAAAAACAAGGTCAAGTGTCAGTATGATAGGTCCGTTTGTCCTCAGATTTTCTCTGAAGGCAACCTTGTCCTGGTCTATGACCAAGATAAGGACCCCCTGGGGGCAGGAAAATTCAAACCCATGTGGTTCATACCTTTCATCATTAAAGAGTTTTTAAAAAGGGGTTCTTATCATCTAATTGATTTTGAAGGGAATGCTAGCGGAGCCTAGAAATGGGCTCTACCTCAAGAAGTATTACTCATAGGTAGGTAACTGTGGGTAACTTTTTGTAACATATGTATAGTCTTTGTACTATTACTTTTTAGTTTCTTTTAGTGTTATGGACGTGTTGTTGATATTATCTTTCGTCCCTGTGGCAGATGTCAAGTGATTTCGAGGTGTTCATTGGGTATGCAGACGGTGCGAGTAGGCACACTTGGAGGCTTGCCTCCGCAACTTGGGTAATCTTTACACCTCAAGGCCAGTTATTATCTTCCAGAGGGATATGCTTAAGTGACACCACAAATAATGTTGTCAAGTATAGCGTAGTTATTGAGTTTCTTCGTGACGCTTTGTCATTGGGTATCTCTCATCTCCGGGTCTATCTTGACGCTCAACTGGTTGTGTCTCGGTTAAATAGCGTGTACAGGCTTCATGATCCAAATTTACACCGACGATTCCTTAGGGTACGTCTCTTAGAACGAAACTTTGATTATATTACATATTTTCATGTTCCTAGGAGATTAAACCAAGTTACAAATACTCTAGCTAATCAAATTTTAGATTGGCATCTTGCACACATATGAAAGAACATTGACATAAGCATGTAAATACATTGTTTGTACACATGATCCATAAGACACAAAAGACCAAAAAACCATATATAATATCATAAAGTAACCAGAGTACATAGATGGACGCAGGTGCCTCAAAAATATAACCGATAACGAGTCACGGGGCTTATGCCCTCAAAAAATATATACAAGTAGTGCTTGTGGCACGTCAAAATGTCTAGCTAAAGTTAGGGCATGTGGGCCCTGTTATACTAGTCCACAGCATTGGCTAAATGCCGAAACAACCGGACCCATGTCCGTGGTGCCCCTACTACATGAGGTTGCATAGATGGTGGCAGGTCCTCAATCTCTGCCACCGGGACCATGCGAGTGAGCGCATTAAAGTTACACTCAACCCGTCTCAATACCCTCTCATCCTCCCCAGCTGGAAGATCTCCTGCTACTGTTGGTCCCCCTGCAGTGGCAGGTGCATCCCCTGGCCGAGGATGACGCATTTTCCTCGCATAGTCAGCGGGTCGCACTGGTCCCACATCTACACACAATGAACGCATATCCGTCAAATACTCTGGCATAACAAAAAAATGATATATATAACAAAACAACATAAAAATTACATATACAAGGAAAAAAAAACTACAAAGATGGAGACTTACCCATCTCCCCTTGCTCCTCACCGGGAGGTATTGGTATCTCTGGGTCTCTCAAAAAATCAATCCCGGCATAGGGGTAGTCCTCTATAACCGGGATCTGTCATGACAGCCATGAAAAAAATTCATCATCGAAGGACTCATTGGTCCTTCCACCACCCTGTCGCAGAAGTAGTACTGCCCATCTACCCAGAGTAGGAAGAGAGGCCTAATGTCCTCGTACCACAATCGAGGACTAAAACTCAGAACTCTCTCAAAAAAGAATGAACACAGAATGGTCCCGAACCTGAAGTTCCTATGTGTCCGCAAACGGAAATCTGTCAATTACCTCTTCATACACTCAAGAAAAGTGGTACTCCAATCAAAAACTTGTGCATTTAAGCACTAGACTGCACAGTTCATCTGTGCACGGGACACCTAATGTAGATCCGTAGAACCAGTAATTCACCTGATAAGCAACACTATCGCATGTAGTGATAAGTTAGTGATCTTGCTTATGGGCACCTGCGTGCTCGAGTGGTCTGTATCAGCTGCACAGTATAGAACTATCAATTCCACTATGTTATGTGGCCCCGCAAGAAAATTTCAGAAATTGACTGGTTCCCCTCTCCTAGAGAGGCCAGTCAAAAAATAAATGTCCTCGACCATGGGCACCAGTGACTGCCCCTCTAACATGAATGCCTCTGCATCTGGATGTCAATAGTCAACCAAGGCATTCAGTAGCCTAGGTTGTGCCCGCATGAAAGGACATAGGAAAAACTTGAATAACCCACACTGCATCAAAGTAGCCACAGCATTGGGGTCTTCCCCAACCAACTCATTCACCTCTTCAGGCTCTCTTTCTCTCCAATGGACATACATCCTGCAAAACAAAAAGGTTCAGGAGAGTTAACCCTTGCTTTTGAAGTATTTTTCATTCAATAAGGGGGCCCACGTGTACTGTAATGGAGACAGTCGCATGTACACGCGTGCAGAGTTTACTCTACCCGAATGTACATGTGACCTATCCTGAGATAGACCGCGTGGACCTAGCGCTGAACTTTTAAAGTTCGACGCCCCCCTAAAAAATGAAACCCAATGCACAAATAAAGACATAAAATGCAAGATAAGGGAGTTTGTACTTACTTGGTCTAGACAGAAGTTCATTTCATCCACTGTAGCTCCCAGAATAACCACTTTAATCAAAGGGGGTATGTTGGCTCCAGAGTCAATTTCCAAATCAGCAATGGTGATAATGAGCTGCCAGCTTCTATTTATAGACATTTTGGCCTCTTTTTGTCACTTTTTTGGCCTCCCTTATCATTTTCTTTATACCAAAAACCATTTAGAGTGATTCAGGATTTGCATAGGAAGGATTTGATAGGGTATTGGGACAGTTTTTTTTGAGTTTTGAGTATTTTTCGATGGTCCGTGGAAAATTTTTCCGACGATCAACTTGAACATATAGATTAGGTGTCTACCCTAATTTTTGTATCTCGTTGTATTTTTCCTTTGCCATAGGATCGATCCCATCGGTTTGTGACACAGAACCATCATATCTGCTTTAGAAGTGTCGCAACTTGGTGGTAGAGCTTACTGGAACATGGATGCCCTAGGTAGATCCTGGTTGCAATATGGTATTCATGTTGTCTCTAAAACACTGTAGGCTCGAGAGTCCTTGTATTTTTTCCTGAATACGAGTTTGATCCTCATTTGCATGATTCTTCTTCTCTCTTGACCTCACCCTCAAGACTCCCAAAAAATAATGGGTCTTCTTTTAAGCCCTTTTCAGACCCTCTAAATATGAAAAGATTGTCGAGCGATCTTGTGGCCTTTCACGCTCGTTAAACTGAAATTTGAATTCACGTCTGTCCGGCGGTAGTTTACCCCTTTTTCGCTCTGGACGGTCAACTGTACGAACAAAGGTATACTCTATGGAAATTCATCTCTATAGAAGAGTACTCTCAGGTATAATTTTATCCCTTTTTCGGGCTTGAGGGACTAAACTTACGAAGAAGGAACCCCCATGGAGTCCATAGTTAAGCTCTTTTCAGACTCCCTAAAATTGAAAAGATCGTCGAGTGACCTTATTCTTTCACACTCGTTAAAATGGTCCAGAAGAACATTCCTGATAGAGTCCATAGTTAATCTTTTTTCATACTCCTTAAAAATGAAAAAATGGCCGAGTGATCTTGTCCTTATCACACTCGTTAAAATGATTTTGAATAGACATCTTGTCGGTGCTAGTTTACCCCTTTTATGAACCAACTAGACTATCTTTGAAAAAGGTACCCCAATGGAGTCTCCTTTTATTTTTTTTCAGACTCTCTAAATATGAAAAACCACCGAGCTTACCTTCTCTGGCCTTGTTAAACTTACATCGAAGGATGTTACCATTGTGTGTTTTGTTTACCGTGTTTGCATACCTTATACACCATCCTTGTAACAGTTTGTTTCTACATCTTAACACCCTTGGCCCCCGGAGGATTTTTCCTAAGTATCATTATACTAGAACATCAGTCTTGTCTTTGTGCCTTGAACTTGTATGTTTGCAACACTCGTTCCTCCATTGTAACGTAACATTCCTTTATTCTTTTTCCCAGAATTATTGAAAAAGACAAAAAAAAATCAAATATACCCCAAAAAGAGGAAGGGAAAAGTATTTTCTTTATTGGAAGCATAATGAGTCGCCCTTGGATAAATCACATCTGTATGTTTGTTCATCAAACTATGGGATGTAGTACGACCTTAGGAAGTTGTTCTCGCTATATAGAGTTGTGTCCTCCACTGTTTGGTTATCCTTACAAACATATGGAGAGTTTGTGTTGCCTCCTGCTTCGTAGACTTATGATTAATTCCATGCTGCTTGAGTCTCATCATTTGTCGTGCTATTGTCCAAGGGAAGTTTGTCACCAAGCCTGAGTCAGCCCCTCTGCAATTTGTCTCTTTCCCTCATACCTGGCCATCCTGAATGTCCAATCAAGTCCTTGTTGGAAATCAATGAAGCCTTCAGTCTGATCATCAAGTCCATGACCGACGAGTTGTCGAAGACCTCTGGGTAGTATAGTCGTACACTCATATTACACTCCTACCCTAGTTTTGATGATTTTGAAGTAGTTTCTCAAGCTCTGAAGACCTCATCTCCAGCCATCAGGCCATATCATCTTCTAGAATATGGATACTCTATATGTATATATTTTTGATTTCGAGATGTAGCTCCGCTGTGTATTGTTCGCGAATACTCTTTATATAGTTATATGACATGGATCTACAATGTATTTGATTGGTAGCCATGATTCTATTTTATCCCGAGCATGGGTATGCTCACCTTGGTGAGACATTTATTATTTTGCAGACGACGCCTCTCGGTTCCTAATCCGTGGGCTCAATCATGTGTCACATCAGTAAATATTAGTAATGTATTTCGGCCATCATATGCTCTTCTGATATCACACATTAGGAGGCATCTATTATAACCCTAAATTGCACCATACATGCTTACCTGGAATCAGTCCATCTCAGATCCCTTCTTTGCCAAAGCACTATTGAGCAACTCTATAAAAAAAACCTCTTTTATAAGGTCCCACACGCCCTACTCCATTACTGCATGAGTGTACACGCTAGCTGACCTAAAACAACCCGCGTGGACCGACAAAAGCACGAAAAAAGGAAATTTTTTGATGGAACACACAGCTCTGGGTGAGTTAACTAAAACTCCCAGCCATGCATGGCCGAGGGTTCATCCAAATACCTAGATTCTTATAGCCTATAAAAGAAGGGCTAGGGGTCCCATTTGGAGAAGGAAAAATATAGCAAAGAAACTCTACCCATTTGCATATTCCCATTGTCCCAAACCTTTAGCCATCCTTGTGCCAGAAGAGATACTAAGCAAAGAAGTTGGAGGACAGTTGAAGAGGAGCCCAGGATCAGGTTCGCGAAGAAGTGGCCGGTCCCGAATTTTTGTAAGTTGACTCATTCAAAGTAATAAAGAAAATGTTTTTCCCGTCCCAATTCATGAGTTATTCATAGTTTTTTAAGTACATGTTTGAATCTCTAACCCGTTCGTCTATAGGTAAGATTCATGTGTAGTTGTTGCTTGTCTTGTATGTAGGTCAGCGTTGGAAAGGAGAACTGCAAACAAGTGATCAAGTGTGACAAGGGATCGACATCGAACGCCTGAAACAAGGTAGGTTGATTTGGCCATGTATTTACTGAAAAGGAATGAGATTTAAGTCTGGGAACAAAGGTATAAAGTAGATTTTCTCTTGGTCATATCTGCATGCAAAGCATAACCCTATTTTCTAGTTTGTAAGGATATTTCCCTCACAACACATGGTCTTCTAGAAGTTCCTCATCAGGGGAAGTTACGACTTCCCTCACTGGTTTTGCAGCTCTAGGAACCTCCCTCATTGCAGTACTGGGGATTACGGGTTCCTCTTCATATACTTCTTCAAGCTGGCATAGTTTAGATTTCTTGAGCACCACATCTTCATCAAATGTCACATCCCTGATGATCTCAATGTGATGTTGACCTAGTATATATATTTTGAAGGCCTTGGAGACCTCACAGTATCCCACAAATATTCCCTT